>JAHLJT010003656.1:22124114-22718631 GCA_031308135.1 Acheta domesticus | reverse complement strand
AATTGAACTCTTTAATATGACGCAAAGTTTATTTTGAGGTAGTTTTTTGTTTTTTCAAAAATTACACAAATGTATATTTTTAAGATCTCCCACGGCGTTAATACGCACATTTCTAGCAATTTTTACACACTATTGTATTTGTGAGTTAAAGTGCTTCAAATGACTTCAAATGAAGTTTTTCGAAAACTCAAACATTTTCTGAGAAAAAGAGCTTTTCGCATTTACAGTAGCGCTCAAACGCCACTTTCTTAAAATCGGCTTCAAATTTTTTTAAAAAATGCCGTTTAGAACGGGGTTTTTCTGTTACTTAACATTCTTAAAATAACATTTCCTACTATGAGGAAACAGAAAAATTAATAAAATGTCAAAAAATGTAGTTTTGGCTAGACGAGACCAAAGAAAATAGAAAACTAATGCGGGAAAGTTGGTTCTTTGGTTGGTTGGTTCTTTCTTAACAATGTTTCCGAAGTGCAAATGTTTGCCTAGAAACTATTTTTCAAACCAGCTTTTGAGTGCTTATTGCGGCTCATCCATTCGGAATATCTAAGGAGCTTATTAGATAAGTATATGCTTTAAATTGTCTTGAGAGCTTATTTTCAAAGTTTCGTCGTTTCCTCCCTGGACCTACTGCATTTAATATTTTAAATAGATTATCATATATTTTGAGACCATTGATGTACCTATTTTATATTATTGTTTATCTCAGAATACATTTTATAAAGGATAAACTCCTCACTTTATTCTCCGCCAAAAATAATCACAAACATAATTTAAAACTCTATGCAGTGACAACGGGGACTGCGATAGCTTCAGCCGCGAAGAGTTGCGTCTCTCCTGCCACCATTTCCTACCCTCTTCCCGGCGACCTAATGACTCCAGCCCACAACACCGTCCCAGCGCCCCTTTGCACTTTGCGACGAGAGTAACTGAGGGGAGGAAATCAAAAACCCCTCACAGATTATTTTTCTTTCTCCCTTTCTTCTTAAAATGGACCGTTGGTAAACATCCAGAGCACTGCGGAAATCTAATTAATCTCTTTTGTTCCTTGATTTTCACTGAAATCATTTTCTCCCTTCACTTCATCCTTTCAAATATATGTATTGTAACTGTATTGATATTTCTTCTTTCACGCTAGCATTTTATAAAAATTCGTATTAACCGAGAATTATAAATGTCTGTATTACTGTAATCCCTTGCCTAGACCGAAGTTGTGTTCGTGTTACGGCGAAATTCGTGTTAAGCATGTTCGAGGGTTTACTGTACTAATTGAGTCGTCAACTCATATGAAAGAGAATATTGAAATGTTTTTGCGTTCTTCAATTTGAGGCAAATGTTAGAAGTAATTTAGAATACAGATTCAAAACACGACACCATCCCCGCTTTTTGACGAAAAGACTGAAAGTTTATTTTGACTAAAGACTGAAGAGACATTACTTCATTTCAAAGCAAACGTTATGCATTTTTTTACTAAACATACGAATAATGACGTCGAGATACTGTGGGAGTACAAATGATCTCGTGATAATGGGAAACATATGACTACATTTACAAAATTACTGTAATATTTCAGGAAGGTTTTTAATAAGATGTCACTTTTTAGTACCACATTGATGCATTTTTGTAACAGTTTAAGAAAAAATAAAATCATTCAAAATTCTTCAAAAATAAATTACAAAGTCACTGCTAGAGAGTGTGCAATCAAAATGTTCAAAGGAATCTGCAGAATACAAATTACAACATGTATACCATTATTTATATTAAATAGATATTGGTAGAAATTACGGTTTAAAAAATTCTATTATTACAACATTCACAGAAATACAAAAATTCAACATTAACTAGAAAAAATATTCACGAAATATCAAGTAAGAATAAAATTTAAAAAAAGAAGAACCCTATAAGTAAGAACGAATAAATTCATGAAGTGAATGGGAAGTTTTGATGAACAATTCGTACATACTAATACAGTCTTCAATTTCAAATGTTGCAATTATCCACCTCATAGCCCTGAAACATAGCAAACTACAAAAAAGCATCTGACTGCCAAGGTTTTTGTTATAGATGGGTAATCGCCAGCTAATGAATTAATTCAGGAAACAGCAATAACGACTCCGTTAAGTCGGAAGATCTTGCAAGGCGGAGTTGATTGAAATGAACGATCGTCAGCTGATGAATTAAGTCCAAAGCAATAAAGACTTAGAGAAGTCAGGTGATCTGCCAAAGTTGAATTGTTTGAAGTAAGCGATCCTCAGCTGATGAATTAATTCACGGCTAAAGCAATAACGACTCCAATGGGCAAGGAAGAGGTCCAGAGGTGAAGGCCAAGGCGACGTCTTTCAAGAGACAATATCCCCTCCGTGACTCCCACCTCCACCTCCCCCCTCCACCACCCAACCGGCTCTCTCTTTCTCGTATCTCTCCTCACAGCCCGTCGCCCCGAGGTCAGAACGTCGCCTCTTTTGTTTCCAAGAGAGAAACTTCCTTTCCGTTTGTTTCGGGCCTTCTCCGCGTATTTATTAAGGCTTTCTTTTAATCTATATTAATTAAAAGAATTCCCCGAGAGGCACCGAGGACTGAGAGGTGAAATTTCCTTGCCCTTTGCTGCGACGCCTCCTTGGCGGGAAATGTCGTCAGGTATCAACTGCCTGCAGACGCAGACGGCAATTTCTGGAAATGAAATTTCGGGCCAGCCGGCTCCCTCTGCTTCTTAAACGCTTCAAAGGGAAAGAAATTCTTTACAAGTTGCAACTTTATGTAGTGTTTATGTTTGAAGTTTCGAAATCATATATTTTACCCAAAGTGGAATCAAGCATTATCATTCAGGTAACTGTTATTACATAAAATTAAATATTCTAATTTTGTTTCCGTCGCCTTTTATTTACGGAACTCGTTAAACTCACGCCCGAGAAGCAATAAAATAACACGTGGTCAGACGTAGAAGATTAAGAAAATTAGAAATTGGATTCCAATATGAAGCTCTTTTCCCTTTAAAATAATAATATTTTAAAGTACAGAATATTCCCACGCGTCCAGCTAATTTTTCTCTAAAATCCGTAAGAAATAAATAAAAAAAGTATTACGGTAATTCAGGTGGCAAAAGGTGTATAACAGGGTTCCCTGATTGGGTTTAATTTGATTGATTGTACATAGGAAATATAAACTATTGTCAATAAAAATTTAATTAATTGATTTTTGCTTTCTTGGACCAACTTACAACTAAAAATAACACATTAAAACTTATATGTATCTTCTTTATTTTTCAATAAAAGTATTTGTCGTTGATATTATCACAAATGAATAAATTGCGGACCACAATTCTTTTCAATACAGAATGCAACATGAAGGTAAATGATCTCATCTGATCGTGTAAATGAGCAAATATTTTAATTATTTAAATAACGGAACAATGAATTTTCGTATTTTAAAATGTTAAAATTAAGCGCAGAAACAAAATAAGGATTTTCCGAAGTCATTTATGAATGGAGTATACGTCAACTAGTAGCTCTGATAACAGCAAATTTAACAAACTATGAGGGACACTCAAACGAAAACCAGAGAGAAAGAAAAAAGGAAGTAAACTCAATTATTTCGAAATTAATCTCCATAACTATTTATAAATGTATCCCACTGTGAGTCGAGACGGTCAATGCTTTCATAGAAAAAGGTTTGCAGTTGCCTACGGCACCGTGGTAGTACCCAGACGTACACCTCTTCGTCCGAACTAAATCGACGGCCACAAATATCTTTTTTCAGGCCTTCAAAAATTTGCAAATCGCATGGAGAGATCTGAACTGTATGAAGAATGTGTGTGAGTTTCTTCAACGGGACATCTGCAGCCTAGTCGAAACAACTTTGGCAACATGTGGGGCATTATCGTGCTACAGAATGATGCCGTCCGTCAACATCTTGGCCTTTGGACTTGATGGTGCGCTTCAATTCTTCCAATTCTTCAATTCGGAGATTCCACGTACCGCTTCCATTAATTTTGACGCCGTGTTGCAGAACGTCAACGGTCAATGAGCACCTACGTAGTAGAGAGAAAGTTATGTAATGCTGCGCAAAAGAACCGGCGAATTTTCGGCAGAAAAACTCTTATTACAGGGCCCTGGTCACGAAAAAGTGGATAAATCTAGTTGCTACATTTAGGGGTGAAAATTCTCTATCACGGGATGTAGCCAGAAGCCATGTTTTGGGGTTCTTCATGCCGAAAAATCGAATGACGACAAAGCGTGTCTCTCCGTCCGTTCGTCTGTCCGTCCGTCTGTCCGTCTGTCTGTCCGTCCATCCGCCTGTCCGTCTGTGACCAACGCTAGCGGCTAAACCGTTCAGCCGATTTTCTCCAAAACTGATATTTTCCAATCGATCTGGCTGATGTCGTGGTCCCTTGAATTTAAAATCGATATTTTTATTTTGCGAGTTACTTAACATGAAGCCACTGGGGCATCAAATTTTCAAAAAAATTGTTCGTTTTTTATTAAATTTTATTTTTTGCTTGTGTGAAAGACATTTAAGAGAAAGGTGCAGTTCTCATGTTCGTTGAAAACCCTTTTTTAGGAAATAGCAAAAGTTCACAATTTTTTCGAAGTCTTCTTACAATAAAATGTTAAAAGTAGATATTTTCTCCTTAATGAAATCTGTCCTTCAAAGATATATTTTGAAGTAAGGTCATGTACAATTTTTTGAAAATTTGAGTACTTTTACGTGAAAATACGGGCGAGAAAGTACGTGCTGTTCAGCTAGTTTCAGTGGAGTTGAATCAATATGCTTTCCATTGTTTGCTCTGACGCTTGTTCTCCTGTTCAAAATGATGAAACCATGTTTCATCTCTGCCATCAATACGGGACAGAAGACAATATTCTCCAACGTGAAACCCTTCCACGTGCTGCAGTGATGTCGACATTCTGTTCGACGTTTGCTCCTCAGTCAGGCCATGGGGAACACACTACCCACAGTTATTCCAGGACTTCGGATGCTCTGCCCACGATTGCGTGAGGTGTACCATGACTAGCGCCTAAGTCCGAAGCAATGACATAAGCGGTAATGGCCCGATGAGACTGTCCTCGCCAGCGGGCAAAATTGTTTATTCCACCCAACCATATGCGCACATGACATACTGTTTTCACCTTTACACTGCAGATATCCGTGAATGAACTTTACTTTCTGACACTGCGCTGTCGAAAAACGCGCTGTACTTTGCTGTTCCTCATTCCGACCTCCATAGCGATGTCGGATGCGCACAGACTCGTTAACCTCACTTCGAGCACGTCTGACAGACAAACGGCAGCTTATGTGTTTATTTTATAACTTAAAGTGTACACGGCCGAAAGCGTCGACGTAGCCGTAGTAGGAAGGCCGGCACCCAGGGGGTAGCCCCTACGCCAGTCTGGACTACTACTTAACAAATTCGCTTTGAGAGAAAAAAAAAGTGTTGTACAAAAAACTCTTTATACAAACAGAAAAGTTAAAAGAAACGACAAATATAATTGTTAATGTTGAAATATAGCCCTTAAGTTACATAAACATTCAATGAAAATTTTACATGTAAGAACCTAACATAAGACAAAGCTACTATTTACCAGCAGAAAATTTAGGGGAAAAATCGGATGTAGCTCTTAGAATACATAAGCATGCAGTGAAAATTTTACTTATTAGAAATTAACATATGGTTTGAAACTACTATTTACAAGTATTTTCAAATTATACAGTGATTCTACTGTGTACTGTGTGAGGGGCGTAACCTTGCAAACATCTTCGTCTTCAACGCTGTTATAATGGCACCCCGAGTGATTGTCCATGGCGATCGTTAAACCATTTGCTCATCTTTTCACTACCAGACCGTGCTGCCTGCAAGTTGCCCTCATGCACATTTTGATCTCACTGCTTGGCCATGACAGCGCCCAATTTTGGCGAAGACTTAGACGGGACACTGCACGTTACGGCCCCTGGCACGAGGAGCCCAGTGGGATTCTGCCATCTAAAGCAAGATGGTGATAAATCATACATTAAGTGAGAGTTGTCCGACTCAGACATACGGCAGAGTAGTGAACGTTCGCGATGTTTTTTCCTGATTCCCAATAGAGAGCACTTCTTTACACACACACATATCAGCGTTACCAACGTCCGCGTCATGCTCATTGTGTAGTCTGTTTCGTTTTCATTTGATTGACCCTCATATTTTCAATTTCCAAGGAAGACGTTTACGGTGTGGAACTTATGGTGCATTGGACTAACTAATAAGGGGAATGTATCATGACTAGGGGACGAATTTGTATGGAAATACATATTTTTATAGGAACAAGATATATGCTTTCAATAATATTTTTTTGCGGTTTACAATGTATTTTGAATGAATTAGAACTATTTTTATTTTCCATATTTTTAAATATTTTGGTATAATTACATATTTTTTACCTATTTTTACCTACATTTTACCTATTACTTCATATTTCGTTACATTTTAATATATTTATATGTCGAAACAGAACATTTCAGTTGCGAGTTTGCAACACATGTTACTAGATTCATATTTTTTATTTAACAATGCAATGCGCTTCTATGACCACCAGATCTTCTTCATGAATTGTGAAACTTACTCTCCCCTCTACTCCTTGAATCGAGATCAAGAATGAATGAATGTATGTGAGGCAGAAGCTATTTCAAACATGTGCTTGCTCATGCTTCATGAACCCCATGCGTAAATCGATCAAAAACTAAGAAATATTTTTAGATCATGGTATTATCGCGATGTTGGAGTAGGCCAAGTGAGCGGTATATTCCCCCCTCCACTTCCTACTTGCGGGATCCATCACTGAAACCAAAATACTACGATTCACGTGAGCGCGAACTCAACGTAAACATTGTACTGCGAACGTATTTTATATTTCGAAAGAAACTATAGTATAATCACTTCTGTAGAAGTGGACCTTTCTTTCAGTCTCTCAGGATCCATTAAAATCCCATCGGTGACGTAGTGCTCGTAAAATGTTTATATGGGGTAATTCTAAATTATAATAATTTTTATTTTACATATTTTCTACTTTTTCTTACATATTTTGGAAAAAATAAATACAAATTTATGTGCATATTTTACCTTTTTTATTAGAGTAAATTCCGTTCCCTATTCATGACAATTGAGAAATCCCTGTTTTTATCTCCATGTAGTTTACTGGTTGAAATAACATTTTAACTTCACTACATATGCCCTGCAAGATGCATTGTCTTCATCCGAAACCTGGAAAACCAACTGATCTTCAGCAACTTCACAGTACTCGTACTTCGACTCTGAGAAAGATAACGCGCTGCACGCATGCATGAGACAACAGGTCATAAGTTGGCGTGCAATACGACGAAAGGCCAGAGGTTGGCGCGAACTTCTGGGGCTCCAGCACCTGCAAAGGTAATTACAAGAACAAAGCGGGCGCGAGGCGCGCAACGCTGGGCGCGACAGCAGCGCTAACGCGGCGACGCGAGACACGACTGCGTCCTGGCTAAGGTGTCTCCTCGGCCACGCCGAAACAGGTTACTAGTGGGGTTCTCACAGAACATATTTTTTTTTGGAATTACAGTACTCCTTCAACATTCGCGAGAGTTAGGTTCCCAAAAAACCTCGCGAATGTCAAGTCTGCGAATGTTGAGTCTACATTTTAATGAAGAAAGGTGGTTTAGGTTTCTGGATATCAAAAAGCTGCTTAAATAAGAAAGAAAAAGTCTGACCAACAATTGCAGAAGAACAATTGCAGAAGGAGTAAGTGCTACTAAAACAATTCACAATTAAGATGCCGAAGAAAAGAAATAAAACAATATTTGAAACTTATTTAAATTTTGAAAGTGATTGGATATAGGATATGTTGTTTTTTTCTTGTGTTGTTCATCACCCTCCTTCCACCAAAGCTTATTAAAGTTTTAGAACACCACTAACAGCCTTGGCATTGAAATTGGTCCAGGACGCAGTTTCGCTTCTGTTACTTCACTACATTGTTTTCTTTTCTGATGATTTTCCGAAGCTCTTTTGAGTGAGGTCATTATAATGAGAGTTGCACAGATCCTGAATGGCTTTTCTGTTCGTGTAGTCAAAACACTTACCTCCAATTTCACGCAAATGAATTGATTTATTTTACAATTGTGTTAATGTGAATTGACATTCCAATTTTGATATTTTTTGCAGCGATACTTTGAGCTCCGGTGTCTACCGAGTTGGTTTCCCAGATGTGCTGGCTTTCAAAAAAGTACGACCAAAGATTTACTCGCGAATGTCGAAGTCGCGAATGTTAAAAGCGGTAGCATTTCTCTAATCGCGAATGTTCGGAACTCGCGAATAACGAATTCGCTGAAATCGAGGGATTACTGTAATTCTAAATTTGCAATTTTGGAAAATTCAGAGAGTTCTACGACCTGTGCCATTCTCTTAAAGATTCCTTGTTCTATTCGTGCAAAAAATTAAAGAAGCTATTTAGAGCGGTTTTTGAGATATTTTTATAATTTACATCTGATTTAATCAGTAATTTGATGGAAAATTACATTTTTTTAAATGTACAACTTTTTTAAAAGTCGGATTTTTAGAAATTATTTCGTCAGAAGACAAAAATCGTTATATTCAAATTTATAGTTTTGCAATGTTACCTTTTTGCTTTTTTCGAATATACATGAGAGTGCCGGAAATGGAACTAGCATCACTTTTTTTTTGACATTCACGGTACATCTCAGAAAAAAATGTAAAAACAAACATTGTAGCCTTTTTTGAGGAAATAATTAGTTACAAAATGTATCACGCACAATTACGAAAAACCTACTCAAATTATCGAAAAGTTATTCATTATTTCACGTTATTTCTTTTCACGAACTGTCTTAAAAGAACATGCTCGTATATCATAAAGGGAACAAGTCTCTTTCTCTCTCTCCCCAGTATTTTAGCTGCAGGAAAACGCCGAAAAAAGTTTAATGTATGCGATTTAAAAAAATGTTCTTTGACTTAAAAATAATCATTGTGTGTCATGTAGATGTGAGATTTCTTTTTCTCAGGAAAAAAATAATTTCGTATTTTCGTAGATCAACAGTTTTAGTAATGAATAATAAATGTCAAATCTAATAAGAAAAGTAATACATTTTTCAAAATAAAATGACCTCATCTAATTGACGTCCTGTGTCCTTGTGACAAGAAAATCGCAAACCATCGAGACACCAATTGTGTTTGTCAGTAAAATAAATGTCTCGCGTAATTATCTACCGGCAATAAATTAGAGATTTGGTAAAATTTCCCTACTTTTTAGAAAACGGTTTTTAAAGGTTGACAGTGTGCTTTGGAATTTGTAATAAATCGATGCAATTCAATTCAATATGCTCAAATGTTAGTAAATTCTCACCATTACAGATCCAATATAAAGAATGTCATCAGTAATTATAAGTTGAGTGTAAGTCGTTTTCAGAACAGAAGAGAAATCTGACTTGACCACATATTCACTACGCATAAAGAAGTATAACAAAAAAGCCTTCTACGACAAATGGAGCTCAATTTCTCCAAACATCTTGTGTTTCTCACAGAACAAATCGCAGTTTCCTTTTTATCGGTCAGTATTTCCGATCGTAGCAATTCGTCGCAGCCCTGACAAAGTCCGCGCTCCGGCCAGCAGGCAGCGCCCCCAAATCCCCACAGATCCCTCGGAGCGAGATTTGAAGCCGCTACGCGCAGGGGCGGCGGGGGCGGCGGGGGCGGCGGGGGCGGCGGGGGCGGCGGGGGCGGCGGGGGCGGCGGGGGCGGCGGGGGCGGCGGGGGCGGCGGGGGCGGCGGGGGCGGCGGGGGCGGCGGGGGCGGCGGGGGCGGCGGGGGCGGCGGGGGCGGCGGGGGCGGCGGGGGCGGCGGGGGCGGCGGGGGCGGCGGGGGCGGCGGGGGCGGCGGGGGCGGCGGGGGCGGCGGGGGCGGCGGGGGCGGCGGGGGCGGCGGGGGCGGCGGGGGCGGCGGGGGCGGCGGGGGCGGCGGGGGCGGCGGGGGCGGCGGGGGCGGCGGGGGCGGCGGGGGCGGCGGGGGCGGCGGGGGCGGCGGGGGCGGCGGGGGCGGCGGGGGCGGCGGGGGCGGCGGGGGCGGGCGGGGGCGGCGGGGGCGGCGGGGGCGGCGGGGGCGGCGGGGGCGGGGGGGCGGCGGGGGCGGCGGGGGCGGCGGGGGCGGCGGGGGCGGCGGGGGCGGCGGGGGCGGCGGGGCGGCGGGGGCGGCGGGGGCGGCGGCATCCGAGATGCGGCAATAGACGAGGAGTGAAGGCATGGCAGGAGAGTAGACGCCTTCTCATGACCAGGCGGTAAAGGACGTTATGTCCAGGTTGGGATAAAATGGAATATTTTAACACTTTTGTTATGTTCAAAGAAATACAAATTCTCAACAACTTTGTTTATTTTGAACTAGTCAGCAGCAATACAGGCAGGTGAACACAATTCCAAGATCCAAAGAATAGTTCCGTCGTCGTAGCCAAGTCAATCCATATATCCCGAAAAAGTCCAATATTTAGCGGAGTCGAACCAAAAAACCAGAAGAAGAAGAAGTCCGATGACGTAGCACAGTTTCTCACCCCTTTATTATACACACTTGACTACTAACACTTGCAGGCTCGCTATCCAACGTGAACTCTCTCTGCTGCCTCAGCGCCGTCGATCACTTACTACGCTCGCGCGGCTTTTCTTGACGTCTGAGCTCCCTAGTGCTCAACCCAGCGCGACTCGGCACGGCCTGGTCAACATCTTGGTCTCACACGGAACGGCATGGCAAAAATATCAGGGCTGCCTACCGCTGCTTTCAGATTCAAACGATGATTCAAATTATTCATAAAATGAAAATTAAGTACATACACTAATATCATATCTCATTAATAAGCAATATCATTAATTATTTTCACTTATGGTTGCTATTAATTGCTTTATTATTTGTTCTGTTTTATCGTCTCTATTATCATGTTGTATTAACAGCAAAGAGGCGCGAATAGTATTAATAATATTACAGTTGGCGACACCCGTCTGAAGTGACGAAGGCAGTAACGTCCTCTCCCCGCACCCCGCGCTGGGAGACGTCAAGAAAAGTCGCGCTACTAGTATATACAGACCCCGATATAGCCTCCTCGCCCGCTTGCTCCGGCTTTGCACGCTGGCCTCTCTTCTTCCATAGGCCGGCGTCGGCTGCGGTCCGCCGAGCCGCGTTCCCGCGAAGACTTGGTTTAGCGCCGCTCTTTTGGCGCACCTTTCAAAGGTGCGCATATTGCCGCAACAACTTTTGTCCAATTTTCGTAGCTCTTTGCCTCAGTGAGAATACCCGTTGTGGTAGCAGCGTCGCAGACTGATAGACATTAGGGTTGGAGTCCCGACGGACTCAGACATTTGCCTCTAGCTACGATCATATCATCTTCTTAGGGATTTTTTCCAGGCGACAGCCGGTTACCCTTTACGTCCTTATGAGACGCATATTCGACTATTCATATGACAGCATGTTTTGTGGACTCCTCTGATCTGTGGTCAGCAGAACGCAACGCTCTTTGCGACAACACATACATGAGAGACGAGGGACAAACAACCAGGCCTTTCTCGAACCCGCGACCTTTCTCGAACCCAGGACCTAAGCGCTGAGTCGGCACATGCTCTGACCCATTCGGCCATCCAGGTCGGCTTGCTACAACTATATAGCTAGGTTAATTTCATGATAGTTATTTAGTGTTGTTATTTAGCGTTTCCGAGCACTTCGACGGTTAAGGTCAATAGTCCTGTAAATGTGCATTTCTCTCAGAAGAGGGCAATCTTTCCCTGCTAGATGGCGAGATCAGGCGTCAATTTACACGTCGGCAAGCGGGTTTCTCCCTAACCAGGTACTCCCCAGAAGCGGGGCACTACTCCCACCGGGTCAAGTTCTGAACTCCCGACTGGTCTTCCGGCATGTGTGGTAGTGACATGGTAGTGTAACTGTACGTAAGTATGAGGTAGAATAGGACAAGAGATGGGAAGGAGAGATCACGGGCGGTCCGTTTCTTCGGGGAGTATTTACGCATTCGCCTGGTGTTGACCTGAGAAACCACGAAAAACTACCGATCAAAGCAGCCGTTCGCTAGAATTCCTCTTCAGTCAGGAATTCGACCTAGCTGACAAGCTAGTGTCGAACATTCTGCCATATGCCCTAACAACGTATTGTAGGGGTACGCGTGAATGTATATTTCTGGAAAGAATCCCCTTAAGTCTGCTCTCGCCCGCGAATGGGATTGGAAAAGCGAAGGCGAAGACGGGAACGCAAGGAACGTGCGCTTCACAATAAACGCCAACGGGAAGAGGAATAACGAATGAATCTGTAGCGGCAAAAAGGAGAATTTCATGAAACAGTTGCCGAAACCAAAGCATCTCTAGCTACGCTACTCTCTTTGCTCTTTGCTTTTTCATATGTCAGTTGTGTTTGCGTGTGCTGCTATGAATAACGAATACTTTAAGAAAAGATTATTAATTAGAAAAAATCACAAACATGAAAAAAGCAAAAATTACTACTAACTTACGGAAAATAGAACTAACTAAAATTTTACTTATAAACACACACACCCAATGTCGTTTAAAGAACCATATAAAAATTATTTTTTGTGGTAAACTTCAATTCAAAGTGTTTCAATAAATTGTAAACGTACTGTGATTACTGAAAAATACTAAAACAACTCAACAATAACCCCGTACCCTAAACCTCATACACTAACACGCCTTATACCCAACCCCCGCAAAACAACGCTTTAATCTCATCGCACAATAATCTCAACTCAGCTACGGCCCAGTGCCACGCGCTCGATCAGCTGGAAACCTTCGCCGCCATTTGCTGCATTTTCATTGGTCGAGAGGCTCCCGGGCCAAAATAAATATTGACCATCCTTCCCGTTTCCGTCAAGCTTCGCCTTTCCGTCGCGTTGTGAACGCCTGGCTAACGCCTCAATCACAATGCAAACTTAAACGTAACGCAATCCCGTAAACGTAGCAGTAAAATTTACACATAAAAACAAGCATTCACGAAGACGAACGTAAGCTGAAAAGTAAGTTCGCCTGAGCCAATCAGATTTCAACTTATTGAAGCTCGATCGATTGTTGATTCCTCTGTAGCATGGTGGAAAGATTTCACCATGGTTTCTAGCCTTTTCTTCGATTTTCCTATCGATTTGGCTTTATATAAATGCGAGTAGCTGTTGTATTAGTGCTCGCATTTCCTTTATTTTATAAACAAGAATTCTCTTGTACTAAATTCACGAGTAATTCGTCGAACGTAAGTATTTTATTCGCCATGTCAAGTTAAAATCACACGAAAAATGGCCCAAATTCTTACATTGAATTCAGTACTCGCATCAAAACCATTCGCAAACCAGTTCAGTTCATAGCAGTAATAAAATGACATAACTACAACCTACCTGAACACAATCTGAAAACCTCTATGTTTGTTTCTTTCATGCTGCTCTCTGATGGATTTTTGGTAGAATTCCGACGTAAACTTAATGTAAAAGCCTGTTGCTTGTGAACTCTTAAGTTTACGTATTTACGTCAACAGATACTGACGTACCCATAGACATAAATCAGTTAGCTTAAGAGTTCATTGTGAATGGTCTCGCTTAAAAACTCATTTCTTGGTTTTGCGGCTACGTTATGTTTACGTTTAAATTTGCATTGTGGATGGGGCCTAAGATGTCCGTCTTTCAACTTTCTTTACATTCGCGTTCACGGGATATTGTGGAGCGGACTTTAGGGGCGGGGTGGGGGAAGTGGCGAGCTCTCGCGTGGCGATCGCCCGATCGCCCGCCCGCGCTGCGCCACGCCCCGCGCGTTGCCTCCCCGAGCACGTGCTCCGCCTGCCCGCCCCACCCGCTCCCACTCTACTGCCAACCCCCCCCCGCTCGACCGCCCGCCCCGCCCCCGCTCGACTGCCCGCCCCGCCCCCGCTCGACCGCCCGCCCCGCCCCCGCTCGACCGCCCGTCCCCCCCGCTCGACTGCCCGCCCCGCCCCCGCTCGACTGCCCGTCCCGCCCGCTCGACTGCCCGCCCCGCCCCCGCTCGACTTTCCGTTCCCCCCGCACGACTGCCCGCCCGCCGGCCCGCGCGCCCGCCCCGCTCGACCGCCCGCCCCCCCCCCGCCCGAACGGCGACCCGGTTGCCCGCCCGGCTGCCCGCCTGCTCGCTCGCCGGCCGGCCGACCGACCGCCCTCGCACGGCGTCGCTGGCCCGTATATCACACGGCCCTGGTCACTTGGGCGGAGGGGATGGCTCAGACGGCTGAGGAAAGGGTGGCGGAAGGAGTTGTTTCATTTGATTTATTTTCGTCAAAAAAAAAGATGTAAAAATGTGTATGTGCTGTAGGTATGGGAAGAATAATCTGCGCACGTTTTCTCCAGAATCTGTTTGCAGTCTCTCGGACCGGCAAGTCCTACGTTCGAGTACGTGGGGGATGCGGCGGAAGTCGTTTCGTGGCGATTTCATTGATGGAGGTTGTCGGTGGTAAAGTGTAGGTGACGTCCATAATGGTGGTAGGTGGAGGAACGAGGAGCGAAAGAGGAATGAGGTTTCGGCGTGCAGAGCAGCATGGACCAACTGAGTGTCTACTGCAGCGTTGTCAAGGTCGATGCCACCAGCACGAGTGCCACGACGAAATCGTCCCTCCACGCAATTCATTACCCAGCCACCAGAAACAACGCCATCCGTATTGTAAAAAGGCGCGGTTACTAATAGTTCCCCTTCCCGAAGCTAGTTGCGCAGAGAAGCTCGTGGCATGGCACGTTGTCACAACGCGTGCCAATGCCACTAGTAGCAGACCTTGACACCACGGGCCTGCTGTATCCCGTGACTGGAAGGTCAACAGCTACTCACATTCCCACGGCATATTAACAGGGTAGCGACGTCTCTCCAACATTAACTGCAGCACTGAATCTATCGACTTGCCTCATTATCCGATGGTCCTGGTGCTCTTCCAACAAGACCGACTTCAATGTCGTAGCAGTTTCTTATCCCATCTTCTTTAAACTCACAAACTCCGCCGACTTCATTCCTCGCCAACTACATTGTCATTCTATATGGTACAACCGAATCACGTGGAACTGCTGTAGTCTGTGATACCACTAATCTCGCCCGGCTATCCGTATTATTACAACGCTTTTACAACACTAGCGGTATATTCCGCGTTTACAACACTAGCGGAGTTTCCTAAACCGCCTCTTTTCCAGCTCCTACGCATCTTACTACCGCAACCCCTCCTTATTTGTTTCTCCCCAATCTCCCGCACATCGACCATAACCTCACTTTCCCTCTTTCCCTTCCACCGCCTCTCCTCCCACCTTCCCCTCCACCCCCGTTCTGGTCAGTCTGCCCCCGCCCCGCGCACCGCAGGGGCCTTGCTGCAAGGGCAGGGGCTGGGTCGGGTCGGCCCGCTGCCGGCGGGGTGGCCCGTACGTAACAATAAATGTCAAGCTGTCCCGAAGTGGGATCCGAACGTCATAGGCCGTGATGGGTGGCTCCAATAACGGCCACCCGAGGGTGGCTTCCCGGCGGCGAGGAGGGGGCGGGGGGCGGGGGGGGGCGGGGTCCGGCGGCCGGTGGCGATCGGCGAAGGGGACACGCCCCCCAAGGAGCGGCCGCGACGGACACTGCACGAGTGCGCGCTGCGAACGCAGTTCATCCCGAGCAATTCGTGGGGCCGGGCGCGTCTACTATTTGATCATTTGTCCCAAGAGAGTATTGAATGGTAAGGCCCACTGATTGATGGATTAGTGCAGTGGTGTCAAGGTCTGCTACTGGTGGCAGTGGCACGGGTTGTGGCATCGTGCCGTGCAACGAGCTTCTCTGCGCAACTGGCGTCGGGAAAGGGGACTGTTAGTAACCCAACCGTTTTACAATAGTGATGGCATTGTCTCTGGTGGCTGGGTAATGAACTGTGTGGAGGGACGATATCGTCGTGGCACTCGTGCCACGGACTCCCGCTCGTGGCGTCGACCTTGACAACACTGGATTAGTGTTTCTCTGTGCGTCAACTGCTAAGGACAATAGTCCCGTAAGTGTAGTGTATTATTATTGTGTATAGTAGTTCTTTGTTGCGGGAAGTGGTGGTGATCTTCCTCCTCGGATGGCGAGATCCTACCTACATTGCGGATAGAGAGGTTATTCCCCAACCAGATATCTACTACCAACAGGGTACCCCGTCAGCCGAGGCAAGCACTAAGGTCCTGACTGGTCTCCCGACATGTGTAGTCCATGTGAGTGTAAGTATGTGTAAGAAAGGCGTGAAGATAGGACAAGGAAGAGGAAGGCAAGATCACATGCGGGCCGGGTCCCGTTTGTTAGAGTACTGCTCTGACATTCGCCTTGTAGGGATCGGACAAACCACAGAAAACTACCGATCAGAGCAGCTGCCGCTAGAATTCACCAGAAAGAAGCTGAGTTCGACCTATCTCTCTAGCTAGTGTCAATCCTGCCGCCGTCGGGACTCGAACTCTGGATCCTCCCTGTCGCTGCCGACTGGAATTTGTCTGATACTTATCAGAGAAATCAGAATAACAACAATCAGAACAGCCGATCACTAGAAGTCTCCTCCAGCCAGCGGTTGAAATCGACGCAACTATACTGCTAAAATCGGCCACCGTCCATTCTAGGACGTACCGATTAGAGTCGCTAAAGTGGCAACAGTTAGTGCAGGTGAACATTCGGAATCAACATTCCTAAAGTGGTAGGAAAAAAGAAGTTAAATAAAAAACAATAGTAAAGTACTTATGTAAACTATTGTTTAAGCTTTTGTCACTTTTTTATCTGGATTCATGATTTAGTTGTAATTTACAGCAAATGAAATTTTGTTAATTATTCGAAACTATTCATTAAATTATCTCTCATTTTGCAAAATATATTGACTTCAATGCTTTCCTTAAAATAAACCCCATAGATTTATTTCATATTGATGACAGTTATTGAAAGATTTATTACTTATTAACAATTATTGCATGACGACAACTTATTCAGTAACCTTAGAATGATGCCCGCCTGCCATTGAAAGAGTACAGTGACCAAACACAAAGCACCTGTTTACGTGAGGCTGGCATCACGCTATTCAAACGCTCGCGCGGGGGCCGCCTAGACGTAGACAACGCCACGTGAGGGAGTGATTGCTGAACTGACCCAAGCATGTGAACACGGAATAAACACGATCTACCTGTTGGGGTGGCAGGTGCGGGCAGGAAGACGAGAACATTATGCCTAGTGTGTTTAGCTACGGATGTGAGTGTGACAGGGGTAGAGGAAGAACTGACCCTGTCTTTTACCACATGGCCAGGCCCAAACAGTGCCTGGGAAAAGAAATGAGATTTTGGAGAGCCGGACTTGATGAAATAATAACCGCTGGTGAGGTTACGTTGCATCAGCCGTTACACGAACTAAAGTGAGTGTCCAACTGTCTTTTTTTTTATAGAAAACACATTGAGAGAAATTAGTGACTAACAAGAATGTTTTTTGGACTTGTTAGGGAGAGATACAAACTCTCATCCCTCGTTACAAAACAGCATTATAAGATTTATATTTGTTACTATTGCATAGAAAGGAAGTCTAGTTGTTTTCACATACTACAATCGAAATTGTTTTTCTTTTCTTCTCTTTATTTCTGGTTTATGTGTGTATATTTTGTATCTTAGAGTAAATAATGGTTGAAGGAATTTTGTGCAACTCTGGATGTGGGTGGGAGGATTACAGGTTTATTGGATCTTGTATACAACAAATGTACTCAGTAATATGTGCCATTTTTACTTTCCCTCTTTAATATGACGTTAAGTTCAAATTGGTGTATTTTTTTTGTTTCTGCAAAAATTGCACTAATGTAAATTTTTTGAAAGCTCTCTCACACCTTTAATATACTGTGATAAAATAATGAATTATTTTACCTTTAATTTGCTAGCTCAGTTCTTTGGTTCTCATGCTCTCTATACAGAGGAGCCTGGAAGTCTGAAATTGTTTATATCCCGAAGGAATTACATACAACGTGGCACAACAATAATTTTGTTTATTAAAAATTGAATTTGGGATTAATAATATAAATTCTCTTGATTGATTGCATGCATTAGGCTCACTGTACCGAATTGTCTGGCGTTGTGAAACGATGGCCCCGCAGTTCGTAGCCCCTTGACTTCCGCGCCGAAAATCCGTCTTCGCGCCGGTCGTCGCCGAAGTGGTCTGCTTCTTTCTTGCTGACTCACTTCTCGCCCTATTGTTCCACAATCTATCCTCCCTATTCACGTCCATGTCCAACTTACATAATTCAGCTTACATACGCGCCGCTACCACCAGGATGCCAGTCAATCACCAACTCTCTAGTCCAGCGCCCTCTTCTGCCCGTCAACAACCTTCGTTACCTAGTAACCGCGACCGTCCAGATTAATGCGCGGCGTTTGTTTTGTAATATTTTGTATATTACAGCTCCGTCCATCCAGATTATGGCGCGGCGTTTGTTCTGTAATATTTTGTATATTACAATACACATTGCCAGCAATTCTTAAACACTATTGTATTTGTGAGTTGATGTACTTCAAATAAATTCTAATGAAGTGTTTCGAAAACTCAAAATTGTTCTGTGAAAAAGAGCTTCAAATTTCGAATTTTTAGTAGCGTTTAAACGCCATTTTATTAAAAACGGCTACAATTTTTTAAAGGAAATTGCCATTTAGGACGACGTTTTAGTGTTCTTTAATATTCTAAAATTAACATTTCTGTTCTACCATCAGGACACCAAAAAATTAAGAAAATGTCAGAAAATGTAGTTTTGGCGGCGATAGATGATATCTTGCAAGATTATGTGGTAATTCCTAATAGCTAGACCAGACCCAAGGAAATAGAAAATTAATACGTGAGGTCGGTGCCACTCTGTAGGACCACTAGTTTGTTTTGAATTATATTTAATTTGAAAGGATTTCCTTCCTCCAGTATATACTGGTTTTTGAAGAAGTGATGATGTGTTCATTCAGGTTTAGGAGCTGTTTAGTCGACTTCTCGTAAGCATTAATAAATTTCCAGCCTTCGAGGCTTTTTTTCTGGCAAACAGGGGGCAACCTGAGAATGTAAGTGCGTTCTTCCCGATACAGTTGTCATTTTACCACGGTGAACCCCTTTTCTTGAAGTGAATACTATGTGATCACGCACACATCTTCGTTTTGAGACCAAGGACGCAAACTGATAAGTGAATTTCTACCCATCTTAACACTCTCTACGCAGCTGTTTAGAAGAATATGATATACCCATTCAATGTTTCTTTACAATTGTAAGGTTTCCCATGGATTTATACCAAGGAGAATTTTATTCTTGTCGAATTCAATCGAAAATAGAGCCAACGAAGATGCCAGACAACACGAAGTAACAGTTAATCATATCTTCAGTGCATGAGGCGAGATTAAACAAATTGATTTAAAACAATATGGGCGTAGAATATCTATTGTGCTACTGGTTGCTAGATGGTCGAAGTCACCAAAACAAAAATGCTCTGGAATTTTAAGATCGAAACAGATCTGTTGAATGAGAGTGTGCTAGACCTCAAGTTCTCGAAGAGAGGCAGGTTTGATTAGAGGAGGTGGCCAACCCAACAAATCCTAAAGTAAATCAGGAGGAGATAGAAAAAAATTGCATGATCTTGTGATATCCAAAATAGAAAATTTACAGGGACAATAATATTCAAATAATGTGGTTTTGCCTGCATTCAAGCTAACAGTGAGAACACTGCAAATGGTTTATTAGAGAATAATTTTCTGGCTTAAGTGGCTCAGGGCATCAATCGATGTCACTGCAGTTCCTATGTTCGGGAGGTCTTAGGGTAAGAGTCCCGTCGGTGGCAGAGTTTTCGACACTAGCAAGACAACTAGGTCGAATTCAGCCGATGTCTGGTGGAGAATTCTAGCGGCCGGGTGCTCTGATCGGTCTTTGTCCTTGGCCTCTTTGATCCACGCCAGGCGTATGTCGGAGCAGCGAATGCCAGAAACGGGCAACATTCTCCGAGCGATCTTTCTTTCCTCGTCTTGTTTCCCCGCCTGTCCTATTCTTACCCCTTACCCTCACACACTATCATGAACTACACTACATCTGCCGTGAGACTGGTCAGGGGCTTAGAGTTGTCCCGGCTGGGGCGGTACCACGCAGGAGGGAGATACCTTTTTGTGGAAAACCCGCACGCCGCAGTGTAGGTCGGCGCTGGATTTCACCATTCAGCTGAGGAATATCGCCTCGACCTCCCGCGATAATGCATGCACTACAGGTATGGGACTGATGACCTTAACAGTTCACGCACCAGGAATAACTAATCAATCAATCTGTCCAACTTGCGTCCAACTTGCAAAGCCTCAAGAGCCACAACTGAAACCTCTAATATGGTTGCGAGCCATATTTTCATTACTCGAGCAATCCACACCTGATTTCCCCGTATTGCTGGCTCAGCACGTTACCCGGCTGTTGTGAAACGGGATGGAGGGGAATGAATCTATGCGTGATTATCAGGCCGTCCGATATTTAACGCAGTGATGCATAACGCAATACATTGGGATGATATTGAATTTCTGAATTTAGTAGAAAAAAAAATCCTTAAATCTAAACTGAACTGTTTTTGACATTGAGGGGGGTATTGACCCTGGCAGGGCACGTGCACTAGGCGCAGAATGTTCTCGCCCGACATGCCAAAAGGATTTTCACTTTTGACCAACAACCTTTCGCGGTCCACAATAAAAGTGAACGCGGGCGCCAGTTGGACAACCCTGGATCAATCCATCATTAGGGAATAATTTCATACCCGCATTGTATTCTAACGTCAAATAGAATCCCCGGGGGGGGGAAACCACCTGCACCAGCCACCTTCTCGCCCCCGCCCCCTTCGCCGCCCGCGCTCCCCGCTGCGGGGCGGGGCACCGCGCCGCCTCGGCCCTGTCGCGCCGCCCAATATCTGGCGCCGTCCGACCGCGAAATTGGGCAGCGGCGCCTTCTTCCCTCCTTCGTCATAGGCACGCTCACCACACAGCCGCCCCCCACCCCCACCCCAACCCCCTTCCTCCCTCCCTCGCTTTCGAGCCCTTCTCCTTCACGTGGCCCTTTGTCTAGGCGTCTCGCTCGATCGAAAGCTCTCTACTGAAGTTCCTCAGCGTGACGGTGAATGGTTTGTCCGTTTGTGGGGTTAAGAAGAGCTGTGTTGTGACATCGGATATGACGGAGAAATTCATTTGGAGGTTGTACCAGAAGGAAAGAAATCTACAAAAAAGTAGGAGAAATCTGAGATTCCGTAAGGATTTTTTAAAAAAATTTCGGCAACCCAAGTTTTAAAGATTAAAGTTTTTGGCTCCAATTGAAAACATAAAATATTAAAATATAGTGTTCAAAATCGTGAGGGTAGATCAATAAAACATCTTTTTTTTACAGTGTCAAAGGTTTGGCCGTTTATTGGTCTGTTTCACAATTCTCTACATTTTATTTCTAATACGAGGTCAAGATCGACAGAATAATTGCAATATAAACCCGACCAAGCGAAGTGTAGAATGGCGATGAGGGCAGCACTGCGCTTTGTTGTCTTCGAAGAGCAAGAGACAGAACTATTGATACGATCAGAGCAACAGAAAACTGAAGCCCTGATCTAGACCAAGGTCCGAAGACATATACATGGCCCTCTTTTAATGTCATCTTAGATTCAACAATAACCGTGACTGTCCACTTAAAACCACGTAAAAATTTCACGGAAAGAAACATCGATAATTAGATTAATAAATACTGTTAACAATATAAAGAATGGAAGTATTTTGAGTGCCTAAAAGTAATCACGTATTCCAGTCATGCTACACAACAAATTCTACAACTTAAATACACTACATTATTCGATTTGATGAAAAATACAGAGAATTTTTTTGTTTAACTTCCAGATTCCCATAAAATACAACATAATGAAGATGTTTTAAATCGTTAATGTGTAAATATACTATTAAGTGCTTTTTGTGTGATTCAAGTAATGTTTCTGTGGAAAATTATCTGAAAAAATCTAATAGTACTGATTAACTAGCAGTACGTACAATGTTATGCAAAAATGCTTAATTACTTTGAAACAGGAATATGAATGCACCAGACTATACCGCTCCGGCGCTAAAGCGCGAGGCATCTGTCGCCTTTGTTAGTTCTCGGATGCGCCGTTCCCTCTTCAGTCCTACGCTTCGCTTGGTCGGGTTATACAACATTCTTGTAGATAAGTACTTGAATTGTATATTTTTCTCCTTATATTTTATACACCCATTGATTAATAATAGCATGCTTCCATTCATTGTAATCTAATAATTATTTTTGCACTACCAACTACCAATATGTGACTGAAACGCAATAGATACTGAAACGTGAATAAAGAGAATCCAAGAATCATGTCATGTGGCACACGTGACGTGCTTTGTTTTCCCCTCAGCGCTTGGTATATGTTCGTTGTTTCTCACGAGGGAAGTCTTCAACTGTCGAAAGAATTTCGCCTTGCAAGGACTTCTCCACTTCATCAGGAATTGATTTCTTTACTTCTGCTTCTAGAGACACAATCTGAACCCGAGAAGAAGGAAATAGACGCAATGCGTCCCTCGATGTAAATTCCTTTGATCGATGAAATGACATTGCTTTGATATTGCATATCGTGTGAGTCGAGATTTATTAACTTTCTCATATTGAAGAGAGCCTGAAATTTAATTTTAGTTTAAAAGAAATGCGTAGGGTAATGTAACGGCATGAAACATCTCCGAAATAAATTAATTAGTGATATCGCACTAGTAAATAAAATAAGGATCTTTCACTTCCAATTAAAAATGTTTCTGTTCACTGTAAAGCTTTTTAATTTTGTTTTTTAGTAAAAATGAATTATGAATGATACGTATGAATATTCACAATAATTTAGTGACTACATATGCGTAAATCAATTTTATAAATGTCATTAAACTCTACTAAGCCTTTGGGATGGCTTGGGTAGCGTACTAGCTTCCTGTGATGTGATCAAAGGTTCGATTCTCGGTCGACGCAAAACTAAAGTTGCTTTCCTTTAAAATCGTCTCAGTTTTTGTGGCTGTGGGACGAATAAAAGCTCAGGCATATTTGTGATGAAGGCCAGAACAGAAGGAGAAAGAATTCGAATATTACGTTGCTTATGTTATCGTGTCTAGGGATTTTTCGATGTACAGTTTGGATATATTTTTTTAAACTTCTTTGGGTGATATTAACTTAATCCTTGGGTGTGGTTCGGAAGTGGGAATAATTGATGTAAGAGTGATTATTTGGTAAAATGGATGGTATTTCATGGTGTTAGTAGTAAATTTGGACGACAGAGATTCTTTTCTTGCATTATATCAAAATCTTATGTAACTGTAATCTACATAAAACAAATAGATAAAAAATATTTAGATTTATTGATTAAATTTTTATATTAATTTAGAATCACATAATTAGATTACATAAGTAATTTTTTCGCTAACTAAATAATATAATTTAACGAAAACGTCTAATAAAATATCAAGGTTGTCATTTCCTCACCTCATATGCGTAGTTGACAGCTGCGACCCACTTCATCACCAACCAGTCATCCCTATCGAATCATCTCTTCACTACCAACCAAAACCCCCACCCGCAAAATCAATCTCCGCCGATATTGTTATTAACATTAGTCCGACATAGAGTAAGTAACGGACCTACTTGAAGTTTGTAAACTCAGGCGATAGCTGGCGTTTTTTAACCAAGTCCGTTATTTCTAACACAGGTCGTGTGATGTTCAATATTATTTCAAAACAAGGAACTTCTTATAAAAAACATAATTGAGAAATACCTTTTGTTGGGACAGGAGTTCTAACTTGTTTCGGTTGTTCTTAAAGGTCGGCGAACTTCAAAACAGTTGCGACCGATGATCGTTGGTAATGACTTTCCGTATTTGGTTGCGTTAAGTCGATATAACAGCAAAGCACAGCTATGAGCGAGGAGAAAACGCAACAAGAGGTGCAGAAACGAAGTCCTCGCAGTATGGGCGCCTCGAGGCGGTGCGGAGTGTCAGCGATCCATCAATTACCGCGAGCAGACGCCCCCGGCAAGGGCCCCAGGGGCTGTGCGGGTGGCAGAGAAAGAGAAATAACTGTGGATGGAATGATTGATTGACTGATTGATGTTTACGGATACGTCAACTGCTGTGATCATTAGTCCCGTTTGTATAGTAAATGTTTTATCACTGGAGGTGGTGGTGTTTCTCCCGTCTGGTTGGTGAGATCCGGATCCGAACTACATAGTTTGTAGGTGATTTCTCCATCTAGGTATATTCTCCCATCGGGGCACCATCAAAGCCGGAATAAGTTCTAGGCTCCCGACTGGTCTCCCGAATTACGTGATAGAGTAGCGCAAGAAAGTGGAAGTGTGAATAAGGGGAAAAGGTAGAACTAAAGATAGAAAGGTAGAACAGAGATTGCAAAGTACCAAAAGGCAGAAGAGAGGTAGAGGTGGAAGAGATGGCAGAGATTACACGGATGACATGGTATAGAAGAGAGGTAGGTTTGACACGGATAGTCGATGAGATAGCAGTGGATGGAAGGCTTAAGGTAGTGGAGATAATAAATGTCTCAGGGGATAGAAGACTGAAATAGTGGTAGAGATGTCAGCGACCGTACACATAGTAAGAGATGAAAGCGACGTTGGGGCGATGGATATGAGAAACCATAGGCATAGCAGTAGATACAAGAGATGTAGAAGTTACAGGAATGAAAGAGCCCGCTAGGTGTAGCAATGTGTGGTAGGGTTCTCAGGAGATAGGAGACTGTGAGTGGTAGAGGCCAAAAGGGTAGCAAGGATAGAAAAGAGGTAAGGGTTGTAGGGGGACTGAGATGACACCAAAGGGGTAGGGGGCGGCCAAAAAAGAGATAAGTGCACCGAGAGGCTGGGATGGCAGAGGCCAAAGGAGTACCATGTGGTAGAAGAGACGTTAGGACAGCAGAGGCGGCAGAGATAGCAGATGCCAAAAGGGTAGCAGGCGGCAGAAAACAAGTAAGGTCACCAAGGGGCTGAGGTGGCAGAGATCAAAGGGGTGGCAAGGATAGAAAAGAGGTAAAGGCACCAGGGGGCTGAGATGACAGAGGTCAAAGGAGTGGCAAGGATAGAAAAGAGGTAAGGGACCAGGGGGCTGAGATGTCAGAGGTCAAAGGGGTGGAAAGGATAGAAAAGAGGTAAGGGCACCAGGGGACTGAGATGACAGAGGTCAAAGGGGTGGCAAGGATAGAAAAGAGGTAAGGGCACCAGGGGACTGAGATGACAGAGGTCAAAGGGGTGGCAAGGAGAGAAAAGAGGTAAGGGCACCAGGGGGCTGAGATGACAGAGGTCAAAGGGGTGGCAAGGATAGAAAAGAGGTAAGGGCAGCGTGGGCGGCAGAGGAGGGAAGGGCAGCCGTGACCGCAGGGGCGGCGGGGCGCCGGTGCGTCCGTGGGCAGGTGAGGGAAAATCGATGGGCTGGCCGAGGCCTGGGACGTCCGACCAAGCACTTACCCGGATTATCTGGAAAATGCTCCTCCTAAAGTGCGAGCAGTCTGAAGCTGTTTTTTTTCGCGACAAAATCCGTTCTTTGGAGGGAAATGTTACATTTCTTATTGCCTTGTTGAGAATCTCTAGGCGTGTTAATGAAAATAAATGGAGTCGTGTTAATTCAATACCTTTTGTTTGGAAAGAGTGTTCGATTTTTCTGCAAAATACTTGTAGGTCGGCATCTGCAACGCGCGCTGGAAGCTTGAAATCATAGTCTGCTTCATGAAATTCCATAAAACATTTTTTCTGCATTAGAGGGTAAATGAGACGTTTGGAAAGAGGAGTTCTCAATGTTCAAATCGATATGAAATTAAATCATTTTGATTCATAATTCATCATAATGTTTTTTTCTCTTTCCCTCTTCTGTTTTCTGTGTGTCTCTTCACTTATATCTATCTCACTATCCTCTTGCCTCCCTCACTCTCTTCCTCTTTCCCTCTCACTGTCTTCCTCTCTTCCCCTCTCTCTCTCTCTCTCTCTCTCTCTCTCTCTCTCTCTCTCTGTGTCTCACTCTTTTTCCTCAATCTTTCTGACATATTGATGTATTTTCATCAACATAACTATTCTGTTTGACTTTTCGGTCAGGTTGTGGTTTGGTTTTCTTAACATTGATATTAATTTTCTTTATTTCAAGGCGCCGACATTCTATTCTTTGATCTTTCCATTCACATCGTGTTCAAAAATAAGCTGTGAATCACATACTTGCTTTTAACAATTTACTTTATAATTGCATCGAATACGGTGGTTATTAGCAATTTATTTTGCACAAATATTTACCTTGATCTCTTTAATACGTTTCCGCCTTCAGTTTGCTTATTTCTTTACCGAAGAGCAATTACTTCCTCTTTTATTTCCTTCAATGTTTCCGTTCTCCCTTCCGGATTATAAAAAATCCAAACGCAAGTTCTTTCAAATGAATTCTTTACTTCCATTTCCAAACGCTCGAAAACGAAATGTATCCAAAATTTCTGGGCATTAAAACCCCAAGCTGGAAAGGCGGAAGAGAGTTGGCCTCGTTTGAGCGGGCGCTGGGCCTCGAGATCTTATCCGTCGCCGCTGGGCATGGCCTGCGGTCAGAGGCGGCGCGCGAAGCGTGGCTCGCCGGCTGCTCCGCGACACGGAATGCGCACGGGGCGACTGGGGCACGCTGGCGGGAGACATTTGAAGCACGCGGGGCCGTCACGCGCCGACAGCGCCGCCGGCGCCACCGCTCGCGCAGCCCCGCCTCCAGTTCCGCTCCGGGAGAGGTGGCTCAGGGCATCAACAGTCACTGCAGTGCCTGGGACCGGGAGGTCCTGGGTTTCCACTCCCAGCAGGATTTTCGTCACAAGCCTGTTAGCTATACTGCGATTTTTGTAGGAAGAGCTTTAAAGATAACTCAAATCCCATCTTCGCGATGGAATATGTCACGGCATTTCGTATCATTCACAGTTGTTCCGCTAGATTTCGCACGATCGCGACCGTATGAAGCAGTGCTTGCGATCATGCGACTTCTACCGGCAAGACCGAGAAAAGACGCGAAATGCCGTGACATATTCCATCGCGAAGATGGGATTTGAGTTATCTTGAGAGCTCTTCCTAGAAAAATCGCAGTATAGGTCGCGTTCTGTCGCTGCCTGGAGGAGAATTCTAGAGGCAGGCTGCTCCGATCGGTAGTTTTCCGCGGATTGTCAGATCAGAACTAGGCGAATGCCACAGCAGTACCCTAAAAAACCGACCACGGACCGCACGTGATCTTTCCTTCCTCCTCTTTGTCCTATCCACACCTCTTACTTTCTCATACTTACACTCACATGCTGTACTCTACCACACATGCTGGGAGAGAGGTCGGGAGCTTAGAGCTTCTCCCGTCTGAGGCGGTGCCCCGCTGGTGGGAGATACCCGCTGTTTGGGGAAAAGCCCGCTAGCAGACGCTAGGTCGACGCCGGATCTCGACATCCAGCGGGGGAAGATCACTGCCACCTCCAGAGGAGGAAAACCATACACTGCACTAAACATACACACGGGAGTCACTAACAATCAATCAATAGACCAAATTCCAAGAACTACATTTCCTAATCTTATCCTTCGTCAGTATATATGTATTAGTGTTAGATTTGTCTACTGTATTAATTTTTTTCCCTTCCTCTTTTCCTTCCCAACGTATCTTCTTAAGCCCTTGCAAATCCGTGGCCCATCCAAGTTTTTTCCCAACCCTTTCCCGTGCCACCACTGCGCCACTTCGCTGCTTCAGTCGCACGCCTGCCGCCTTCCGCCCCCGCCCTTTGCATCCGCATCGCTCCTTCGCTTCCGCCTCGGGGGCAATCGCCCACGTCTCACGAAACCGCCGCCACTTTCACGTGGACGCGAACCTTTCATGAGCGCGCACTTTGCGCTCGACTAAAACGAGCGCCCTGTGGCTCGCGCCCGAGCGCGTCCGCCCCCCCCCCACCGTCCCCGCCACAACCGCCCCCATTGCCACCGCCGCCGCCGCCGACGGCGACATCAAAGAGACCTCCCTGCGCTTCCGCAGCCCCTGCATTCCTGAGCTAATGTGCCGTGACCATTCTTAACCTTACGGCGGCGACAGACGCGAGCAGGCGAGGGTGGCGCTGCCTTGCGGTCATTAGTAGAAGCTGTAATGTTGGCTACTTAGCTGCCCGGGGTCCTATGCACAGGTGTCACGGACGCGGCGTCTCCCGGCCAAGTAGCTACTAGAGAGTTTTAGCGCCAGGCATAAGGAGACATCCTAAAACTCTATTGATCACGTGAGTAACGACTTTACACAGTCGCAATGAACAATGTTCAGAAGAGTTTTAGCAACAGTGTCATTGCGTTATGCATTATGACGAAGCATTCCAAGCGTTGAACAAAGAAGTTGCATAATACATCAAAGAGTAGGCTAGTGGTGAGACATTTCAATTACAATACGAGTCAAAAGAATAACAAATCTACATTGTGCACGAAGTTTTAGATTTTGTGGCACTCCGTGATGAATATGTAGTCTGTAATTTTCAATAGGCTTTCCTTGAGTATGTAGAACGTATCTTAAAACAGCGTTCGTTACGAGCCTACGACATAACCTAAACCGAAGTTATGATTTCAACTCCTTTTTCGCGAATTTCTTTCCTGACACGTCTCCAATATTTCTCGTTAATTCTTGCCAGCGTTATAGAGTTGGTAAGGAATAATTGTAACTGCCTCACATAAGAGAGGTTCCCAAAGGTCGGTTACCAAAAATCGGTTTACCAAAGGTCGAAAAACGAACTTTTCCTGTTTTTCGGGCGGCCATTTGGCGCTTGTAAGGTGCCCAAATAGCCTCCTACAGGCGTGCGAAGGTATAAGAGTATAATGAAGGTATAAGATTATACCTTAGGCCTAAGGTAAAACGTTATGACTTCAAGGTCCGTCACGTGACTGTTCGTGACGGACGCTACCTTACGTGTGGCGCTAAAACTCCCTACTGACTCCGGCCGCGGATACCAACGCTCTCAGCTGTAACGGAGATTCCCTTGGTGATAAACGTGGCTATCTGCAGGCAGTGGTGGCAAATGTGTGACGAATAGCGTCTAGAGTAGCCATAAACAAAATAAGAACTAGAGATGCTAAAAACAGCACATACTTTCCCGCCTTATTGAAAACAGCTAATTAGTACTGAAATATTGCACTTTATGCGCTACTAACATCTTAGCTATTATTTGAAAACGTCCAATTCAACCAAGAAGCGTACAACTAACTGTTTTCACCGCAGTGTTGTCAGAAATATGTGAATTCTACAACTGCACAAAAATAGAATACAAAAGTTTTGTAAACCTATATTGAAAAAAGATGCCTGATACCCTGAATAATATAGAAATGCATTTCATAAGGCCATGATTAGAGAAGAGTATTCTAAATCCATGCAACAAATACTCTACTCACTACAAATGGTACAGCACTTGGTGCGAAAGCTAAATATTGGCATGCAAATATCAACATAAATTAGACAATTATAACTCCTTTTCATACGGCTCCATCATTTCACAATAATGACACGTAATTCACAAAAATTCGCGAGCGCAAAGTGAATTCCATTGATGCAGACCATGAATTGTCGCTATTCTGAGAGCTATTATTTTTTTTTTTACTTTTTATTTCAAATATTTCAAAATAAATAATTGAAAATGAATAACAAAAGGTCGAAAGTAAGAAACGAACAAAGAAATAATATACAAAATTGCAAATTCCAATTTACGACACATCCAGCCGTCTGAAGCGCAGTAAATATGCAGCGGGCTATTATGTTTGTCACAAAATTATAGAAAAACTACTCGCATTTTGAACAAATTAAGCCTGACCTTATTTGAAGACGTAATTTTGATTAATACATTTAATTGAGAAAAATTGAATTTTTGAAATTGTAGTTGTAAGAAAACGACGAAAACGAAGCGCAGTCAATTCCGAGCGGGCTATTGTGCTTATCAGGAAATTATAGAAAAACTACTCATATTTTCGAAAAATTCAACCTGACCTTATTTGAAGATCTGTTTTTGATGAGCATATTTCATTAAGAAAAACAATCGTATCTTCACAATTGTAGTTCTAGAAAGACACCGAATTTTTTTTTAATGTTTTAAAATGTTTGCAAAACCAGGCATTTTAACGAACATGAAACCTGCACCATTCTCTTAAGCTTCCTTTATGGTATCTCAGGTCCCACTTTAATCAAAAAACGTTGGGCGGTTTTTAAGAAAAAAATGGTTTAAAGAAAATAAAAAATTGTCTATGTTTGACACAATTTTTCGAAAAAAATACTTATGTTTTTGAAAAATTGAGCATCACCTTACTTGAAGACCTGTTTTTTATGAACACATTTAATTAAGAATAAAAATTGTATCTTCATAATTGTAGTTAGTTGAAGGAAGATGCCGAAAAAATTTTGAATTTTTTCAATTTTCCAAAAATCAGAGTTTCCAACCAACATGAGACCTACGCCATTCTCTTAAATGACCTTCTGACTACCTAACAACAAAATTTAGTAAAAATTGTTGGCGCCATTTTTTTAACATTTTGAAAATGTCCCAGGGGCTTCATATAATGTACCCTCCAAAATTAAAATATCGGTTTCAAATTCAAGAGGCCGCGAGATCATATTGATCGAGGAGTATCAATTTTGGAGAAAATCGGCTGAACGGTTTAGTCGCTAGCATTGTTCACAGACAGATAGACGGACGTTTTGCTTTCAATTGGTTTTTCGGTGTCAAAGACCCACAATATAGGGATTCTGGCTGCACCACGTATTAGATTTTTTTCTTAATTTAGCAACTGGACTCATCCATTTTTTCGTTACCGGGGCCCTGTAATAAGCGTTTTTTTGCCGAAAATCCGCCGTTTTTTTCGCGCAGCATTACATTTTTTTCCATATATGTACGTACGTATAGTATACGGGAAAGTAAAAATAATAGGTTGACATTTTGTCATTGATATTATAATAGTGGTGGCGATGATAATATGAATAACTGTGGGTTAGTGACGTTACTTTTCTTGTTGCTCGTTTAGTCGAAATTAAATGGCATTGCTGGTTGGCAGTGGTTGGGGAGGTGGCTCCGAAAAACATGGTAGTTGTGATTGCAAATATTAGGATAATATATTTTAAAATATTGAAAAAAACGTCCCCGACTTTCATCACATTCTTGGGCTGTCATTTTAAAAATTGAATTCTGAAATATTATTAGGTAAGGACGTTGTCGCCCATTATTCGTTTCGTTTTTTTTCATACGAAACGGAAGAAAAGCAGTTATTTAAAAGCATTTATATTATTTTTGCACTACACATATAAAAATAGCACTAATTTCATGAGTATCGCTAAAAGCTGAAACGCTGAAACGCTTACCAGCAGGCCGTTTAATCAAGATCCAAGGTCGTCGCTCGCTTCTTCATTGAGCGGGGGACGTCCCGCGCATGCGCTGCCGCCACCCGATCCGTCCTGAACACGTTGGAGACATTCGCTAATAGCCTCAACTGCGCTCCCGAACCAAAATGCCCGCGTTGCATAGAGGCGGTGGAGCGATTTATGATGCGGAACACACTGATGACCGAATAAATGAAAAAAAATTCATTTATCATTCCAGACGCGTGATCTTTCCTTTCTCTTCCGTGCCCTTTCTTTGCTCCTTAATTACACGCACTTACATGCACTGCTCTACAGCACATGCCGGGAGACCTGTCGGGAGCTTCGAGCTTGTCACGGCATGGCGGTGCCCCACTGGCCGGAGATGCCTGGTTGGGGAAAACCCTGCTAGTCGACGGCAGGTCGGCGCCAGATCTCACCATCCAACGGCGGAAGATCATCGCCACCCCCCGTTCAAAAACGCCGTGAACCAGTGACGTAGCTTCAGTTGGTGTCATCTGCGGCGAAGCTAATGGTGTCACCCCCCCCATAAATTAAGTATAAAAATATCTATTGCTGCACTGATTGTACATTATTTAATTAAAAATACAAACATATTTGCACATGATAATTATTAATAATATATTAAAAATTCTATGTAATTAAGAATAATTGCATTTAAATCATAATCTATGTTTATGATTTAAATGTATATAATTTATATCAAATTAATATAAATAACTCTTAACTAAACCATAAAAATTATATAATTCCAAGAATAAATTTTGAAACTACTAAAACTAACTATAAATACATAAATTTTCTAAGTAAATGATTTAAATTATATAATTACTATTGTAAAATAACGTAATTGGCGTCACCCCTAGAATGGTGTCACCCGGGGCGAGCCGCCCCCTCTGCCCCCCCCCCCAGCTACGCCACTGGCGTGAACTGAAAAGAAAGTATTTCCTTGGGCCTTGACACACGACTTGCACGCCCACTGGCGCCCACGCCCACACGCCCGAAAGCGCCACTGGCGAGAAAGTGGACGGTCTAGCTGCGGCGGCGCTGTAGCGTCAGCGCGCATCGCCCCGAGCAGCCGGCGGAGGCGCGCGGCGGGGTTGGGGTGGGGGTGGGGGGCAATTTGCATCGCAGAGGGGCGGCCGGGGCCGCGTGGGCGGCGAGGGGCGCCGCGGCGCGGAAAACGCGGAGTAACGAGGGGAGAAACCGATTTCCAGGCGCCGCTCGCCACTCTGCGCGGCGCGGTGGGGGGGGGGAGGGGTTGGTGGCGATCAAAGCCGCGACGTAAGTTGTTTGCTCAAATAATCGTGTAGTGGATGCAGCGCGGATTGAGGTCCGTTCTGCGAAGCGACTACATACAGGCTCAGATCAGGTTTCAGGGGATTGTTTTTTAGGGGCAAATGAAAGGCAATGCACTTGTGAATAAATTAAATTTAATGCTTGAAATATTGATTAGTTTAACAAGTAAGTAGTTAGACAGTAAGCCGGAGGACCAATGAATGTTTATGATTAAAGTTTCTTCTTGCTTGAAGTTTACACTTACAGATTGATGAGAGTAGAGCAAGCACCAACCCAGGTCAGACGGCTGAGTGTGTGCGTGCCGTCCGTAGAAATGGGCTGCGGATGTTTCGGCTGGTAGGCTGGATGTCACCCTGGGCGCGTACTCGCGTGCTGGAGCGGCCCGTACTGTTGATCGCGGCCTGCTGGCCGCGCCGATTGATTACCGGAGCCTTGATAGGCAGAGCAAGGACAGCTGACTCGTTCGCAGGCTGTCCGACGAGTAGAGTAGTAGTTGTAGTAGCAGTAATAGTAGCTTGACGTAGAGTGACTGCGTAGAAGTAGCAGTGAGATTGACTGAAGAGTGACTGCGTAGAAGTAGCAGTGAGATTGACTGAAGAGTGACTGCGTAATAGTAGCAGTGAGATTGAAGAGTGACTGCGTAATAGTAGCAGTGAGATTGACTGAAGAGTGACTGCGTAATAGTAGCAGTGAGATTGACTGAAGAGTGACTGCGTAATAGTAGCAGTGAGATTGACTGAAGAGTGACTGCGCAGTAGTAGAGTTTTGGCGTAGAAGTGTGACTGCGTAGTTTCACATAGTAGTGAACAGAGCAGTAATTGTAGTAGCAGTATAGTAGTTTGACTTAGAAGTGCCTGCGTAGTAGCAGCAGAGTAGAAATGACTCAGAAGTTTGACATAGCAGAGTTTGACTGATAGTTCGACATAACAGTGGCGCGTGGGAGCGAAGTTGCCGTATTTATTGAAACGTATGTTTCTGAAAGCAGAGGAGGGAGAGTCACGTGACAATTGCAGCTAGCCTATGATGTACGGTGAGACGTAGTGTGCCACAAGAGATGCTCGCTATTCGTTGTTATGTTTTGAAGTGCGTCACGTGACTTGCGGGTGGCACTGGCTGTGCCCGCGATGGCTGCATCTCATTAGCAAGGTTTGGTATTTTCTCACGGGAACCGCGATGCCGGTTGAGAGAAAACGGCGGTGAGGCGGGCGCGGGCGCTGGCGCGGCTGCCTAGCAGATGCGCTCGTAGTCGGCGAATATTAACGCCTGTATTGGGGCGGGAGGCACGTAGCGATATCTGGAATGTTTGTAAATATGTCTGGCCGCCGAAGTCTGAGAAGAAAGCAGGTAGAATAGCTAATGGCTTAAGGGCTGCGCGCCCAGCGCGCCCAGCGCGCTGGCGGTGGGTAATGACCCTTCCCCGGCTTACAGTTCAATAGGCGGTGCGCGGTGCTTGCGGCAGAGAGGGCTCGACGAGAATTGTTTTGTGGCTTGGACATCTGTGTTTCATTTCTTATGTTTTTGTATAAACGTGCTAGAGCCGTGAGAAACTTTGAGGGTGGGGCAGCCGAAGAATGTTGGCCGCGCGGGGGAAAGACAATTTGAGGCTGCTGGCGAGTTTCCTTGTAATTGTTCGCGAGATTGAACAAATCGCGTGGGGCGCGCGCCTCAACTGCAGACCGCGAAGGCGGCCTCGGGCGGCGTCCATAAATTACGTAACGCTTAAGAGGGGGTGAGGGGCTTTGAGGCAGCGTTACGATGCGTTACATTGGGGTAAGGGGTATTCGTTTAGTGTTACGCAACTCTGATAATTTTTTTTACACTTTTCAACATCTGCTGAAATGCTTATTTTTTTGAGTTCTTATACTAAAACATTAAAATATTATCTAAACAATTTGTTTTAAAATATAAATAATTGAATGGTATTAGAAGTTGTAACAATAAATGGAAATATTTTTTCATTAATTTTCTATTGAATAGGTAGGATTACGAAGAAAATATTCAAAAGTGATCTGTAGTATATAGAAAATGCAAAATTGACTCTTGCGCATGCGCCATCCACAACGGCGGCGTGGTCACGGTTTGTAATCAGGAATTTTCTCGCCTATGGGTCCTTCCTTTATTGAAAACTTGCCTCAATCTTATTGTCGAGTACAGTCAACATTGACAACTAATTCCTACTTTATCATAAATTTTAATTTACAACACAAATAAAAAGGAATACAATTTTTATTGTGCTATATTTTATTTTAATTTCTTGCACTCTTCAAGGGGGGTTGTCGCGGGCAATACGTAATTATTTAGGTGGTTCAAGAGCGCGTTACGGTAGCGTTACAGGGGGAGAGGGGGTATGCAAAATACTTCAAGATTTGCGTTAGGTAATTTATGGATGGCCCCTCAGCGTAGTGGATGGGACGCTCCAAAATGGCCCAAAGAGGCCAATGTATTAGTTTTAAATATAGATTTAATTTATTTTTTTTAAAATATCCTTTTCCTTCGCTGCTCAACCCTAACCGGCAGCAGCAAAACTGTGTCCCTTTTACTCAATGAATTACCGCCTCTCCAGGGCAACTGGAGGGGGGGAAATGAAAAAAGGGCACTCCAAAGGGAGAAACGTTACGTTACGCCACAAGGCACCGCTCTGTACGTACTCTCCGACAGAACATTTGAGTACTCTAGAATATTCATTCAATTCAATTCATGCCTTATCTTACGTGGTGTGGATAAGGCCATCAGGTCTGCTCTTCCGCCTGACCACGCAAATTCCGTTACGCTCATTTCATCGTGTAGCAGAGAAAGTAGGTATATACACGGATGACTGAACTGGCGTGTTTTAATTTTGCTTAGAGGCTTCTTTGAGGCTTGAGGAGCTTTTACATGCTGCAAATCTACAACATGGGACAGTTGGCTTTACTTCCCCGCCAAAAGAAGGCGTACGTATGGTTTTTCGTACTTAAAAGTCCACAGTTTTAATCGTGTTTGAACCCGAGAACTTGGGTATAACAGTTACATTATCTCTTTACAAAATTCAAGTTCAATTGTGTGTTTTTTCTATGGATCGTACCTAGGCTCTCTTGGAGAAGTGTCGAGTCACATATCACTATTAACAATACCCTGGATTGTTATTTAATTACCTTCTGCCTTCAATGTGAGAGTAACCAACCTCCGTTTCTGGGGTGTTGGTGAAATGACACTGATTATTTCACTTCAAACCAAATACGTGAGATATTTGCAATTTTAGGGTCTATTATTTTTTTAGACGGATTCAAAGAAAAGTATAATTACCGATACTTACAATTATGACTAAAAGAACTCCGACAAAAAAAGAACATCTAAAACAATCAATTGTGATGAAGCGTAGGATCATTATTAAAGTAGTGCTACTAAAATAGTACGTACTTTCTCGCACCCGCGATCCTGCACAACCCTTCCCATCATTCTCTTCGTCCAGCCTCTCAGGCGCACACTCCTCTGCTCCTGCTTCACACAATCTCCACCCTTCTTCATATCTTCCAGCTCAGTTCTGTCCCCGAAACAACCCAAACCCTTATCCCAAGACCTTACCTCGCGTTCTCTTACACCAATGTTGTCAAGATCGATGCCATGGGCGGGAGTCCGTGGCACGAGAGCCACGACGAAATCGCTCCTCCACTCAGTTCATCACCCCGCCACCAGACACAACGCCATCCCTATTGTAAAACGGCGGTGTTAGTACTACTCGTAATAGTTCCCTTTCCCGACGCTAGTTGCGCAGAGAAGCTCGTGGCATGCTACTGTGCCACGACGCGTGCCACAGCCTCCAGTAGAAGACGTTGACGCCACTGTCATACAGTCTTTTCTCCGCTTGCCTTCTCTCTCTCTCTTTCCCTCTCACACCAGCCCCGCCTTACCTCATCCCATCCCCACTCGTGTCCGTTCCCTCGCGCAACCTCCCGTCCCTGACCCGGCCGCTCACCGGGTCACCTCCCCGCTATCAACGCCCCTTCCATCCGCACGCCGTGACCTGGGGTGAGGTCACCGCCGTTAATTAACCCTTGGGGATCCCGACGAAGAAGTCGCCACCCCGAGTCGTGGTCGCGCTGCGAAGCTCCTTTCGCTGGATGCCCCGGGCATCGAAGATTTACAGGCGTCACGCTGGCCTCACAGAGTATTCGACGTTGGCAGATTTTCGTTTGCTTGGTCGAATTCAGTCCCTGTCCGGAGGAAAATTCCAGCGGCTGGCTGCTCTGATTGGCAGTCGGAGAAGTACCCTAACAATCGGGCCACGGACCACGCGTGGTCTTTCCTTCCTCTTCTTTGCTCCTTACTAACACGCACTTACACTAACATGCACTACACTACAACACATGCGTCACCCTTACACACACACACACACACTTTATTCATACATTGCACGCCCACACATGTAACAACCTCAGCCGGGAGTTTAGTGCTTGTCCCAGCAAGGGCAGTGTCCCACTGGCGGAGATACCAGGAGTGGGAAACGCCGCCGTGTAAGTCGGACCCGAAACTCACATCCCAACGACGGACGAACAACAGCACCTCCCGGGACAAAACATTCACTACACTAACGGGACCATCCCGAACGCAGTTCGCGCTCCAAGAAACTCAAAATAATCAAGAAATCAATCCCTTCCTCCTTTTCCCTGCCCAACTCCGCCATCTTCATTCCCCTTCTGCCTCACCACTCCACCCCCTTCTTTAGTTTCTCCCGCCCCTGTCTACTCAAGCGGCTCGCGTCGCCGCTTCAGACGCTAATTGGCGTCCTCGAATTAACGAGAGCCATCGCTTTGTCGCGACGCGCACGCGCCGCGCCGCGCTGATCGCCTCGCCGCGTCACGCGATTACCTCCGACGTTAAACGACGCGCTCTCGAGGCAGTTGGGAAGGAAATCAAACATCAATCTTAGTTGCGATTAGTGTATAAGCGATAATTAGATATTTTTAACCGGCTTTTATTCTAATTACGCCACATCGACTGGCTGTGTTGGTTTGATGTGACATCAAACGGTGACCGCCCCTTCTCGGCACAACGGCACTGGCCGGGAGAGGCTTCGATACTCGACCGACAGTAATCAAACGGTGGATTTTCAAAACTCGCTTTTAGTTAGGCTGAGGCTATCCGCTGAATTCTAGCGACAGACTACTCCCATTGTTATTTGTTCGTGATTTCTACGATTAATACTAGGCACAGTAGTTTACCATAATACCTTACCATTTACCATAAATATTTAATACAACAATTTTGTCACAGCATTTTTATTTTATTCGATATAATACAAAAAATGTCGCGTATCAAAAATGTCATTTTACAGCCAAGAAGATAATACTCTTGAAAGTTTTCCAAAAATGTTTAAATTATTAATTTCTCAAACCCTTTACATTTCTGAATACATTTTTCTGTTAATAAGAATAGCTTTTTTAGAGCATGTTGTCAAGGTTGATGCCACGAACGGGAGTCCGTGGCACGAGTGCCACGACGAAATCGCTTCTCCACGCAGTTCATCATCTCGCCACCAGAGACAACGCCATCCCTATTGTAAAACGGTGGGGTTACTACTTGATTGTTCCCTTTCCTGGTGCTAGTTGCGCAGAGAAGCTCGCGGCGTGCTACGGTGCTACGAAGCGAGCCACAGCCACCAGTAGAAGATCTTGACACCACTGTTCTAGAGTTTCTTTTAAATTTAATTTCTATATAAGAGCTATCTATTCTTAAGCCTTAAGGAGGCATTTTTCGTTTATAGCTGTGTATAAGTGTTGGGATAGATTTGCATATTCAGAAATAGAAAACATTAACCTGAATTTCCCCCCCCCAAAAAAAATATGTATCTTATTCTGAAACTAGAGGAAAAAATTAGAACGTTGAAATTTAAGATTATTATGATTTTATATTAAGATATTCGTAAAATGAAGAACGATAAAACTATATCATAGTTATTTATTTTAATCGAAATTAATGTACTTCAAGATGACGAAACTTATATTACGAATAATGGTTTATTTATATAGAGACTTTTACCTTGATACAAATCCAAACGCCGCTTGTAACAGCGAATTTTTATTTTCAAATATTCCTACAAATGAAATAAAAATACAAAATGGCCATTCCTAAGTGTAATTACATTTACACGTAACAAAAGTAGAGACTGAAACGATCTGCTAGAGTACATTCCCACACAACCCTAGGCATTTTTTTTATCAATCATTATTAACTCGCTGCATGTTCCAAAACATAAAAAGCGCAACCACTTAATGCGTGAACTCACAGTTTCACCACTCAATTATATTATGTTACCCGTGCTAAGGAATCTGGAATAAACTGTATTGAAAATCCTCAAAAATAAGACATTGTCAATCAGAAATATCCCTCCTAAATTACTAATTTAATGGGGAATTTCCGATCGTGAAAACTCAACAGAATGAGCATTGCAATCTGGCCGTGAATGACAAATGTGTCTCGTGATTCCGATGCGATTTGTAGAAGTGTCCGGCCACAGCAGTTCCTCACTGTGGATTGGGACACGATGTACATGCGGGGGCCTAAAAATCCTCAAATCCGAGCAATCATTGGCCGGCACGGGAGGTAATTATATTTTAATCTGTGAGCCTGCCATTCGTATTGCCAATTTATTCGCGATTAAAAGCTTACAAACGATCGCTTGCTAGCGGAATGGAGGCCCAGAGGCACATAGACGCCGCATTTCCGATGGAAACTGAATTATAAGTAATCTGTTTTCGAACTGACAGTTATCAAGTTATTATGTTAATTAAGCGAAGCCAAGGGAGACCCTGATTGGTCATCGAAGGTCATGTGATTCCATGCGAATATAGATTAACGGCGGAGTTAGCACAGGTTCAAATACAATCATGCATGATTAGTCGCTTAAAATAAGAAGCTCCAAATCGAAGGGGGAAATACAATTTTTTTTCGAATACTGCTATTTAAACTAAGGAAGTCAGTTGTATCTACCTGAAAATAGAGTGTTTATTAAAGAAATGTCATTTTCTTAAAGAATTACAAAAATCATTGCTAAACACTTTAAATTTCCCTTAAATATCTTAAAGGAATCGCATGAACATTCTATTTCAATGTCTTCATAGACAATGGTAAAGGCTTGGTGTACAACCATCAAATTATTTTGTATACGAGTTTTTAGAGCTTTAAGTTTCTAGAAAATCCGTGCATCTAGCAGCCAGCCCAATGAACGACTTCAGTGAAACATTTGAAAAGTTTAAAGGCACAACAAAAACTTCTCCGTAAATACTTATTGCACTAAAAGTGAATCATTAGTCCTACGTAAATTTTTCCACATCAGACGAAAGAGGAATAACACTTGAACACTTGAAGGTGCTGTGCGGGTCGAAGAGCAGCCATCGATTTCCGTTCAGAGACTGCGAGTCTCCCTCAGTTGCCCCTGAATGTTCTACGTAGAAGTCGTCCAGTCGTCCATAACCAAACTTCAGCGAGAATACTCAGAATCTCCGGAATTCCAAAGTCAAATTGCTCACCTGTGCCCGGTTCCCTCACGGCTGCCTCCAGCGTCCTTCCACTCGAGTTGGTTCATTTCCTGCCTCGTCGCCATCATCTCCGGCGAACACTGCTACCGATCCTCTGTTCGCCTTCAAAATGTTGCGCAATGCCACCATCTCGCCATTCCGGTACGCCACCATACGTAATAGCGTCACCACCTCAAGGCGTCACCACCCCAAGCTGTCACTACCCACCCCACGCCCACCCCACGTCGCCACCTAATGCCGTCAACTCCTCATGTAATCGCACTCGTTAGTCATCATCCCAATTCGTCACCCCCAAGCCCTTACCACACTAAACCGTAACCACCTCAAGCTGTTTCCTTGCAATTCCAGTCAATCCTCATTTTCTATTCTTTCCGTTACTCCGCCATGCCGTAACAACATCGCAATGTCAGGTGGTCATGCCGCCATTAAGAAATGCCAATTCTCAGTAATGCGGCTACCCCGATATGCCATTATCCAAAATGACGTTTTCCACGCCGATAATTTCCCACGTTTGATGGTCGCTCTGTCTCACTCACCGTTCATTCCCGCCTCCGCCCCGCCTCTGCCCTCCCCTTCCCCTCCTCCGCCCCGCCCCCTTCGCCACCACCCTATTCTCTCTTCCTCCTCGCCCTCCCCTCTTCCGCCCCGCCGCCGTTCCGCCCCATCTCCTCTTCCGCTCTGCCCCTCCCGCCCGTGCTAGCGCTTCACTTCCTTCGCTTCTCTTCCCGAAGCCACTCCCACCCCTTCGTCATGCCGTGCCACGCCTGGTCACGCCCCACCCCGCCACGACACGTGACGTCGCGCCACGGCCCCGTTCCTTACCCGCCAGTCTCTCTTCGTCACCGTCTCCAAGCCCTAGGTCCCCCTTCTCTGCCGCCCTTCGCGGGGCCGCCACGCGCCCGGCGAACTTGGGCAGGGGCGGGGGGGCGGAGGGCGGCGAATTCCAGAGCCCAAGTTCGCCATTAGTCTCAGTCGCGGACCGGACACGGTGACGCCGTCAGCGAGGTCGGCGGGGGCCGGGGCGGGATTGGAAGTGCGCTGCCTCCGGCTCGAGGCGGCAGCGCTGGGAAATGCGCGCAATGGGCCTACTCCCTGCGGAAGAGGAATGACGAAGAGGGCGCCACACGCGTGATTGACAGGGCAAGTCACATAAGTCAAGGCATTTCTTTCGGAACTGAGTCACGATGTTATTAACACAAAATTGAGTATATCAGCGCAAATAGAGACACGTTCGTGGATTATTCTCGTATATTATACCCTCTAACACTTATTGTATATAATTTTTAAATTTTGGTATGTTTGATATGTTTAAGGTTACAAGCGAATGAAACGAAATCAAAGACAGAAATAGGAAATAAGAATATTGCATCTTTGTTTTTGTGTGCAAAGATGTTCAGTGATTTAAAGAATGGTTGACGGGAGTCACGAGAGGCGGGTTGCGGGAAAGACGTGAGGCGGGGAGCGACGTGAAGCAGGCAGTGACATGAAGTGGGGAGCGATATGAAGGGGAGAGCGACGTGAGGCGGGGAGCGACATGAAGCGGGGAGTGACGTGAAGCAGGGACTGACGTGAAGCGGGGAGCGACGTGAGGGGGAGAGCGACGTGAGTCGGGCAGCGACATGAAGCAGGGAGTGACGTCAAGCGGGGAGCGACGTCAATTGGGGAGCGATGTGAGGCGGCGAGCGACGTGAGGCGGGGAGTGACGTAAAACCGTGCGCGACATGAAGCGGGCAGCGACGTGAAGCAGGCAGTGACGTGAAGTGGGGAGCGACGTGAAGGGGAGAGCGATGTGAAGCGGGGAGCGACATGAAGCGGGGAGCGACGTGAAGCAGGTAGTGACGTGAAGTGGGGAGCGACGTGAGGGGGAGAGCAACGTGAGGTGGGGAGCGACATGAAGCAGGGAGTGACGTCAAGCGGGGAGCGACGTCAAGCGGGGAGCGATGTGAGGCGGCGAGCGACGTGAGGCGGGGAGTGACGTAAAACCGTGGGCGACATGAAGCGGGGAGCGACGTGAAGCAGGGAGTGACGTGAAGCGGGGGACGACGTGAGGGAGAGACCGACGTGAGGCGGGGAGTATGGCGGGGAGCGACATGAGAAGGGAGAGATGTGAGACGAGGAGCGACGTGTGGCGGGGAAAGACGTGTGGCGCAGAGCGATGTGAGGCCGGCGCGACGTGAGGCGGGGAGCGATGTGTAGCGGGGAGCGCCGCGTCGGGAATGGAGTGCTACTCTCGTGAGTGTGGGGACGGGGACGTGGGACGCGGCGACTCCTCTCGTGGGCGGCACGCGCCCGCGATCGCAGCGCCATCGAAGCGCTCGATGCGTGGGCGCCGCGCCGGGTGCGTGCGCGGGCGGCAACGGTTGTGTGTGCATGGGGGGGGTCAGGAGCAGAGCTATAGCTGCCTGCTCTGCTCGTGGGCGGGTCACTCCGTACGAAGTATCATCGACTCACGACGGAAAACTATTAAACGAGGGCCGCCGTTCACAATTTTTCAAAAATACGAGTAGTTTTTCGGCATTTTGTCGTGAAATTCGAGGGTTGGGGCATAAGTAATGGCAATTATTATTTTTTGTGAGAATACGTGCAGGGGTTGAAAATGTGAAGTATACACATAAAAGGACATGGTATGAACTAAGTTCATGGACATTGAACGACCCACCAACTTTGGGTTTCTCTGATGTGTTAAGGTATTTGAAATGACAGTTACTGGTTTTTTGTTTCAAAGTATTTGAGCTCGTACTAGATCACAACATTGCAAAAGAATTGCGTACCCATTATGAAGCCTCGATTAGGCAGATGCTCTCTTACCGCGCGTGCCACATTTATCCGCACACTCACAGGTCTTCACGTGCTTTGCTGATCACTGATTGCTACTCGTCCTCGCAGAATCTCTCCTGCCCATCTCGCGACTGTGCGACATGGCCTTCACCCGTGAGCATCTTACCCATGGCCTGGCACCAGTTCCCTGTAACATTCTCAAATATTTCTCCCACAGGGAAATTCTTGAAGTGTGTGCGTTGCTCGATACATGTTACATTACATGTTACATGTTACATCTCGCACGGCGGTTGTCAGACAATTGATTTCACGTCGCTCTCTGGGCTAATAGGCACACTCACTCAGCAATTTGTGGATGTGAAGACATCCTACTGCAGCACTTCTTTCACATTATAAATGAATTGTGTGATCCGCTAACATTTTTTAGATAAAAAGTAATTGCCATGACTTCTGTCCAAACCTCGTATAGAGGTAGTTTTTAGTTATTTTTCTAAAACAATTTCCAGATTTTTTCTTTCAATTTTCTCCTCGTATGTATCAAAGTACGGTTTAAAAATCGGTACTAATCCCTTTTTTCGGCAAACATTCTGTATTTTCGAAATTGCAAAACATAACATTCCAGAAGTAAAATGTTGAACACAGAGATTGTTGATTTAAATGAAAACTATTTCAAGAATTGGAGGTTCTACACCACACATAATTTCTTGCTCTTAGTAACGTAAGTTAGTAACGCTCTTAGTAACGCATAATTTCTTGCTCTTAGTAAGTGTAATATTATTATATCGCAACTTCTGTCCATATCAACACATCAGTCAACGGGGGATATGGAACTGTTTTTCAGCTTCCATTTTTGAGGTTTTTATGAATGTTCTTATAAAGGTGTTCTTTTTTGAACACTATTGCTTCTGTTTCGAATACATAAGTTTATTTTTCGCCGTGTCTACAGGTGTATTCTAAGTTCATTCTCTTTTTTTCATTTTCATTTAATTGAAGAGTTACAAAGAAATATAGTTAGTCTCCCCATAATTAACGTCGTCAAACAGAAATTAAGCAGTTATAGATGCCCGGGAAATCAGTAATATAGCAAAACATTATTACATAATTTACTTTCTATTACGATGGCTATATTTAAACTGTCGCCCAGCTTTAATTTCAGCACTTGTGTATAATAATATTAATTATAGTTCAGTAAGTGACTATCTCTACTTAAAGAATTGTGTATTTTATTGGAAAATTGTATCAGTGGATTATCATTTCCTTTTTCCACAACAGTTATGTGTCTGAAATTGATACTCTAGCTAATCAGAGAGCAATGTGCAATAACACCGCCTCAAACGAAGCACGGGGAATTTGTCGATTCTTTTCCAATTTTTGAAAATACAGAGAGTGCGCCGTAAATGGTACCAGCACTACATTCTTTAATATTACTTGCTATATATGAGAAAAAACTTGAAAGAAAATATTTAACAGCGTTTCGGAAATAATAATTGATTAAAATTTAAAAATTGTCTATGTTGTCTATGTACCCAAAATTACGCTAAAAATACTGAAATTTTTGATAAATTGAAAATGATCTTTTGAAGATCTGTTTTTTATTTCATTAAAAAATTACCTTCCTAATAGTAATTGTGGAGTGGCGAAAATATTTTTAATTTTTGCCATTTTCTTAAAATCAGGGATTTCAATGAAAGTGAGACCTGCACTATTCTCTTAAGCATCCTTTTTTCTATCCGAGGACAAAATTAAATTAAAGAAATTGCTCTCGTTCTTGGGGAAAAATTGTTTAAATAAAATTTGAAACTGCATATATTTCACGCAAAATTGCCAGAAAAGTACTCAAGTTTTCGACAAATTGTACATGACCTTATTTCAAAATGTGCCAAGAAACAGATGTCATTAAGGAACAAATTTTCTATCTTTAATATTTTTTGTTGTAAGAAGAGATCGAAAAAAATTTGAACTTTTTCAGTTTTCAAAAAATCAAGATTTTTAACGAACATAAAAACCGTACATTTCTGTTAAGCTCTATTTCGCTATCCGACAACAAACTTTAATCACAAAACTTGAGACATTTTTTGTTGAAAAGTTTGGAAGTGTCCAAAGTATACATGTAAAGTTTCCCCCAAAACTAAAATATCGGTTTCAAATTCAAGGGGCCGTGACTTAAGTCAGATCAATTAGGGAATATAAATTTTAGAGAATATCAGCTAAACGGTTTATGCGCTAGCGTTGAGCATAGATTGGACGGACGGACTGACAGACAGACGTTTTGGCGTCATTCAATTTTTTCAGTATCATGGACGCACAAAACATTGATTCTGGCTACACCACATGTTCGAGACATTTTTTTCTATATTTAGCAACTGGATTTATCCCATTTTTTGTTACCAGGGCCCGGTAATAAGAGTATTTTTGCCAAAACTTGCGGCTTTTCCTGTAGCGTTACAACTTTCTCTATACTGCATAAGCAGTAACGATAACGTAAATTAGATCTTTCAGAAAATTGTTATATAGAATATTTTAAGTAAACAGTGGTTTTTCGTAATTTAATGTAAATAATAAGAAAAATAATTCTCAAACTTGCGCCAGATTCTTTTCTCCAAATGTGTTTCATGGAACGAACAAGGGATGCTTAAAAGAATGGCGGTAGTCTCATTTTCGTGGAATTCTCTGAAGTATCGTTCATTGGAAATTTATAAATAATGCTAGAAAATTTGTTGGTAAATAATATTCTAAGAATATTTTCTATGAAATGATTTCAATGGAAAAGAAGAACAAGATGATGAAAAACCGAATCATATCTTTATTTTCGAATAGTCCCTGGAAAGCTGTTCCTAGCATTACTCCATTTATAAACTAAAACCTCCAACGGGATTTTGAACTGCATTTGTGACAAACTATTGTCACACCAGTATTGTTCTTGGAAAACCTACGAACCTCTAGGAATCTGCGAATTTAAGTCTCAGCGGGTAAACAAAAGAAGAGTAGTAAAGAGAAATTTAAACGAGACAGTCATTCCAGGAAATAAGACTTAAATGAAGCAAAATATTACTTCCATGGAAACTTCTCTCACTTCTTTGTACTTCATGATGGAATATCACGCCTTGAAATATGAAACATCGGTAGTATTTTTTGACAATCTGTGTTTGAGGTAAAAGATATTCTTCTACGAAAATATCTCCGTGGGTTCTCATAAACTCTGCTCCAAATTCTTATAAGTTCTCTCCCAATTTCGTTTTCCGGAGACAACACTTTGTCTCTCTCTCTCTTCCTCTCTCTTTCCCTTCCTCTCTCTTTCTCATCTTATCTCCCTCCCTCCTTCTCTCTTTCTCTTCCTATCTCCCTCCCTCTCTCTCTCTCCCTCCCACCCTCTCTTTCTTCCTCTTGCCCTCTCTCTATTCTTCCGTTCTCTCTCTATCTTTCTCTGTGACTCAACTGGCTCTATTAGGTACCTTACAATGCCTTAGTTTTAGCTAAATTTCTTTTCTTTTGAATCTCATATTCAAATTCCAATTTTTGCATTGTTTTTTCGCTAATTATTGAAAACTGACCTTGCACAAAATCTCAGTTTGTGTTTGTCAGTGCATTAATTTTTCAATAAATACCCATCTTTCAGCGATTTACTCTATATACGTTCCAGGTTTTTAAAAATGAAATTGAAATAATTGATATTTTATTTTCCACGCAGGCATTTATGAAATTTCCGATTTCTTACTTTTTCCAAATTATTTGTACTTCTATTACGTTACAACGCTGAAGAACTATTGATTGAGTATAAACGCATCAAATAGTGCTCACTCAAGCTCGTTTTCCGATCCAATAACGAAAATATAAGAAAACGTCCTCGCTCCATTTTTTATTTCACCCTCATACTCTCTTTATTTTACCCATCCTATTCTAACTCATCGAGTTTCTCTCGTTTTCTTCTCTCGGTCTCTCTCTCTCTCTGTCTCCCACTCTCTCTCTCTCTCTCTTATTACACAGACACTAGGGCTTTCTTGGCTGTTTATGAATGTGCGATTGCAAGCCTTAAGATGCTGTCTGCCTCGGCTCCAGAGTTTACACATACATTTCGCGCCAGCCGCTTCTTGCGTTTATTCCACGCGTCGTTTAAATTCAAGTTTGCGCTGTTTTGCGCCTCCGGGGCTCGAGACACTCGGCAATGAGGATTCTCTTCCCTCTTTCTGCCGTCGCACGATATGCTTTCACGACCTCCCTTCTCCGTCCTCTAAGTTCAAGTTGCAAGAAGATTCTTATGATCCGCGAGGTTACATCCTCAATTCTTCATCTCCTCCCCATTCTTATTCTTCTTCCCTTCTTTCCCTTCTTCCACGTCTTTCTTTTCCTATTCCTCCTCTTCCTCCTCTTCCCTTTGTTCCTCTTCTTTCTCTTCACCCCTTCTTCATCGTACTTCCCTTCTTTGGTTCTCTTCTTCTGGTCCCCTTTTTCCTCTGTCCCTCTTCTTCCTCTGGACCTCTTTTTCCTCTTTTTTACCTTCTCTTTGTACTGTCTGCATCTTTTTTCCTGACATTTTCTTCTTATTTTCTCTTTCTTCATCCTTTCCCCTTTTTTACACTTTTCCCTCCTCTTACTATTTGTCCTCGTCTTACTCTTTCCTCTTCTTTATCTTCTCTATATTCTTCCTCTTTTTTCTCATCGTTCTTCTTCCTCATCTTTTTCCGTTTTAGCAAATCACAAGTCTTATACCTGATCCAGACATTGTCGTTCTTCCAGGGTCTATTGAGTAAGTAACGTGGAAGTCCACACCTTTGTCTATTCTCATTAAATGTAGTAGACTAGTGCACATTATTTAAACTTCCTAACAACTATGAACGGCTGCAGAAATTTCATCCCCATCAGATAATACTCTATTGGTCTATTTAAGGGGTAACTGACCAGTATTCGTGATGTTCAGCCATGCACAGCACAATGATGTTGCCATGAACTTGTAGAATTATATCCGGATACCAACATTTCTATTTCTACGAGTTCCTTGGAAAATGTTGACAATGTCCACTGCTGTGTGATAGAGAACATTACATTGATTTAATAGAAGCAAAGGTAGAATAGTTCTCGAGCTTAATACTGAAGATTCCCAATAAAGTTTGCCTGAATCAAATCGAATACGTGGCCAGTAATTCTAGAACTAATGAAAGAAGATTTTAACAAATTTAAAATATTAAATATTCTTTGAAAATAATGTCTTAAATATTTAACATTCAAAACAGTCCCTACCTTTCTTTTCAAACTTTTGTGATATTCCACTAGTCGCCGTTTTCCAACCCACTCTACAATTTAATAACTTACGTTTGACTTCTTTTTACTTCTCAAACTGTATTTTTCTAAGTAATATTTTTAACATGCAATTAATAAAACCGCTACAGAATATTTTATCTAAACTAGCTTATGACTGCTACGAAAGATGAAACTCAAATTAATACATTGTACCATGCACATATATTTCTGTAATCACGTTCGCACGTCGAGCACCGCTGGTGTAGTGGTATCATGCAAGATTCCCATTCTTGCGAGCCGGGTTCGATTCCCGGGCGGTGCAAGATTTCAAAAACATTTTATTTTGTGTAGTTCCTATCTCGTGTAATCCAGAATTAACATAGCGGCATTTAAGAACGTGCGGTTAATTACTTGTATGAATTTATTATGTAAAACTCGAATTCCCAGTACACGGAAAATCGTACACCATTGGCATGTGTATGTTTCCTGCACGATAAACTATTTCTCAAAACATCGTCCATAATTATGGCTCTTAAAATTCTGTTTTTTTCTGTTGCATTCCGACACATTCGTTTCAAAAATATATTTTAAAAATTTGATTCATATTTCTTTCGAACAGGTCTTTTGAACACAAAATAACCTCACTAAATCCATCTGCCGTGCTTTTAACTACGAAGACTGGGTGCAATACCCGAATATACATTAATTACCCCTGTGGTGCAGGGGGTGGATTTCGTGGTGGTGGCAGGATTTTCGACAATAGCCAGGTAGATAGGTCTACTTCTGTCACTGTCTGGACGACGGTTCTAGCGGACAACTGCTCTGATTAGTTTCCCTGGGTTTCTCCGATCAGTACCAGGTGAATACCAGAGCAGTATCCTATCAAACATACCACGGACCGAGTGCGATCTTTCCTTCCCATCTTTTGTCCCATCCTATCCCTTACTTACATGTACCACTCTACCACATATCCCGTGAGACCAGAATGGAGCTTCGAGTCTGTCGCGGCTGGGGCGGGGCTCCGCTGGTAGGAGTAACCTGGTTGGAGAAAAAACCCGCAAGCCAACGGATAGGTCGGGGTCGGATCTCGACATCCAGCGGAGCAAGATCACAGCCAAAAACATGTATTGCACTCACGGGACTTACTAATGACCGTACCAGTTAACGCGCCCGAAGTCACTAGTAATCAATCACTCGATCAATCAATTAATCAATAAATCATTGCGGCTTGTGTTCGGTGACGCAGCGGTGCCCCGCGGCCCTATACTCTTCTTCGACCGAGTGTGTCAGTTTTTCCGGTTTCTTCGTAGTCGCGGCCCACAATAGCAAACATTTCTGTCGCGCACGGCGAAATCATCCGTGCTTGGGCGTTACATTACAATACATGTGAGAAACCTAACCTTGAGATCTTTATAAAAACGTATTTTGTCTCCCAAATCTACATGCATTTGTAACTAAGTATGGTCAGGCAAAACTTCTACGGCAACAGTGTTTTATCATTTTGATGGATTTCGACTGTGTTAATATTATTTTGGCTATTTTATGGAAACTGTAGAATAGGCACAAAAAACGGAGAAACAAAATTAAAAATTGCAAATTTAGTAGTATCTTGGCGGAGACGGCGTTATATTACCGGGTACCGCGGTTCACTACAGCCGATCCAAATGAAAATCTGTGATGGGCGATGTGCGAGTGCGGTAGCTTTTTTCTAGGTTCTTCCATTTCCTCCGTCGCCCATTCATCTTTTTTCTATCACTTTTCAAAACAGATTGTCATGTAATAAATATCCCTTCATCATACCCTTTCCTCCCAAATATGGCAAAAGGCTTAGGCACGTAATAAAGGTATTTTTTGTGTAATGTCAGTCACTACTTGCTTTTGGACGGTCGAGTAACTAATATTGTACAATTTAATAATAAATAATGACAGTTATAACTGATTTAAATTACAATAAAAATATTGTCAATGATCTAATACTTCCTGGAGCAGAATCTCTCTCTCTCCCTCTCTCTTCCTCTCTCCTCCTCTCTTTCCCATCTCTTGCCCCTCTTTCTCAACCCCTCTCAGCTCTCACTCTCTCCCCTCACTCTCACCCTCTCTCATCTCCCCGTCTCTCTCCTCTGTCTCCTGTCTCTCTCCCCTCTCCATCTCTCACCCCTCTCTCCCCCTATCGACCCCTCTCTCTCCACTCTTCCTTCCCTCTCCTTCTCCCTTCTCTCTCCCCTCATATCTCTCGCTCTCTCCACGTCCCGTGGGTGTAGTTCACCCACCTTCTTCGTGCACCTGTCACCGTCCCATTAAGAGGACGCGAGCTCCTCTACCATTTCGCACTGGCGCGCAGCAGGGCGACCATCTCCCCTGCCGCGCACTGGGGCACCACCAGCAGACAACGACAGCTGGCCCAAGAGAATCTAGCATTGAGCCATCTGCCGACACACGGGGCCAAGTCAAGCAAGGCCTATAAGTAACGAGTAATGGAAAACTGCTAGGACATGGAAAAGACGATGGGAGGCAACCGAAGACTGTCTGAAAAGTACAAAGACTTAAACTATTGCAAGAGAACAATTTCAGATTGGACGCTTCCTCTCATTTATATTTTTGGATTACTGTTTTAATTGTAAATGTAGATTGAATATATGCATTCATAATAGGAATACTCCTTTTGCGCAATGATTACGAAGAAATGTTATGTGAGCAGATTATACGTGTGTAGATGACATTTTCCCCAGAAGTACACATACAGCATTTTAATTTTTTTTACGAAATAAATCAAATAAATTTTGTACCATTACAAAATAATTTCTTCGTGCGTGCGGCCTTCCTTGGTTCCATCACTGAAGTCATGAAACGGCGTACTGACGTCTCCGAACATTTTGACGTCACCGATCATCTGTCAACTATTTCCACCAGTCCAGCGCCCAACAGACCAACCCAGCATTCCTCCCACCGCCAGCGGGCCTCCTCCGTCGCACATCGCCCCACCCCTCCCCCCTCTCCCCCCGCAGAGGCCAGCGCGCGTACGTGGCGTGAAATTAAAGCGCAGCCTCAACCTAGCGAACCGCACCGGGCATTAGTTAAAGCACGGCGAATCTCCAAATCCCCCTCGCGTTTCTCCCCGACCCCGCTGTCGGCCCTACTCCCGCCCCGCCAACCTCCCACCCACGCCTCGTCCATGGCCCCGCCCACGGCAGCGCCCCCGTCTCGCCCACGCCTCGCCCACGCCTCACCCATGTCTCGTCTACCCCTCGCCCCCAGCCCAGTCCACGCCCTGCCAAGCCCCCCTCCCCTGTCTCGCCAACGCCCCTGCACCCGCCCCCACATCAGTACGCGGCATCGCTAACGCCGTCCCCACTCCTGCGTACTCTCTCCACTCCTGCGAATGCCACCTCCGCCCCCACAGTCTCCACCTTCTTTCTCTCCACCTCTTCGAATCCCACCCTCAGTCCCAAACCCTCTGTCCCCATCTCTGCCTCCGGCCATGCTTCGTCCCTTCCCCTACTACCAGCCCCATCTCAGCTCACGGCGTAGCGAACGCTTTCCTCTCTGCCACCCACCACCCTCCGCATCATTTCCCCGCACCTGCTAAGCCCATCTCCGCCCCACACCCTCTCACTCCACCCCGCCTCTGCCCATGCCTCACTCACGCCCCTGCATCCTCCCGTGCCTCACCTATTTCCTCTGCGCCACCCCTCACCCTCCGCCTCCTCACTCCGACTCTGCAAATCACTCCTTCGGTCCCAAAACCTCTGCCTCCGCCCCCACCTCTGTCCATGCCTCGCTCACCCCCTACTCAGCTTTCTCCTCTCCGACACCCCTCACCTTCCGTCACCTCACTCCTGCAAATCCCATCATCCCCGCCTCCGGCAACGCCACGTCCCTACCTCTGCCTCTGCCCCCTCCTCAGCTGCCCGTCTCTCCAACGCTTTTCTCTCCGCCAACACCCCCACTCCACTCTCCGTCTCATACAACCCCCCCTCTCCATCACCGACTCCGTCTCCACTCTCTTTCCCCCCACGCTCCTCATTTCCATCGCCGCTGCTGCCGCTTCCGAGTCCACCCGCGCCGCCCGCAGCAGCAGCCGCCTGCAACCAACGTGCGCCGCCGCCGTCCCGATTTTTCGCGAGCACGCACTGCAGACAGACAGCGGGGCCGCGTGCGGTGCGCCGCGGCTGACGCGGGGCGCCGTGTTTGCGGAGGCGGCAGAGGAAGCCGGCCGGAGGCGAGGCATTCCGCGCGAGTCTTCCGCGCATCTACCACCCAACACGTCTAAAGCCGCGAAGCACGCGGCCCAGCTTCTGACAGTAGAATCGGTATTTCTAATTTCCAATGCGCGCAGTCCGGCTTAAGTGGCCCAGGCCATCTATTATACTTGGGTTTTAATTTCTTGGCGCGTGGGAGCTTGTCTTCATGATGGAATATCTCAGAACATTTCGCGTTTTTCTCTGTCGTGCCACTAGATGTCGCATGATCGCGACGGTATCGAGCAGTGTTGACCTTATCGAACAGTGTGAGGGAGAATTCTAGTGGCCAGCTGCTCTGATCGGCAGTTTTCTGTTTGTTTTGTTTTTTGTTGTTTTTTTTATCAACACCAAGAGAATGGCGGAGCAGTATCCTAACAAACGGTCCACGTACCAACAATAGCGGACAACCAACGGGGTCAGACGCCAGGCGCCATGTTTGCTCGTACCTAGGACGATCATAAAGTTCGTACCTATAACCAGAAATAATGTGAATATTGGAATGTGTGTGCATACATTGGAAGCGTAATTTCTCCTTCTGTTGTCTGTGCATTTGCTTCTATGTTGGGCCATTTGATAGCGTCGCTGCAGCGTAAAAAATTAAGGTGGTTGCTTTGGTATGCAATGTCTCTGCGCCTGCCGTGATTCGTCATTTGTATTTGCAAGGTAAATCGGGCAAGGAAATTCATGAGGAAATGGTGAAGGTGAACGAAGATAATGCTCCAGCATATGAGACAGTAAAGAAGGAAAAGGTTGTTTCGATATGGGCGCAAAGTGCTGAAAGACGCACCACGAAGCGGCAGACCGTCTTTGATGGAGGAACCGCGGATCATCCAACTGGTAGAAAATTTAGTGTTATCTGATAGGCGGATAACCGTTAAAACAATTGCTAGAGAGGTTAACATTAGCCAAGGATCAGTGCACAACATCTTGCATAATGCACATGACGAAGTGTCGGCCAGATGTATCCCACGTTTGCATTCAAAGGTGTGGTGAAGCGACGCCGCCTTGGACGCTTCCGCTTTCACTTCGCCCGGGTCGAGCAGGCATGGCTACCAGATGTGCGGGCTGACCGCCCGTCCCCCGCCTCCCTGTGAGTGACCCGAACGAGGGCAATGCCACCCCCGCTGCCGCAGGGATGGACTGACCCAGCAGTATATAAAGGCGGCATACGGTCGCCGAGATGTCGCTTGTTTACCGCTCTTCGTGAGCATGGTACTGATCGCCGGCGTCCCGACTCCACGGTTGCCTTCGGGTTGACCAAGTCGGGAATCGACGCCAGGCTGAGCCAAGCGACCCACCGCCAGCCTATCTGCCTTTGTTACCGCCATTGCCGCCGCCGCCGCTGCCGCTGCCTACCACCTCTCCTCCACCCTCATGGCAACGACCGACTGAGTGCTGGACTGCGTAGCCTCTGTTAGGATGTAACATTGTACTTGAAACCAGGGCTTACAATAAACCGCTGTTAATAGTCAACTAAGAGTTCGTCTTTCTCCCGCCACATACTCCCTCCCATCCATGTCATCACGACAAAGGGAGCAGCGCGTGACATCCGCGGTGGCGATGTTGCAAATGTGCAAAGACCAAGACGAGTTTTTCAGCCGCCTTATCACAATGGAAAATGCTGGGTTCACCATTACGACCCAGAAACAAAAGAAATGAGTAAATAGTGGAAACACGCAGACTCGCCTTCACCAAGGAAAGCAAAGATGCAGTCCTTGTCTGGGAAGGTGATGTTCTGTTTTTTGGGATCGTCCCGGTGTAATCTTAACAGATTATGTCAGAAAAAGCCAGACAATTACTTCGGAGTATTACCAAGAACTATTGACAAAACTGCGAGAAGAGATCAAGCGGAAAAGGCGAGGAATGATGGCAAGAGGTGTACGACTTGCTGCATGACAACGCCCCTGCTCACACCGCTCAAGCAAATGTCGCCCATTGTTCGTATCTACGCTACAAAATTCTACCGCATCCGCCTTATTCGCCAGATTTGGCACCGAGTGATATCTTTCTTTATAGAAAATTGAAAGAGTCGCTGCGTGGGTAACGTTTTGTCAGCGATGATCATGTGATTGCTGCGGTGGAATTTTGTTTAGAGAGCCAAACGCAGGACTTCTATAATAATGACATAAGACAAGTTATACATCGCTGGGAGAAATTTAACTTATTTCCCTTCGTATTCATTTTTCAATTCACACTTCATTTGATTCTTCACCACGTGTTATGACAAATACATTCTTTTAATATCTAGAATGTAAGTTTTTCTTCCTAAATAGGATATCGCGATTCTACTGTATCAATGTAATTTTGCGAACAATCTGTATCTGTAAAGGCAGGGAGGTTCTAGGATTTTGTTTTTTTAAATGGCAGGATTCGTTTTGATTTGTTGCGAAGAAGACACGGCGTTATGAATATCGTGTAAAGTTTCATCTAAATAAAAATCGCTCTGCGAAACCAGGCACCAGTTCTTTGTTATCTTTTTGCAGATATTCCATTAGCTGTACAGCACTAAAAGAGTACAAGTTTTGCTGTTTATTCCCCGAAAGGATAAGAAAATATTCACATTTCATTCGAATGTGTTCATATTTTGGTGAGTAATTAATGGAGTACAGGGAGAGGCTAAGAACGTACATGCGAATGCTTTTGTGAAAAGACTTCTTGCAAAGAAGTATTTTATATGCCTTCTCTTACATATTTTTTGTATGCCTCCTCTTCTTCCATTGTGGGAAAGGTATATTTTTGCGAATTTTATACAGTCAATGTAAACTAATATATAAATCCTCCTGTAATATTTTACTGCGCCCACTTTTCAAACCTCACAGAAAACAAACTGTCTACGTGAAAAACAATATGTCTACAGACTAAAACAGTTGGAGTCTTTTATGGCTACCTCCTGAAAACAGCGAATTGTATTCAAGTAATTATTATTATTATTATGGTTATTATTATTATTATGGTTATTATTATTATTATGGTTATTATTATTATTATGGTTATTATTATTATTATGGTTATTATTATTATTATTATTATTATTATTGTGGATAATGAGTACACAACGTGTTAGAGGAAATACTTTGCTTTATAAAGAAACACGATTTAGCCACAATTTCGTTTCCAGATCTTTAGAATACTATCTTTCTGATTAAAATATCGTCGATTTCTGCTGCAATATGGCAATAATTTCTCCTTACTACTTAAGTACGTAGTATATTGAGAAAGTAAAATAATCGTGATTCTTAATTTATGTTGACTTTCTTATTCAATTCACATTTGTTTACTAGGGGTTCTCTTCCACAACATTTATTTTGTAGACAAGAACTGCAAAGACCTACTAATTTTACCACGAACCGCTTCTACATTCTTTTGTCATTATAAGGATGTTCATTATTACAAAGTTGTTTGTAGTTGTACTGGAGAGTACTTTTTTCCAGGTGTTGAGTTTTCGCTTTCCACTCATTTTCGCAAATACTTTAGGATATTTTTTTGCTGAAGATATTTGATTTCTCTTACTGCTATTCTGAAATGGAGATCTAGAATAGTTTGTCAGCAGAATTTCTCTTCTGGACCTCTTTTCTTGTTTTCAAACCATAAGTTTGCACAAACGTGAACTATTGATGTGTATCATTCACACTAACATGTGAATGATAAGTTCATTTTTTTGGTAAATGTCCTGTAAGCGTCTGGCTTTATATCATAAGATCAACACATTGCACACTCCATGTTACACCTATAAGCTATGGAGAGACAGGGAACATTCAAATATTGCATCTCTCTCCAATATTGCTCCACATTCCACTGTGGCGTCGTGGACGTAACAACACACATAAAAAATTACAAGTTTTATTTAGAAAATGTACAAATAATGTATTGAACTACCCCGTACACACTTTCCGGTATTTCCCGATCGTCAGCTGCGGTAGTAGTCCGATGGGTACACCATATTCAATAGAGAGGTCTTGCTTTGAGTGCACTCTCCTACCGCGCCACTCACGTGACTTTCGTCACCCGTGAAACGCACGAATACGCTCCAGTCTAGACATGGATTTTGCACCAAGCGCGAGGTTTTTAAGAATAAAACCAACCCGCCGCGCCGGCGTGAGCGAGTCGGCCCAATTTATACCTGCCGACTCCCCCGCCCCCACATCTGAGCGCCGTTGAGCGTGGGATGTGTACTATCATGAGACACTAGCCGCAGGACAAGCCGGAGTCCACCTGATAGCTGCAACCCCAACGCCTTGGCTCGTAGCTACTCAGGTCTCATGTATGCGAGCCTTCCACGTCTTCTCCTTCTCCCCATGTAGGGCAGTGAACGTGACGCTATACTGCGATTTTTCTAACAGCGACTCTCAAGGCCACTCAAATCCCATCTTCGCGATGGAATATGTCACGGCATTTTGCGTCTTTTCTCGGTCTTGCCGGTAGAAGTCGCATGATCGCAAGCACTGCTTCATACGGTCGCAATCGCGCGAAATCTAGCGGAACGACTGAGAAAGACGCGAAATGCCGTGACATATTCCATCGCGAAGATGGGGTTTGAGTGGCCTTGAGAGTCGCAGTTAGAAAAATCGCAGTATACACCACACTCTGAAAAGGATCACGTCCAAAACAGTTCGTTTGCTTGATGGAGGTACTGGGCTCATCAATATGTGGTCTTGAATCCTGATATCGTAGTGAATGTATTATCAGGGAGGTAGTTATGTTCCTCCCACACTTAATAGTGACATCATGCCCCAACCTACACATCGACTTGCACAGGTTTTCCTCTACGGATATCACACATAGTGCGACGCCAACCCGGCCGGATGAAGTGTTAAGCTCCCGATTGGTCTCCGTGTGTGTAGTGCATGTAATGTATGTGTTGGTAAATGGAGAGGATAGGTCAAGGAACAGAAGGGACATATCCCGCGCGGACAGTGCTCCGTTTGTTATGGACTTACTCCAGAATTTGCCTACTATTGAACGGAGAAATCAGAGACAGAATTCAGAATTAGAATCCTTCTCTACACACTTTGAATTTGAGCCAGCTAGTGTACAAAATAGCCTCAGTTGGGGCTCGAACCCTGGGACCTGTCAGTCAGAGACAACGCAGGGGAGACAATTGTTGCGCTGAGTCACGGCTGCCGATGTGACGCCATGGAGCATTGCAGGCGGCCCGCCGACTCTCGGACGGTCAGGGGCTCGGGCGTGGGTGAAGAGGGAGAACGCGGAAGGCATGGGGCGGGAGAGGGTAGGGCGGGGCGGGATAGAGTGCCCTTTCATACAGTGGTACGTAAACAGCTAACAAGGGGCCATATTTGAACTAGTGGTGCCAAAAACAGCACGTACTTTCTCCTCTGTATTTTCACGCAAAATTACGCGAAAGCTACTCAAATTTTTGAAAAATTGTACATGACCATATTTCAAAACATATCTTTACGGAACAGATTTCATTAAGGGAAAAATCTCTATTTTTGATATTTTAGTTGTAGGAAGACGCCGAAAAAAGTTTGAACTTTTGCAGTTTTCGAAAAATTAGGGCTATCAACGATCATGAGTCGTGCACCATTCCCATAAACATCTTTCACACTATCCAACAACAAACTTTAATCAGAAACGTTGGAGGTATTTTTTGATAATTTGGGAAATGTCCAAGGGGCTTCATGCAAAGTAACCCCCAAAATTAAAATATCGGTTTCATTCAAGAAGCCGCGACATCAGCCAGTTTCATTGGGGAATATTAGTTTTTGAGAAAATAGGCTGAACGGTTTAGCCGCTAGCTCTTTTCACATACGGATAGACGGACGGACCGACGTTTTGCCGTCATTCCATTTTTCGGTATCAAGGACCCGCAAAACATGAATTCCGGCTACACTACGTGATACAGATTTTTTTCCAAATTTAGCAACTGAATTTATCCACTTTTTCGTTTCCAAGACCCTGTAATAAGAGATTTCTGTCGAAAATTCGCCGTTTACTCGCGCAGCATTACGTAACTTTCTCTTTACTTCGTAAGCGGTAGACTGAAAAAAAGAGTTTTATGATATGCAGGTAGACTCACCCGTTTCAGAACACTGTGCGTCGCCCGCGGACGCGGGATGGCGCGGGGCGGGGCGGGGCGGGGCGGGGAGCGGGGGCGGGGCGGGGAAGTCCAGCCCGGAGAGCGGGCAGCGGTCGCGCTAAGCCGCTTTGCCGGGAAAATGGCGTTATCATGTTAACACAGGCCCACCTCACCGCCGCTCCCGCCGCCGCCGCCACGCGCCCAGATTACCCCCTCGAATGACATCCGAGCGAATTAGCGGAGCTGCCGCCGGGCGCCGCCACCTGTCGGCCCGGGAATCGATCCTCGGCGGAGCGCGCCTTTCGACGCGAGAGGGCGCTGGCGCGGGCGCGCCCCATCACTTCCAACACCCCCATCACTTGTCCATTCTCCGCTTCCACACTTGACTTCAAGTCATCCCTCCACTTCATCGATCAATTGTCTGTTCGCCCCATGACTTCATACACTCCAGCACTCCATCCACGAATTGTCAATTCGCTCATCACTTCACACACCTCATCACTTCATCGACCAATTGTCCATTTGCCCCATAACTTCAACCACCCATCGCTTCCAACCACCACCTCACTTCACATACCCCATCACTCCATCGACCAATCGTCACTTCGGCCCATCGACTCATCACTTCATCACCAAATCTCTCCCTCCCCGGACTCTTTCGACCAATTGTCCATCCGTCCCATGGCTCCATCACCCAATTGTCCATTCCCCGATTTCTTCATTGACCGATTGTCCTTTGACCCCATCGCTGCATCATTTCTTCACCCCAGCGCCTCATCACTCCATCACCACGTCACACCATCACCCAATCGTCCATTCGCGTCATCTATACGTTTCCATTCATCACATCATCGCACAATTGCCCTTTCACCCTTCACCCCACCACTCCATCACTCCATCCACACATCATCCTATGACTCCACAGCCCAATTGCCCATTTACCCTTCATCCCATCACCCCACCACTCCGTTGTCGAATTGCCCATTCTCCCATCGACCTACTGACCTGTCAACCTTTTGCAGCAACGACCGCTGTGCGCTGAAAATATTTTTCGCCACGACATATATTTCATGAGAATTTCAATACGTAATGTCTTCTTGATTTTCGTCCTTCCGATACCAGATATGTACCTAAATTTCTATTCGTAATGTTCAAGGGGGATATATGCACGTAGAATGATACAAATGTACTAGAAGTCAACGTTTCATGAGATTAGAACATCTGTTTTACATCAGTGAAATTAAGAATTGTCCATTTGCCACTTAACGGGTTGAAATATTTTTCACGTATTGATCTGCTGTTGAGGTATTGGTATTTTTAGATATTAATGAGAGCTGAATTATTCTGTGCTAAAGTTGTTTTTTGTTTTGTTTTTTTGGAAGCTTTCGGTCGCTGCGAGATGAATTCTGTTCCCCAGACCTTTGAGGGGATTGTGATTGACAAAACACCAAAACCTGCTTATCATTCTTGTGAAAATAAAAATACTGGTAAAGACGATGTCAACTTGCATTACTGTTTTTTCACATGTTCGATGAGGATTTCAGTAGGAAGAGGCGTTTGTAATCCTTGATTCTCAACATGCTGACAACATTTGTATTTCTACTTTTCTGCTGAAAAGAGAGAAAATGAACTAAACAAACAGTCCAATATACTTCTGTGTTACGGACGTTTCAGAATAGCAGTTTAATAAGTGTCGGCCCATAAAATAAAACATCTACTTTCTCATGAAGGGAATCTGTTATTTTCCTTTTTTCTTCCTTAACCCTTATCTGCCCGGCGTGTCCGTATGGGAGCATGCTGTACGAATCAGCAGATAGTTAAAACATTTACCTGAAAATGTTGCAGTAATGCAATTAGAACTTCATATTGTTTTATATAACATCCTGAAAGGTGTCGCCATGAGCATTTCAAAATTTTGAGAAAAATCTTTTTGAATTATTTTTACTTTCTCGCATTACGAATACTTCGTAAGAAGAGAAAGTCATGCTATCGTGCGCCGGAAAACCGCGAATTTTAGCCAGAAAATCTCTTATAGCTGGCGTCTGGTAACAAAAAAGTGGACAAATACTGCTGCTAAATTTAGAAAAAACTTCCTCTAACTCGTGGGGTAGCCAAAATCTGTTTTGTTGCTATGTCTGTCTTTCTATCCATCTGTGGTCAACGTTAGCACCGTTCGGACGATTTTCTTCAAAATTAATATTCCCCAATTTTTTTGTCTGATGTCGATGCTCCTAAAATTTGAAACCGATATTTTAATTTTGGGGGTACTTGAAATGAAGCCCGTTGGACATTTTCAAAGTTTTCAAAAAAATGCACCAAATTTTTAAAATTATATAAAAGTGTAATGAAATTGTTTCAAAAAAAATCAGTTAGATAAAGGTTAGAACGTATTACTTATTTTTCTCAATGTATTTTGGTTATAAAAGCCATTGCTCTTTGTACAAATTATCGATAAAATGTGTTATCTAGACCTATTATAGACGTCTTTAAAGTTATTTGAATGTTAGTCTGTTGGAGTGTTTCATCATCCGTTTCAATATGTGATGGTAAAGCAAATATTGCATCATTGGCGATTAGTAAACCTATAAAACTCAGAGAAAACAAGTTCCTTTGAATGTTATGATGAAACAAAAGGTACATGTAGTACGTATTATCTTAATGTGGGGCCACCGCCGGATATTTTCATCTTAAAAGGTTTTATTTGTGCTTTTCAAGTTTGTAATGAAAATACATTTTACTGATATATTTGAGTCGCCCGACATGTCCATTTTGGCATAGAAAGTCACATGAAAGGCAGAAGCTTGTTTAATTTTTTTGTTTTGTTTACAACATTAGGTATAATTATGGCCAATCTGATCAATCAAGTCGTAATGGTTTATGAAAATGTCGAAAGGAGAGTAAGCAGTAAATTTTAACGTTGCACCAAAGTACTAATAGGTGCAATGAAACCAAGAAAAACACGTATTTTCCTAGCATTCGTCCAATACATCCGACAGGAAACCGGTTATGAATTGCCTTGTTTAGAGGAACCAAATTAGCCGTAAATCTCCCAAAACGCGATATAATAAACGTGCGTTGCGCAAAAAGGCCCAAAACGTTTTAAGATATTTTTTTTAGAATTTTCTGGATGAATTCGCTAAAAATAAGTTCATAAGGAGACAGCGGCGAGAATTGGCGAATGACACTTAATTTCTCTTCATTGGTGGACCGGAAGTGGTTTAACCGTGAGTAACACATGGAAGCAGATTACTAAATTAATTGATTGTTAGTTATTCCTGGCACGTCAACTAATAGTATCATTGGTCCAGTAAGTGTAGTTCATGTTTTGTCAGGGTGTAGCTGTGGTCTTCCGCCATTGGCTGGAGAGATCCGGCGCCGACCTACTGTCGGCTAGCGGTTTTTTCAACCAGGTATCTCCCACCAGCGGAGCAACCCCCTCGGCGGAACAAGCTTAAGCTCCCGACCGGTCTCCCGACGGTGGTGTAGTGCATGTTAGTATAAGTGAGTGTAAGGGGAGAGGATAGGACAAGGAAAAGAAGGAAAGATCGCGCGCGGCCCGTTTGTAAAGGTACTACTCCAGCATTCGCCTGGTGTTGAACGGAGACATCACGGAAAACTACCGATCAGAGCAGACAGCCACTAGAATTTTAAATTGGCTCAAGCTGACAAGCTACTGTCGACAATCCTGCCACCGTCGGGACACGAACCTAGGACCTCCCGGTCAGAGGGACTGTAGATCAGTTGATGCCCAGAGCTATTTCTCCGGTAGGTTACTCGATTATTATATAGTTAATATACATATATTGCATATATTACATACATAATATACAATATTTACATAGAGAAACTTCTAAAAGGAACATTAAAGACAACAAATAAGAAGAAACTACGCGGTAAGAAATGGGCATGAAAATGTTAACAGATTTCCTGTTTTTTTCTTTGATTATGACGATAGAACGTCAGTTGTAACATTGTTACATAGAAGTTTAAAGATTTTTGTAATATCAACAACAAAAATGTAATAAATAACACATTCTTAGTAAAGTTTTTAGCCACCAAAGAAAAAGATTTTTATTTCCGTTCTCACTTTCTAGAAATATTTTCATTTATTGCATCACTTTATTCTTGATTCATTTTCTTTTAAAAAAGTTAAGAATATTTCTACTAATTTGTAGCACACGTACCATGAATCGCAAAATCCTTTTATGAATTATTGATGCGAAAAAGGAAATATCACGACTTGTATGGACCTTGTAAGATTTATTTCTCAATATGTAGACAGAGCATTAAAATGATACAATTTAAGGTCTTGAATACTGAATGTAATTCAATTTTATTCCTTTGTCATGAATTAAAGTACAGATAAAAGAAATACGTATCCTGTTTAATTTCCTGACGTTCCACTTTAATATATTTTACTAAAATTATTTTTTCTCTTTTTGGATTTTTTAGACTTCTTTCCACTTCTAAAACCCGATCTCTACTCAAAATGCAAGGGCAGTCATTCCTCTTGAAGATTGTTTCTGGAAGCAGTGAGTGACCTCGAAGACAACCGCCACTTGTGTCTTGCCCAACCTCTCGTTTAACGTTGTCTCTATCGCAAGTCGCCTACCACACAGTCGTTCCTTTCCAACAAATACTTTATTATTGTTATAATTAAATATCAATTTTCGATATCGCAAATAAATCACTGGCAAAATTAGCACATAAAACAATGTTATCATCAATAACTTGTTCCTACAGAGCAAATAAGCACATTCTCCATGAGGGTGGCTTCGTCTGCAATTACGTTGTTCTCTCTAAGGAATCCCTGCGTTGCTTACGCCAATGCGCCCCGCGTCGTCGTTGTTACCACGGACCAGCACCACCGCCCCGGAATCACTGCCACCACCACTACCACCACCACACCTCCGGCCCCGGAGACCGTGCCAATTGGCATCGTTATTGTCCCTGAGAATGCAGCCGCCGGCACTTCCTCCCCAAAGACACTTCCTCCACCGTCTCCTCCTTCACCGCCATCCCCACCTCCACCGTCGCCCCCGTCGCCGCCTCCATTGCCTACGCCCCCTATCTACCCGCCGCCGGCTCCACCATCGTCCCCTCCTTCACCGCCACCGACGCCTCGACCACTATCTCCACAGCCGCCTCTACCGCCGCCCCCACCGCCGCCTCCTCCCTGCCGCTGCCTCCACCCCGCCGCCTACTGCCCCCCCAATGCCACCGCCGCTGCTTCCACTGCCTATGCCCGCTACCTTCCTGCCGCCGACTCTATTGCCATCTCCTCCATCCAGCCCATTATCTACCCACGCTGTCTCCGCTGCTGTCGTCTCTACCGCTGCCGTCTCCACCGCCACTGCCTCCACTACCCCCGCCTCCCCTCTGCCGCTTCCATCACCTCAACCCACCTCTTCTTGAACGCCTCCATCGCCGCCGCCTCCCCCCTCACCACCGCCTCCACCACCTACGTCCTCTATATCTCACCACCGCCACCTCTATTTTCTCCTCCATCCCATACGCCCACTATCTTCCAACACCACAGTCTCCACTGCTGCCGACGCCGCTGCCTCCTCCGCTGCCACCTCCACCGACACCGCATCGCCCCCTTCTCCACCGCTGTCTCCCCTCTGCCACCGCCAGCACCTCAATTCACTGCCTCTCAACGCCTCCGCCACCGCTGCCTTCACTCCAGCCACTCCCTCCGTTTCAGCACCAGCCGCCTCTAGGTCCCCCCCCCCCGCCATCACCCACCCCTAGCTTCGGTGGCTGCATTGGAATCGTTACTGCCACTGAGCGTGCCGCCGCCCTCACCGCCATCCCCACCGCTGCCACCGCTAACTTCGCATCCCCCTACTCCTCCACCCCCACATCCCACCGCCAAGTGGATTTGCCGGCAACAATTTATGATTGCGGGGGGCGATACAGGGGGGCCACCCCATACATCAACACGCTCGCTGAGGAAAAAATTGAAAAGCAAACCTGATGTCCTCACATTCTTCTTCTTCCCGCACTCTCCTTCCCCTCCAGCCCTCAGCAACGCGGTTTCCTCCTGTTCGATCCCCATCGCCAGGAGGCGCACCTTGCTGCGTTTTCACGTCTTCTACAGTTACTCTAACCACAAGGTGAATAATGTGCGTATTTTCTCTGTTAAAACAAGTTACAGATGATGACTAGAGACCGGATTTTTATGTAATTACATATTTTTTGTCTTTCTACCTACCACTCTAAAAATTGTGGTATTGGTGAATCATCGCTTTTCTAACACGTACGTAAAACGAGTAATTTCTTGAAATCTTTTATGTCTCATAGTTTCCAAAAATCTTGTATATACCGTGTTTACCAGATTGTCGTTAAGTTGATTACAAGACTGGAAAATATAAACCAACAGTTAAACACTATTGGTTTTAATTTCACTAGTGCAATATTCTTCAACAACGTCCATACGTGATCCCCCTAAATTCCAGTGCAAGATGGGTTCTCTACGAATCAGGAGCAACAATCATAGTTATTTACGATGTAAGTGTCGTAAAGCTGATTACAAGATTGGAAAATTGCCAAAAGAGGCCGAGTTTAGTAACCAACTGAGTATTGTAATCAAATATTACGACACGAATATCGTACATCATCTTACCCACTTTGTAAAAATTTGTTATATATGTGAAATTTTGTCCTACGCCTTCAATTAGTATTCATATTTTTCTCCCATAAGTGGCGACACTGTTCACAACAAGGAGGACATTTGAAACACACTTGTATACTTTTCGACGTGAGCGAAAATATCTGATTTAGAAATTAAAATAGCTGCAAATGCTGCTTTAGAAACATTGCTCCCCAACAAATCAAGAAAGAAGTATGAGCGAGTATTTAATTTTTAAAGATTGGCGTAGAAAAAAATGTTCATTCCAAATCGGAAAAGGTTTTGATTGCTTACTTTTCTGGCAGGTGAGAGAAGGAGAAACCAAGTAGTCTTTGGTCCCACTACTCTATGTCAAAGAGTACAAAACCACTTAGTGACAACATTGATACAAAATGTAATAGTAAGCTTCCGCGGCTGGAGTCCATGTCTTCTTGGCTCTCTGGGTGATGCCGTGCGTTTGGCTGAGAGACCGACGTTTCTTCTGTCACGCCGCAGGCTTCCCCGGCACAGTGACATTGCGCGTCCGGTATTGAGAAAACACTGATATCAGTAAGTTTACTCAGTTATTAGCGTTTTTAAAGGGAAAAAGTGTAGGATACAAGACAAAGAAGTCCAAAATATTTTCCAAAGGAGAGCGTCATTACGAAACTGATTATAGTGCATTCTTTTTTTATTTTACCTAACCAAAGTGGATAAAATATGTAACGTTATTTGGATCGTCCCATGTCATGTACAGTGGAAACAAAAGATTGTCTGCGACTAAGACTGGAATAAAACTGAAGATTTGAATGAAAATCAAACAAACAAATCTTGTGTATATAGAAGTGTTCTACATCAGCCGGAAGAACATCGGCATCGTAACGTGCGTGTTTCAAACAATATTATTTCTCTTTATATTTTTTTAAAAATCTCGTTAGGACGATAGGGGCAACATGCCTTAAAATTCTGTATCTGCCTTAAAATAATGTAAAATTTCTTCTGAGGCATCTGTTAAGGTAATCTGTGTGTGACCATCCGTCCATCACTCACGCTTAGCCTCTCTCGGTTTGGAGGAGCGAGATATCCATCGACAAGTCTCGGACTACTACTGGTGAGAAACTGCTCATTTTTTGTTTACTCCAAGATATTATTTTTTTTAAATTAGCACATAGGGACGGACAGAATCGTGGGGAAAGTGAAAAACTCCTTCATTACACCTTTCGAGGCACGGGTCGTTTAACCCGTCTTGGTCTGCAGGTGAGGAACTCTGTTATTCACAACTCATTTTTTCATATCCTTCTAATTTAATTAAAAAACCTCACATTAATAATGATGAAAATACTTTTAAAACTGTCAAAAGCATTGTCAACGCCAACTAAGCTAGTGTTTATTTGGTTTTTCTTATTTTGTGTTGAGATGTATGTCTGATGACGTCAAAAATGTTGACTTAATAAGAATAAAAATTCAGGTATTGAAGTGAGTGGCAGGAAAAACAAGAAACCCTCCCATGAACCATTCGCCATCCATAAATACCAATGGGATCGGCCGGAGATCAGACTGCGACTTCAGATAACAAAGGTGAATAGTCTGACCTCTATATTGCGGGCGGTGGTTGCAATGTAGTTATCATAATGGAATTAAACAGCGCACAGACCCATTTCAGCAAATTACATCCAACGGTTTCAAAGGTTTCATAAGTTTCTATTCTATTTATTGTACAATTCTCTCATATGTAAATTTATTACTATCATAGTGTTAAAAAATGACTAACGTATGCATACAAGATTTTTTTGTTTTTGCGTCAAATATTTTTTTCCCGCCGATTGTGAGTTTTGAATTAGAATTTAATTGTCCATTGGAAAGCGTGAGAATATTGATTCCATTTGGAATACTGGTCTGTCCTTCCCAATGTAGAAATTCGAAACACTTTAGACATTTTTTTCGTTTCACGCACCTTCATCCCACTCGCAGACGGTGAGGACTGGCTGGGAAAGAGGCTGTGGTGGGTGAGAACGGGGAGGGGGGGAGGTGGTCTGAATTTGTCCTTAAGAAACCGTGAGAATATTGATTCCATAAGGAACATTGTACGACTTTAGCAATTCGTAACAATTTTAACCATTTCCGAGCACATTTTCCGTTTCAACGCCTTCTGCGTCAGTGTGGCGGCGAGCTGCCAGGAAGGGGCGTGGTGAGGAAGGCGGCGAGTGAGGATACGCGATCCTCCTGGGGCGCGAGGGCCGCAAAGAGAATCCTCATGCATGTTCATGACTGAGAAGAGGGCGCGGGTGGCGGCGGCGGCGGCGGCGGCGACCGTAAGCTTCCAAGAAACGCCTGCGAATAGCACTTTGCCGTCTTCGCCCTTCGGAGAACAAGGAAGCCGGAAAGGGCGTGGTCCAGGGAAATGTTTTTTTTCAAAAACAGATACGTTCGTTCTTGATTGGCAGCGTTTGTAGGGAAGGAGAAAATACTGGAATTGAAAGTTGAAGGAAACTACGAAATTATTGTGATATTTTCTGAAATTATGTATCTTGAAATTTATCATGTGAGTGAATTTTCCAGCCCCAAATTTACGTACTTGAAGTCGCAGAGAGTTAGTTTTTTAATAAATTAGTTCTAATCGTCAAAACATTTTTATACTTTAATTTTATTATTAAAATATAATATTATTATAGTTATTATAATATTTTGATTTGCAGGATTAAATAATTTATATGCTACATTTGATGGTTTAAATTGGATTATGTGGTACTCTAAAAATATCTCGAACAAGCAAATTAATCTCCAAGAGAAATCTGAAACCCAATGATGGTATAGAATGGCACATACTTCCTCGTAAGAGTTAGCTTCTTATTATCGTCGTGGCCTCATTTTCAGTTGCATTTTGTGGTTTTAGTCCCTTCATGCGATCATCCGCAATTCTAGGAAAGTGTTGATTGAAGTGAGACACAACTTCTTTCTGGATTACTTGCTTCTATTTTATAATCTTTTAAAACAACACTCTCTATTATCGAGATGTGGTCGCATTTTTTACGATATTCCACATTGCTTTTGTTTTGTTACTAGGGTTCAAAATATTCTGATTATTTTTCATTATTTTTGCTTGAACTATAACTTTCCTTTAAAATCTTTCGTATTCTCGGAAGTAGACATGGAAACCGGGAGACACGTGATGATGTTGAAAAATAAGGTACGTTTGTTTTTACACGATGTTCTAATTCCTTGTGTGACCCTATTACTTTTCCGTGAAATGTTTCATTTTCTCTTTTTATGAGGAAAGCACTCGTTAAAGTGAAATGAAAGCATTGAGAAAAATAAATTTGAAATAAAAAGAATGTTTCATTTGTTAAGCGTTATAAACTGCTTCCCATTATTCCTTCTCATGTAGCCCGTAAATAATTGTACGTCAGCTTTTGTGAATGTTCTAAACATGTGTGTATTGTTTATTGTGTCAGTGTTCATGTTATTAGAAATTGTAAGAATTTGTTCATCGGTTTTGCCCCATCCTCTTCCCACTTGGTATCTATCGGCACATAAAAGACTTCTGAGGGCTTCAATGAACCTGCTTTCCGGGGACATCACCAGTCAGGAGGACCTGCCCGCTTCCCAAACATCGCATACACCGAGAAGCTTGTTTACAAACACAAAGCATTTATTATTTACAATATATTTAATATTAAAAATTATTAGCCCTACACGTGTGTCAGAAATATTCTTTTCCAATTTTCAGTGGCTCTACAGAGGGGAAAATAGGTAAACAAATATAATTAATATATGGAACGATATTAAATATACAAATGAGAATAAATTAGAAATAAAACGAACAGTGTAAAAATCTATAAAAATAGGTTACTTACCCAAGTATCATGGATTAATTACGTGGGACTTAATTTGGAGCCATCTTGTATCTGTGCAGTACTATGACTGACCGAATAGGGGAAGTTGAGGGACGAAATGGGAAAGTGGAAAATCTAGTCAATGAATCAGTTTAGTGTTGGATTGAATTTTACTTATAATTGTTCATTAAGACTTCACTTATAATTGTTCATTTTAAAATTTCCAACTTTTCTTAAGTTCTCATTTTATTGCCTTCATATTCCAAACGGAGAATTTTAAAATTGGTATTACAGTTTCTAAGACGTTCATTAGCTTTACAATAACATTTTCCTTTGTCCTACATAAAGAGAATTGCATTTGTTGCATTTTAATAAATAAATTGAACTTCTATCCAGTAAGGACCTCCTATCCAGTAAATAAATCCTGCTAATACTTCCTGTCAATACATTGCATATAACTTTTGAAAATTTTATTCTTTTTGAGCCATTTTAGGAAATTTTTCAAAATTCATTGGGGTTTAATGTAAAGAACCCCAAAATTAAAAATATTAATTTTGGACTTTTTTAGCCAGATTAATTGGGAAGTATTCTTTTTGGGGAAAATTCTATGTAAGTTTTAGGTGCTATCCTGAGTTACTCCCCAACTGTAAGGCGAGCAGAAATCTTTAAAAAAATACACTTTTTCGGTGTCTGGGCCCACTTATACATTCTTTGAAATTAAAATCTCGACAAGAAAAGTATGTTCTCTTGTAGCACCACTGGTTTACCAGAGATTTCATAATGAATAAAATCATTATTATCAAAATTTTAAATTTTCGAAAATTGTGAAGTTCAAAATATTTTCGGTGTATTCCGACAAATGCGATACTGAAGATAGTGAACTTTTTCTTAATAAAATCTGTTGTTCAAAGATAGATCTTAACATAAGGTAAAATTTTTCGAAAATATGCGTAGTTTTCGAGTAATTTTGAGTTAAATATAAGCAATTTTTAAACTTGTTTTCTCATAAACCAAATTTGTTCTTTAATTTTTTCCTCGTATTTATCAAAGGACACTAAAATACTTGGAGCTTCTATTTTTTACCAACTCTTTGTATTTTTGAAAATTGAAAACAAAATAGAATTGCTAAAGTGCAATATTGATGATAGATATTTTTTATTAAATAAAATATATTCTTAAAAATTAGATCTTTAAAAGGCCATGTAAATTTTTTTGAAAAAAAAATTAATTTCTGCTTGAATTTTTTCTTAATGTTTCCCTCAGATGTTGTAAAGAACACTTAAAATGGCGCAAGTCCCATTTCCATTGAACTTCTAATTTTCAAAATTTGCGTAAGTTATAAATAATGCGATGAACCACTAGTTTTTAAGCGTCGGGAAACCGAAGGAAAGCCATGCGAGTGAGGTGTAGCGGTACTGTGCTTGGCATGTTGACTCAAAAGACCTGAGTTAGAATCTCGGCGTGGAGATAAAAAAACTTATTGGAAACACTTTGCAGTAATAGTGTAATATTGCGAAGCCGCTACAAATAATGCGGGAAAGAATGTGCTGAAAATAACGTCTAAACTTCGTTTCAATTACAGAAGAATATCCATTACTACGCGTCTGGATGTAAGCAATTTGAGACAAGAATATAACGTAATGAACTTGTGGGGAAAGTAGTTTGAAAGGCCAACTTAATATTTAATGAACGTATGTACTCAAAGGTGCAGTATCAAACAATTATAATTGTTTTTGTACTCCCATTGTATAATTCTGTCATTTGATGGCTGCTACCCGTTGCATTATGATATTCATTACGATATAGATTCTTGAGCAATCACAAAGAAGCTTACAAACCAAGAATTGTTAATTTTTATAGTAAATTTTTCGTTTGATTGTATACATTAAAATTGTATTTAATATTATATTCTGCTTCTCAGTTCTAATTTCTTTTATTAGTAGTAATTTTTAACATGAAATATTATTTAAAATAAATTGAATCGTAATTTCACTTTCCTATTTGACTAGCGCAGTGGTAGTTATTGGAAAGAACATTTGACTAAGGTTAAGATTGGTTAAGATCTGAACGCAAGTCATTTTGGGGTATATGTTGCTTCTGTGTGGCTCTTCTTAAAAAAAGTCTAGTTTAAAATGTCTAGTGAATCAAAGGTGGACTTGACGCCTCCACAAATGAGAGAAAAAGCAAAAATGGTGACGTCGTAGTTATTGCAGCAACTTCTGTACTCCCTCGCAGGCGGTCTGGTAAAACAAAGCCACCTGGGGTGGGCAGGGGGCACTCCGCTCGGTGACCTTGGCTGAATCCTGCATGCAAATTGCCATGAAATGCTTCAATGTAAAAGTTTAACTTATAAATGTTACCATAAGTCGTAGAAAAAATACACAATGAAACTCGATGTAATGAGTAATACACTCGTGTGAATGAGTGTATTACTCGTGTAATGCACTCGTGTAATAAGTAATACACTTATATCGTAATATCACATTCGTGTATTAATACCCTTCATTACATCATCTTTTCATAATGTATTATTTCTTTCGGAAATGAAACTCAAATACTAGGAGCATTGCTTTTGAAACTCAAATACTAGGAGCTACAGCCATCGAGGAATATGGTGCGCGGACAAGCAGGTGGGTGTACATAGGTGGTTGTGTCAGTGGGTCAGGGAAGTGTAACGTAGTCGTAAGTCGTACATAGTAACTGGAGAAGTTGTTTGGGAACTTAAAAATAAATAATAAGAAATCTTTGAGAGGTCGAAGTAGACCTACTTGGCAGATTCACAAAGCTAGAGTAGATGGTTTACTATACATAGTTTCTAAAGATATCCATAAGAACTGGATGTACTGGAGAATAAATAATAAAAGTGTGTTGTTGAGAAAGTGATTTCTGGGAGAGAGTTTACTGGTGGTCAACTGGCCCATGTCTGACATTGGCATCGCTGAGGATTGCGAGGCTACTGGCGGATTCAGCCTATAATTTAGTCTGAGGAGGGGGCATCATAGATTTTTCTTAAGTAATAAATATATTGGTTACTATGACGCATATTGTGTTTGTAGCGTATATATGGTACTAAAAATATTATTGTTTAAATATTAACAATTCTAACTTATATATTTAAATCAATTTTGCCAAATAATGAAGAATAACTACGCCTTTGGGAGGGGGGCATTGGGCCATGTCCTTCTCCCTGAATCCGCCACTGGGTAGGTGGGTAGGCTGGTTGGTGGGTGGGCGGGCTGGAAACGCTTGAAGCAGCATCCGTCCCTGCCGGGCGGCAGCAGGCCCGCAGCAAGCGCCTGTGGCCGCTCACCCTAAAGGGGAAGTGGTCTCTGCCGCCTGCACGTGAGGATTGCACCAACCAGCCTTTTCCTTTTCGGGTGAAATAACTATCAGCAACTGATATATTGGCCGTTGAAGCTGCACAGTCCCTAAACCCTGCCTAAAAGATCGCGAGTTTGGTGGCTAGAAATTTATTTGATTAGGTTAATTATAACTTACAGTGAAATTATTTTAGTGTGGCCGCTCAAGGTCAGGGCCCAGAGCTGCCAGAGGAGTCCATTCCTTAAACTTATCGCTTCAGGGGGGAGCGCGTCCCTTCCCAGGACGTGTTGACAGCCCTACTCCAGTTGAGTCAACATTGACCCTGACTATTCGTCTCCGCAAAGTACCAGTTTTCAGTTGCATTTCCCTAACAGGGTACAGCTATTTGTTTGAAGTTCTGTTTATTATTTTGTTGTGATCATTGAAATGCGTCCTGTTCAGAGCAACTTGCATAAGGACAGTCAGACGTCACAGTCAGACGCGTGAACTCGTTTCCAAAGTAGTACATATATCAATTTATAAAGAGAAGCAAAAAAATATATTGAAAATATCAAAGCAGTTCTACAGGCAGTAATTGCTGCTTGGGGTGTTTCGAAAATATCTAATAATTAATTAAGGAATTTAAGGAACTTAATTGTATTCAATCGGGAGAATCGTGTTCATTTTCTACTCCTAATAAAGAGATGAAGATAAAGGACGTGTAATCTGCTCTCGACATTTTAAATGAGAGAATGATTTGCCGCACAATGATTTAATGCACCATATCAAGAAATCGTTATTTTTACAGGTAACGACGCGAACGATAGTAAAGACAGTGATAGTGATACTACTTACGATAGGAAAAGGGTATTAGTAACAGTTGAAAACATATGTACGATGAGGACTGAGCCAGACCATTTTGTGAATTTGGTGTTTCTCCATTACCGAGCGAAGACACTACCGCAAATTAATTTCCAAGACCATTCGCTAGCATGTGCGGTGCGATAGACTAATGTTTTTGGTATGGGCAGACGAGCCAGGCGCGTGCGAGCGCCGCCTCCTGGCTGTCTCCCCACCACTTTCAGCTTCCTTCTCTACTCGCGAATCCCAGCGGCCACCCTAGAAAAATTTAGCTGTACAGGTCCATATTCTTGTTAGAGAATCACCTTTTTGGAATCTAAATTGACATATTATTTTAATAAATTAAAGCAGTCTAATGAACATTCAACAACGTTCTTTTATTGTATTTACACCTTCACTGATCGTTACAATAATGTTTTAGAATGTTTATTTGACTGTTATAATTTATCAACGTAACATGTGAACTTAGATTTTAAAATAGTGATTGTCTAACAATAATATAGACCTACAAGTTGTATTCAACATAATTAATCAGAAGACAATTTATACCTCAGTGGAACACGTGATAAATTTATTTGATGTGTGTATGCCTGTTTTATTTCTGAACCCCTACGGTTCCTGGGGGAACCACTAATTAGAAAGTAGTTTACAATACCCTCTTAAACGCTTGTGTCCGGTTCGTCGTCCAGGTGTGGTCAGCACGGTACAGTAAAAACCTAAGATGGAACCTGGATAAGTCGGAAACCTCCCTTCGCCGGAAAATAATCTCAAAACTATTTTCCAATGCAAAGTACACTGGGTAAGCCGACCTCCTGCCTAACGCGGAAACGGAAACGAAATTTAGTACGACAGTTTTAAAATATTCTCGATAAGACGGAAAAATATTAAAAAAAATAAAAATAGGTTTGTAAGTGCAGCGACATCGTACCAAGAAACTCAGAGCTATGCTCGTCCATTCGCTATCTCACGTCCTGGAAGTTAGCAGGTCCATTTCATCCAATCACAAAACTGCATAGCTCATAATTTGCCGCTTTTTTGCCGTTTTTGAGATGCGAAAACCAAAAATTTGCCGCGAGCCATTTTCCCCCAAAAATCAGTGGTCCTGCTAACTTCCAATGGAAGTTAGCAGGTCCATTTCATCCAATCACAAAACTGCATAGCCCATAATGTTCAGCTATTTTGCCGTTTTTAAGATGTGAAAACCAAAAATTGATATCTCCATTATTTCAAAAGATATTAAGAATTAAAAAAACATTAAAGATACGTTCAATATAAGAGCGCAATCAAAGAAGTAAAAGGACATCCCCCGTACAAAATCACACATAACAACTCATAATCGACGCGAAAATTTCCCAAAAACTAGTGAAAAACAAAATCTGTAATAAAAAATTTGCCGCCAACCGGTTAGACACAATTACCCGGGTTCGAATCCCAGATATGCACCTCTTAAATTAGCCCCATTCAATAAATAGACGCATTCTCTAGTAAACCATTAGCTTTAACAATTCATACTGTGCGCCGAAATTAGCACCAACCAAATGGCAAACATAATCATTAATAAAATAATTTGCCGCGGATCGGCTACTTTAAATTACCCGGGTTCGAATCCCCAAAACTTATATTTTGAAAGATCCTTTCAAGGAAACGCGCGGTGTCTCCAAAACCATTAGCCATAACAATTCAGTATGAGCGCCGAAATTACCTGCATGAAAGTGTAAAATATTATCTGGAATCAAAAAATTTGCCGCGAACCGGTTAGTGACTGTTTCTTGAGTTTTTATTTCATAAAATGTATCCCTTCGATCGGCGCCATTCTAGAAAAGTGCGCCGTATCTCCTAAACCATTAACCTTAACGATTCACGTTCTGCGCCGAAATCGACTGTGAGCATGTGCCAACAATAATCTGTAATCAAAAAATTTGCCGCGAACCGGTTAGTGACTGTTTCTTGGGTTTCAAATTCCAAAAATATCATTCTTCGAACGGCCTCGTTCTAGAATAGTGCGCCGTATCTCCTAAACCATTGACCTTAACTATTCACGTTCTGCGCCGAAATCTGCTGTTAGCATGTGCCAACAATAATCTGTAATCAAAAAATTTGCCGCGAACCGGTTAGTGACTGTTTCCTGAGTTTTTATTTCCAAAAAATGTATCACTTCGATCGGCGTCTTTCTAAAAAAGTGTGCCGTATCTCCTAAACCATTGACCTTAACGATTCACGTTCTGCGCCGAAATCTGCTGTGAGCATGTGCCAACAATAATCTGTAATCAAAAAATTTGCCGCGTACCGGTTAGTGACTGTTTTTTGGGTATCAAATTCCACAAATATCCCTCTTCGAACGGCCTCTTTCTAGAATAGTGCGCCGTATCTCCAGAACCATTGACCTTAACGATTCACGTTCTGTGCCGAAATCTGCTGTGAGCATGTCCCAACAATAATCTGTAATCAAAAAATTTGCCGCGAACCGGTTAGTGACTGTTTCTTGGGTTTCAAATTCCAAAAATATCCCTCTTCGAACGGCCTCTTTCTAGAATAGTGCGCCGTATCTCCTAAACCATTGACCTTAACGATTCACGTTCTGCGCCGAAATCTGCTGTGAGCATGTGCCAACAATAATCTGTAATCAAAAAATTTGCCGCGAACCGGTTAGTGACTGATTTTTGGGTATCAAATTCCAAAAATATCCCTCTTCGAACGGCCTCTTTCTAGAATAGTGCGCCGTATCACCTAAACCTTTGACCTTAACGATTCACGTTCTGCGCCAAAATCTGCTGTGAGCATGTGCCAACAATAATCTGTAATCAAAAAATTTGCCGCGAACCGGTTAGTGACTGTTTCCTGAGTTTTTATTTCCAAAAAATGTATCACTTCGATCGGCGTCTTTCTAAAAAAGTGTGCCGTATCTCCTAAACCATTGACCTTAACGATTCACGTTCTGCGCCGAAATCTGCTGTAAGCATGTGCCAACAATATTCTGTAATCAAAAAATTTGCCGCGAACCGGTTAGTGACTGTTTCCTGAGTTTTTATTTCCAAAAAATGTATCACTTCGATCGGCGTCTTTCTAAAAAAGTGTGCCGTATCTCCTAAATGATTGACCTTAACGATTCACGTTCTGCGCCGAAATCTGCTGTCAGCATGTGCCAACAATAATCTGTAATCAAAAAATTTGCCGCGAACCGGTTAGTGACTGTTTCTTGGGTTTCAAATTCCAAAAATATCCCTCTTCGAACGGCCTCTTTCTAGAATAGTGCGCCGTATCTCCTAAACCATTGACCTTAACGATTCACGTTCTGCGCCGAAATCTGCTGTGAGCATGTGCCAACAATAATCTGTAATCAAAAAATTTGCCGCGAACCGGTTAGTGACTGTTTCCTGAGTTTTTATTTCCAAAAAATGTATCACTTCGATCGGCGTCTTTCTAAAAAAGTGTGCCGTATCTCCTAAACCATTGACCTTAACGATTCACGTTCTGCGCCGAAATCTGCTGTGAGCATGTGCCAACAATAATCTGTAATCAAAAAATTTGCCGCGAACCGGTTAGTGACTGTTTTTTGGGTATCAAATTCCAAAAATATCACTCTTCGAACGGCCTCTTTCTAGAATAGTGCGCCGTATCTCCTAAACCATTGACCTTAACGATTCACGTTCGGCGCCGAAATCTGCTGTGAGCATGTGCCAACAATAATCTGTAATCAAAAAATTTGCCGCGAACCGGTTAGTGACTGTTTCTTGGGTTTCAAATTCCAAAAATATCCCTCTTCGAACGGCCTCTTTCTAGAATAGTGCGCCGTATCTCCTAAACCATTGACCTTAACGATTCACGTTCTGCGCCGAAATCTGCTGTGAGCATGTGCCAACAATAATCTGTAATCAAAAAATTTGCCGCGAACCGGTTAGTGACTGATTTTTGGGTATCAAATTCCAAAAATATCCTTCTTCGAACGGCCTCTTTCTAGAATAGTGCGCCGTATCACCTAAACCTTTGACCTTAACGATTCACGTTCTGCGCCGAAATCTGCTGTGAGCATGTGCCAACAATAATCTGTAATCAAAAAATTTGCCGCGAACCGGTTAGTGACTGTTTCCTGAGTTTTTATTTCCAAAAATGTATCACTTCGATCGGCGTCTTTCTAAAAAAGTGTGCCGTATCTCCTAAACCATTGACCTTAACGATTCACGTTCTGCGCCGAAATCTGCTGTGAGCATGTGCCAACAATATTCTGTAATCAAAAAATTTGCCGCGAACCGGTTAGTGACTGTTTCCTGAGTTTTTATTTCCAAAAAATGTATCACTTCGATCGGCGTCTTTCTAAAAATGTGTGCCGTATCTCCTAAACCATTGACCTTAACGATTCACGTTCTGCGCCGAAATCTGCTGTGAGCATGTGCCAACAATAATCTGTAATCAAAAAATTTGCCGCGCACCGGTTAGTGACTGTTTTTTGGGTATCAAATTCCAAAAATATCCCTCTTCGAACGGCCTCTTTCTAGAATAGTGCGCCGTATCTCCTAAACCATTGACCTTAACGATTCACGTTCTGCGCCGAAATCTGCTGTGAACATGTGCCAACAATAAACTGTAATCAAAAAATTTGCCGCGAACCGGTTAGTGACTGATTTTTGGGTATCAAATTCCAAAAATATCCTTCTTCGAACGGCCTCTTTCTAGAATAGTGCGCCGTATCACCTAAACCTTTGACCTTAACGATTCACGTTCTGCGCCGAAATCTGCTGTGAGCATGTGCCAACAATAATCTGTAATCAAAAAATTTGCCGCGAACCGGTTAGTGACTGTTTCCTGAGTTTTTATTTCCAAAAAATGTATCACTTCGATCGGCGTCTTTCTAAAAAAGTGTGCCGTATCTCCTAAACCATTGACCTTAACGATTCACGTTCTGCGCCGAAATCTGCTGTGAGCATGTGCCAACAATATTCTGTAATCAAAAAATTTGCCGCGAACCGGTTAGTGACTGTTTCCTGAGTTTTTATTTCCAAAAAATGTATCACTTCGATCGGCGTCTTTCTAAAAATGTGTGCCGTATCTCCTAAACCATTGACCTTAACGATTCACGTTCTGCGCCGAAATCTGCTGTGAGCATGTGCCAACAATAATCTGTAATCAAAAAATTTGCCGCGCACCGGTTAGTGACTGTTTTTTGGGTATCAAATTCCAAAAATATCCCTCTTCGAACGGCCTCTTTCTAGAATAGTGCGCCGTATCTCCTAAACCATTGACCTTAACGATTCACGTTCTGCGCCGAAATCTGCTGTGAGCATGTGCCAACAATAATCTGTAATCAAAAAATTTGCCGCGAACCGGTTAGTGACTGTTTCTTGGGTTTCAAATTCCAAAAATATCCCTCTTCGAACGGCCTCTTTCTAGAATAGTGCGCCGTATCTCCTAAACCATTGACCTCTACGATTCACGTTCTGCGCCGAAATCTGCTGTGAGCATGTGCCAACAATAATCTGTAATCAAAAAATTTGCCGCGAACCGGTTATGACTGTTTCTTGAGTTTTTATTTCCAAAAAATGTATCACTTCGATTGGCGTCTTTCTAAAAAAGTGTGCCGTATCTCCTGAACCATTGACCTTAACGATTCCCGCTCTGCACAGAAGGATGCTGTCAGTAAGTGCCAACTACAATATGTACTCAAATAATTTGCCGCAAACCACTTAGTTACAGTTTCCCGGGTTCAATATAACAAAAATGTACGTTTTCGAACGGCCTCTTTCAAGGAAAGTGCGCCGTATCTCCTAAACCATTGACCTTAACAATTCCCGCTCTGTACCGAATGATGCTGTCAGTCACTGCCAACTACAATATGTACTCAAATAATTTGCCGCGAACCAGTTAGTTACAGTTTCCCGGGTTCAAAATATCAAAAATGTACCTTTTCGAACGGCCTCTTTCGAGAAAACCGTGCCGTGTCACGTAAACAATTGACCTTAACAATTCTCGCTCTGCACCGAATGATGCGGTCAGTAAGTGCCAACTACAATCTGGAAGCAAAGAATTTGCCATGAACCGGTTAGTTACAGTTTCCTGGGTTCAAAATATCAAAAATGTACCTTTTCGAACGGCCTCTTTCAAGAAAAGTGCGCCGTATCTCCTAAATCATTGACCTTAACAATTCCCGCCTTGCGCCAAAATTACCTGTTGGCAAGTCACAACTATCATCTGTAATCAAAGAATTTGCCGCGACCCGGTTAGTTTCTCGTTTTTGGGTTCAAATTTCCAAAAATGTACCTCTACTAACGGCCTCTTTCCAGAAAAGCGCGCTGTGTCTCCTAAACTATTGACCTCAACAACTCACATTCTGCTCTGAAATCAGGTGTGAACAAGTGATATATATAATCTGTAATCAAAAAATTTGCCGCGGACCGTTTTGTTACAGTATCCCGGGTTCAAAATTTAAATACGTATCTTTTGGAATGATCTCTTTCAATGGAAACGCTTCGTGTCTCCTAAACCAATAACCTAAACAATTCATCCTCTTCGTCTAGTGGCAATAATCATCTGTATGCCGCGGGTATATTAGTTACAGTAACCGGGGTTCGGATTCCCGAAATTTACATCTTCCCATTTGAGGAAAAGACGCTCTGTCTCCTAAAACATTGCCCTTAACATTTTATACTGTTCGTTGAAATAAGCTTTAACTTAATGTTAAATATAATCTGTTAGAAAAAATATTGCCGCAGGCCTATTAGTTACATTAAAAGAAATTTTATTGAAAAAAAAATGTCTATCTTAAAATTTGTCCTAGCGGTAAGACGCCGAAAATATTTTGAATTTCTGGAGTTTTTGAAAAAACAAATTTTTGAACGAAACTGTGACCTGCAGCGTTCTCTTAAACGTTCTTTGTAATATCCAACAATAAAATGTAATAAAAAATGTTAGATTTATGTTTCCCAGGTGCTTCATGTAATGTACCTCCAAAATTATAATATCAGTTTCCAATTCAATGGGCAGAGAGATCAGTTAGATCGATTAGGGATTTATAAAGTTTGGAGAATATCGGCCGAACGTTTTACTCGGATTTAGGCCGGCCGGCCGGCCGGAGAGGCATACGTTTCGCCGTCATTTATTTATTTATTTGCCAAAAAACAGTAAAAACTGTATATGACGTTTGGGGAAAGAGATTTATCGGCGCACATTTTCTTGAGGGACAGAATTAAAAGAAAAAAAACGAAAATAAAAAACGAAAAAAATGAAATTAGGAAGTAATCATTTTAGAATAATTAAAATGTTTGAAAAATGTTTGTTCCCGAGTTATAGAAAATCAATTTCAACGTTCAAGAAAATGTGCGCCGATAAAACTCGAAGATTATATTTAACACTAAGTTAAAGCTTATTCCAACGAACAGTATAAAATGTTAAGGGCAATGTTTTAGGAGACAGAGCGTCTTTTCCTCAAATGGGAAGATGTAAATTTCGGGAATCCGAACCTCGGTTACTGTAACTAATATACCCGCGCCATACAGATGATTATTGCCACTAGGCGAAGAGGACGAATTGTTTAGGTTATTGGTTTAGGAGACACGAAGCGTTTCCATTGAAGAGACCATTCCAAGAGATACGTATTTAAATTTTGAACCCGGGATACTGTAACAAAACGGTCCGCGGCAAATTTTTGATTACAGATTATATATATCACTTGTTCACACCTGATTTCAGAGCAGAATGCGAGTTGTTGAGGTCAATAGTTTAGGAGACACAGCGCGCTTTTCTGGAAAGAGGCCGTTAGTAGAGGTACATTTTTGGAAATTTGAACCCAAAAACCAGAAACTAACCGGGTCGCGGCAAATTCTTTGATTACAGATGATAGTTTTGTCTTGCCCACAGGTAATTTTGGCGCAAGGCGGGAATTGTTAAGGTCAATGATTTAGGAGATACGGCGCACTTTTCTTGAAAGAGGCCGTTCGAAAAGGTACATTTCTGATATTTTGAACCCAGGAAACTGTAACTAACCGGTTCATGGCACATTCTTTGCTTCCAGATTGTAGTTGGCACTTACTGACCGCATCATTCGGTGCAGAGCGAGAATTGTTAAGGTCAATTGTTTACGTGACACGGCACGCTTTTCTCGAAAGAGGCCGTTCGAAAAGGTACATTTTTGATATTTTGAACCCAGGAAACTGTAACTAACTGGTTCGCGGCAAATTATTTGAGTACATATTGTAGTTAGCAGTTACTGACAGCATCATTCGGTACAGAGCGGGAATTGTTAAGGTCAATGGTTTACGTGACACGGCACGCTTTTCTCGAAAGAGGCCGTTCGAAAAGGTACATTTTTGATATTTTGAACCCGGGAAACTGTAACTAACTGGTTCGCGGCAAATTATTTGAGTACATATTGTAGTTAGCAGTTACTGACAGCATCATTCGGTACAGAGCGGGAATTGTTAAGGTCAATGGTTTAGGAGATACGGCGCACTTTTCTTGAAAGAGGCCGTTCGAAAACGTACATTTTTGTTATTTTGAACCCGGGAAACAGTAACTAAGTGGTTTGCGGCAAATTATTTGAGTACTTATTGTAGTTGGCAGTTACTGACAGCATCATTCGGTACAGAGCGGGAATTGTTAAGGTCAATGGTTAAGGAGATACGGCGCACTATTCTAGAACGAGGCCGTTCGAAGAATGATGTTTTTGGAAATTGAAACCCAAGAAACAGTCACTAACCAGTTCGCGGCAAATTTTTTGATTACAGATTATTGTTGGCACATGCTCACAGCAGATTTCGGCGCAGAACGTGAATCGTTAAGGTCAAAGGTTTAGGTGAAACGGCGCACTATTCTAGAAAGAGGCAGTTCGAAGAATGATATTTTTGGAAATTGAAACCCAAGAAACAGTCACTAACCGGTTCGCGGCAAATTTTTTGATTACAGATTATTGTTGGCACATGCTCACAGTAGATTTCAGCGCAGAACGTGAATCGTTAAGGTCAATGGTTCAGGAGATACGGCACACTTTTTTAGAAAGACGCCGATCGAAGTGATACATTTTTTGGAAATAAAAACTCAGAAAACAGTCACTAACCGGTTCGCGGCAAATTTTTTGATTACAGAATATTGTTGGCACATGCTCACAGCAGATTTCGGCGCAGAACGTGAATCGTTAAGGTCAATGGTTTAGGAGATACGGCACACTTTTTTAGAAAGACGCCGATCGAAGTGATACATTTTTTGGAAATAAAAACTCAGAAAACAGTCACTAACCGGTTCGCGGCAAATTTTTTGATTACAGATTATTGTTGGCACATGCTCACAGCAGATTTCGGCGCAGAACGTGAATCGTTAAGGTCAAAGGTTTAGGTGATACGGCGCACTATTCTAGAAAGAGGCCGTTCGAAGAGGGATATTTTTGGAATTTGATACCCAAAAATCAGTCACTAACCGGTTCGCGGCAAATTTTTTGAATACAGATTATTGTTGTCACATGCTCACAGCAGATTTCGGCGCAGAACGTGAATCGTTAAGGTCAATGGTTTAGGAGATACGGCGCACTATTCTAGAAAGAGGCCGTTCGAAGAGGGATATTTTTGGAATTTGAAACCCAAGAAACAGTCACTAACCGGTTCGCGGCAAATTTTTTGATTACAGATTATTGTTGGCACATGCTCACAGCAGATTTCGGCACAGAACGTGAATCGTTAAGGTCAATGGTTCAGGAGATACGGCGCACTATTCTAGAAAGAGGCCGTTCGAAGAGGGATATTTTTGGAATTTGATACCCAAAAATCAGTCACTAACCGGTTCGCGGCAAATTTTTTGATTACAGATTATTGTTGGCACATGCTCACAGCAGATTTCGGCGCAGAACGTGAATCGTTAAGGTCAATGGTTTAGGAGATACGGCACACTTTTTTAGAAAGACGCCGATCGAAGTGATACATTTTTTGGAAATAAAAACTCAGGAAACAGTCACTAACCGGTTCGCGGCAAATTTTTTGATTACAGATTATTGTTGGCACATGCTTACAGCAGATTTCGGCGCAGAACGTGAATAGTTAAGGTCAAAGGTTTAGGTGATACGGCGCACTATTCTAGAAAGAGGCCGTTCGAAGAATGATATTTTTGGAAATTGAAACCCAAGAAACAGTCACTAACCGGTTCGCGGCAAATTTTTTGATTACAGATTATTGTTGGCACATGCTCACAGCAGATTTCGGTGCAGAACGTGAATCGTTAAGGTCAAAGGTTTAGGTGATACAGCGCACTATTCTAGAAAGAGGCCGTTCGAAGAATGATATTTTTGGAAATTGAAACCCAAGAAACAGTCACTAACCGGTTCGCGGCAAATTTTTTGATTACAGATTATTGTTGGCACATGCTCACAGTAGATTTCGGCACAGAACGTGAATCGTTAAGGTCAATGGTTCAGGAGATACGGCACACTTTTTTAGAAAGACGCCGATCGAAGTGATACATTTTTTGGAAATAAAAACTCAGGAAACGGTCACTAACCGGTTCGCGGCAAATTTTTTGATTACAGATTATTGTTGGCACATGCTTACAGCAGATTTCGGCGCAGAACGTGAATAGTTAAGGTCAAAGGTTTAGGTGATACGGCGCACTATTCTAGAAAGAGGCCGTTCGAAGAATGATATTTTTGGAAATTGAAACCCATGAAACAGTCACTAACCGGTTCGCGGCAAATTTTTTGATTACAGATTATTGTTGGCACATGCTCACAGCAGATTTCGGTGCAGAACGTGAATCGTTAAGGTCAAAGGTTTAGGTGATACAGCGCACTATTCTAGAAAGAGGCCGTTCGAAGAATGATGTTTTTGGAAATTGAAACCCAAGAAACAGTCACTAACCAGTTCGCGGCAAATTTTTTGATTAAAGATTATTGTTGGCACATGCTCACAGTAGATTTCGGCGCAGAACGTGAATCGTTAAGGTCAAAGGTTTAGGTGATACGGCGCACTATTCTAGAAAGAGGCAGTTCGAAGAATGATATTTTTGGAAATTGAAACCCAAGAAACAGTCACTAACCGGTTCGCGGCAAATTTTTTGATTACAGATTATTGTTGGCACATGCTCACAGTAGATTTCAGCGCAGAACGTGAATCGTTAAGGTCAATGGTTCAGGAGATACGGCACACTTTTTTAGAAAGACGCCGATCGAAGTGATACATTTTTTGGAAATAAAAACTCAGAAAACAGTCACTAACCGGTTCGCGGCAAATTTTTTGATTACAGAATATTGTTGGCACATGCTCACAGCAGATTTCGGCGCAGAACGTGAATCGTTAAGGTCAATGGTTTAGGAGATACGGCACACTTTTTTAGAAAGACGCCGATCGAAGTGATACATTTTTTGGAAATAAAAACTCAGAAAACAGTCACTAACCGGTTCGCGGCAAATTTTTTGATTACAGATTATTGTTTGCACATGCTCACAGCAGATTTCGGCGCAGAACGTGAATCGTTAAGGTCAAAGGTTTAGGTGATACGGCGCACTATTCTAGAAAGAGGCCGTTCGAAGAGGGATATTTTTGGAATTTGATACCCAAAAATCAGTCACTAACCGGTGCGCGGCAAATTTTTTGATTACAGATTATTGTTGTCACATGCTCACAGCAGATTTCGGCGCAGAACGTGAATCGTTAAGGTCAATGGTTTAGGAGATACGGCGCACTATTCTAGAAAGAGGCCGTTCGAAGAGGGATATTTTTGGAATTTGAAACCCAAGAAACAGTCACTAACCGGTTCGCGGCAAATTTTTTTATTACAGATTATTGTTGGCACATGCTCACAGCAGATTTCGGCACAGAACGTGAATCGTTAAGGTCAATGGTTCAGGAGATACGGCGCACTATTCTAGAAAGAGGCCGTTCGAAGAGGGATATTTTTGGAATTTGATACCCAAAAATCAGTCACTAACCGGTTCGCGGCAAATTTTTTGATTACAGATTATTGTTGGCACATGCTCACAGCAGATTTCGGTGCAGAACGTGAATCGTTAAGGTCAAAGGTTTAGGTGATACAGCGCACTATTCTAGAAAGAGGCCGTTCGAAGAATGATATTTTTGGAAATTGAAACCCATGAAACAGTCACTAACCGGTTCGCGGCAAATTTTTTGATTACAGATTATTGTTGGCACATGCTCACAGCAGATTTCGGTGCAGAACGTGAATCGTTAAGGTCAAAGGTTTAGGTGATACAGCGCACTATTCTAGAAAGAGGCCGTTCGAAGAATGATATTTTTGGAAATTGAAACCCAAGAAACAGTCACTAACCGGTTCGCGGCAAATTTTTTGATTACAGATTATTGTTGGCACATGCTCACAGTAGATTTCGGCACAGAACGTGAATCGTTAAGGTCAATGGTTCAGGAGATACGGCACACTTTTTTAGAAAGACGCCGATCGAAGTGATACATTTTTTGGAAATAAAAACTCAGGAAACGGTCACTAACCGGTTCGCGGCAAATTTTTTGATTACAGATTATTGTTGGCACATGCTTACAGCAGATTTCGGCGCAGAACGTGAATAGTTAAGGTCAAAGGTTTAGGTGATACGGCGCACTATTCTAGAAAGAGGCCGTTCGAAGAATGATATTTTTGGAAATTGAAACCCATGAAACAGTCACTAACCGGTTCGCGGCAAATTTTTTGATTACAGATTATTGTTGGCACATGCTCACAGCAGATTTCGGTGCAGAACGTGAATCGTTAAGGTCAAAGGTTTAGGTGATACAGCGCACTATTCTAGAAAGAGGCCGTTCGAAGAATGATATTTTTGGAAATTGAAACCCAAGAAACAGTCACTAACCGGTTCGCGGCAAATTTTTTGATTACAGATTATTGTTTGCACATGCTCACAGTAGATTTCGGCACAGAACGTGAATCGTTAAGGTCAATGGTTCAGGAGATACGGCACACTTTTTTAGAAAGACGCCGATCGAAGTGATACATTTTTTGGAAATAAAAACTCAGGAAACGGTCACTAACCGGTTCGCGGCAAATTTTTTTATTACAGATTATTGTTGGCACATGCTCACAGCAGATTTCGGCGCAGAACGTGAATCGTTAAGGTCAAAGGTTAAGGTGATACGGCGCACTATTCTAGAAGGAGGCCGTTCGAAGAGGGATATTTTTGGAATTTGAAACCCAAGAAACAGTCACTAACCGGTTCGCGGCAAATTTTTTGATTACAGATTATTGTTGGCACATGCTCACAGCAGATTTCGGCGCAGAACGTGAATCGTTAAGGTCAAAGGTTTAGGTGATACAGCGCACTATTCTAGAAAGAGGCCGTTCGAAGAGGGATATTTTTGGAATTTGATACCCAAAAATCAGTCACTAACCGGTTCGCGGCAAATTTTTTGATTACAGATTATTGTTGGCACATGCTCACAGCAGATTTCGGCGCAGAACGTGAATCGTTAAGGTCAATGGTTTAGGAGATACGGCGCACTATTCTAGAAAGTGGCCGTTCGAAGAGGGATATTTTTGGAATTTGATACCCAAAAATCAGTCACTAACCGGTTCGCGGCAAATTTTTTGATTACAGATTATTGTTGGCACATGCTCACAGCAGATTTCGGCGCAGAACGTTAATCGTTAAGGTCAATGGTTTAGGAGATACGGCGCACTATTCTAGAAAGAGGCCGTTCGAAGAGGGATATTTTTGGAATTTGATACCCAAAAAACAGTCACTAACCGGTTCGCGGCAAATTTTTTGATTACAGATTATTGTTGGCACATGCTCACAGCAGATTTCGGCGCAGAACGTGAATCGTTAAGGTCAAAGGTTTAGGTGATACGGCGCACTATTCTAGAAAGAGGCCGTTCGAAGAGGGATATTTTTGGAATTTGATACCCAAGAAACAGTCACTAACCGGTTCGCGGCAAATCTTTTGATTACAGATTATTGTTGGCACATGCTCACAGCAGATTTCGGCGCAGAACGTGAATCGTTAAGGTCAATGGTTTAGGAGATACGGCGCACTATTCTAGAAAGAGGCCGTTCGAAGAGGGATATTTTTGGAATTTGATACCCAAAAAACAGTCACTAACCGGTGCGCGGCAAATTTTTTGATTACAGATTATTGTTGGCACATGCTCACAGCAGATTTCGGCGCAGAACGTGAATCGTTAAGGTCAATGGTTTAGGAGATACGGCACACATTTTTAGAAAGACGCCGATCGAAGTGATACATTTTTTGGAAATAAAAACTCAGGAAACAGTCACTAACCGGTTCGCGGCAAATTTTTTGATTACAGATTATTGTTGGCACATGCTCACAGCAGATTTCGGCGCAGAACGTGAATCGTTAAGGTCAATGGTTTAGGAGATACGGCGCACTATTCTAGAAAGAGGCCGTTCGAAGAGGGATATTTTTGGAATTTGATACCCAAAAAACAGTCACTAACCGGTTCGCGGCAAATTTTTTGATTACAGATTATTGTTGGCACATGCTCACAGCAGATTTCGGCACAGAACGTGAATCGTTAAGGTCAAAGGTTTAGGTGATACGGCGCACTATTCTAGAAAGAGGCCGTTCGAAGAGGGATATTTTTGGAATTTGATACCCAAGAAACAGTCACTAACCGGTTCGCGGCAAATCTTTTGATTACAGATTATTGTTGGCACATGCTCACAGCAGATTTGGGCGCAGAACGTGAATCGTTAAGGTCAATGGTTTAGGAGATAAGGCGCACTATTCTAGAAAGAGGCCGTTCGAAGAGGGATATTTTTGGAATTTGATACCCAAAAAACAGTCACTAACCGGTGCGCGGCAAATTTTTTGATTACAGATTATTGTTGGCACATGCTCACAGCAGATTTCGGCGCAGAACGTGAATCGTTAAGGTCAATGGTTTAGGAGATACGGCACACATTTTTAGAAAGACGCCGATCGAAGTGATACATTTTTTGGAAATAAAAACTCAGGAAACAGTCACTAACCGGTTCGCGGCAAATTTTTTGATTACAGATTATTGTTGGCACATGCTCACAGCAGATTTCGGCGCAGAACGTGAATCGTTAAGGTCAATGGTTTAGGAGATACGGCGCACTATTCTAGAAAGAGGCCGTTCGAAGAGGGATATTTTTGGAATTTGATACCCAAAAAACAGTCACTAACCGGTTCGCGGCAAATCTTTTGATTACAGATTATTGTTGGCACATGCTCACAGCAGATTTGGGCGCAGAACGTGAATCGTTAAGGTTAATGGTTCAGGAGATACGGCACACTTTTTTAGAAAGACGCCGATCGAAGTGATACATTTTTTGGGAATAAAAACTCAGGAAACAGTCACTAACCGGTTCGCGGCAAATTTTTTGATTACAGATTATTGTTGGCACATGCTAACAGCAGATTTCGGCGCAGAACGTGAATAGTTAAGGTCAATGGTTTAGGAGATACGGCGCACTATTCTAGAACGAGGCCGTTCGAAGAATGATATTTTTGGAATTTGAAACCCAAGAAACAGTCACTAACCGGTTCGCGGCAAATTTTTTGATTACAGATTATTGTTGGCACATGCTCACAGTCGATTTCGGCGCAGAACGTGAATCGTTAAGGTTAATGGTTTAGGAGATACGGCGCACTTTTCTAGAATGGCGCCGATCGAAGGGATACATTTTATGAAATAAAAACTCAAGAAACAGTCACTAACCGGTTCGCGGCAAATTTTTTGATTCCAGATAATATTTTACACTTTCATGCAGGTAATTTCGGCGCTCATACTGAATTGTTATGGCTAATGGTTTTGGAGACACCGCGCGTTTCCTTGAAAGGATCTTTCAAAATATAAGTTTTGGGGATTCGAACCCGGGTAATTTAAAGTAGCCGATCCGCGGCAAATTATTTTATTAATGATTATGTTTGCCATTTGGTTGGTGCTAATTTCGGCGCACAGTATGAATTGTTAAAGCTAATGGTTTACTAGAGAATGCGTCTATTTATTGAATGGGGCTAATTTAAGAGGTGCATATCTGGGATTCGAACCCGGGTAATTGTGTCTAACCGGTTGGCGGCAAATTTTTTATTACAGATTTGTTTTTCACTAGTTTTTGGGAAATTTTCGCGTCGATTATGAGTTGTTATGTGTGATTTTGTACGGGGGATGTCCTTTTACTTCTTTGATTGCGCTCTTATATTGAACGTATCTTTAATGTTTTTTTAATTCTTAATATCTTTTGAAATAATGGAGATATCAATTTTTGGTTTTCACATCTTAAAAACGGCAAAATAGCTGAACATTATGGGCTATGCAGTTTTGTGATTGGATGAAATGGACCTGCTAACTTCCATTGGAAGTTAGCAGGACCACTGATTTTTGGGGGAAAATGGCTCGCGGCAAAATTTTGGTTTTCGCATCTCAAAAACGGCAAAAAAGCGGCAAATTATGAGCTATGCAGTTTTGTGATTGGATGAAATGGACCTGCTAACTTCCAGGACGTCGCTATCTCAGCTACCCTCGTCCGAAGGACGTATTTCTCACACTACTCGCGCCTAAGTTACAGCTTATTTGTAATAGCGCTGACCTTCAAAAGCCCTTGTGGATGGAGACACGCGAATAGCGATCTTTCCACAGTTCTTGTCTTTGGGTTCAGTGATTCTAAACGTTTACTGTTGTTCAGGTCGACGAGTTGCAGGTATTGCGTTAATAAAGGATATATGTTGTGTGGTGCAAAATGAAAACGATAACTCTTGGAGAGAAAATAAGACTAATTTAAGAACACGAACAAAATATCAGTTCTGTCAAGGTTTTGATAAATAAATTTGAAGTTAGGAAAACTCAAGTGTATGTCACCTTAAAAATAAAGACAAAGAATGAGAATTTAAAAGAAGAATGAGGCAAAAATGAGTTGAAAGAAACATTTTAGTGGTGATGCCACAATATTAACGAGAACCTAGGCAACTAGCCTAAGGCTAAATTCACCTCTTTCTACAAATATTGGAGAAAATAACATTTCTTTTACTTTCTATGTATGTTTCGTTAGACTTCGTGTTGCGTTTCTGTATGTCTTTTTCGTCTTTCTCGGAGCGTCTTCATTTCTTCGAAATAAAGTTTTTAGGTTAGATAAACTACTCATCCAAAATATTCCACATTTAACGATTTTTTTAATTGACAGTTTTTTGCAAATATCCAATAAGCTGAAAAACTGTTCAAGGCGGAAGAAAATGTTGAACCCAAACGATTCCAGCTTAGACAGGTTCCCCATTAAATCACCTGGTGTCACCAATCTATTATTACATTGCCCTGAAAAAGTGGATAAATCCAGTTGCTAAATTTAGAAAAAAACTCTTCTAACACGTGGTGTCACTTGAGTTTGATACCGATATTTTAATTTTTGGGGGTTCTTTACATGAAGTCCCTGGGACATTTTCCTAATTTTCAAAAAAATGCCTCCATCGTTTTTTATTAAATTTTGTTGTTGGATAGTGTGAAGAACGTTTAAGAGAATAGTGTAGGTCTCATGTCCGTTTTCTCTCACCCTCATTTTTCGAAAATTCCAAAAGTTCAAAATTTTTTTGTCTTCCTAAAACTAAGGTATTAAAAATAGAGACTTTTCCATTAATAACACCTGTTTCTTAAAAATTTATTTTGAAATAAGGTCACGTACAAGTTTTCGACAATTTGAGTATCTTTCGCATAATTTTGCGTCAAAATACGAGCGATTAAAGTACATGTTGTTTTAGCACCACTTTTCGGTTGTAGCGGAATAGGGGATACATGGCTGCAACTAGAGAGCACCAACTTTTGTCCGGAGCGTCTTTCTCGGAGCATCTTCATTTCTTCGAAATAAAGATTTTGGGTTAGATTAAACTACTCATCCAAAATATTCCAGGAAAGGAGCCGAACATAAAGACATCCGATTCCAATGATTGTGACATACGCGCCGAGACCGCTATTTCCGAGAACGCTGTTTCGGGCGCTGCCATTGTTGAGAACTAACGTTACCTATACTCTGTCGTCATCGGAAAGCGTCGGCGGTGGAAGGAAATGTAATTATGGACGATTACTGGAGGCGTCACCTAACTTGACACAGCTTTCACTCAAAAGTTTCTACAAAACAGCTTACAAACTTTATTTATTCCACTTTCAATGTAGGTGGTAAAGGAACTTCGTGAACAAACTAGAAATGCAAGATCTTCGACAAAAACTGAACGGTCGATCGCATAAGTCACATTGGAAGCATCTGTATTTTAGATGGGCAATTGAAACGGCACAAAGACGAAAGTGACGTGATTTTTTAAATTCTAAAACTAATTAATACTTTGTTTTAAATTATTTTCTCATTTGTAAGCGAATTCGTGTTGGCTTCTCACGGGCGAAATACAAAAACCAACACTTCCAGAAAATTGTGCACAGAGCACGCTCCATCGATACTGCCGAGATCAGCAGAGAATAGGGGTACCGGCAGTTCGAATCCATGACTAGCCCTTACGTACGAGACTGCAAATTTTGCTAGCGAAAACGATCAATAATATAATGAAGTTTTTATGGGTTTAACGGAGACCCGTAATACGCATGACGTGTTAGCACCGGGCCCGTACTGTTAGCGGCAGGAGCAAAAGCACTTCGGAGGAATGGTTTGCCTTTTAATCATAAAGTACGTTGCAACGCTCCTAAGAATTCGTAAGTCTTCTTCCATTATGATTTTCATGATTTTCGTGATCACTCCAGGCGAATGTCGGACCATCACCACGCGCAAACGAGTCACCGCTTGCGCCGAAATTAGTTTGACTTCACCCGTTTTGGTTCCTGCTGTAGAGGGCCATGAAAACGTCCACGTTTCTGTGGACGATTTCGTTGTCTTTTTTTTTTCTTTCAAACAAATATTTTACTCGTTCACTTTACATTTGCAGACGGCAGAATTAGGAACTAATGTTGTTTTGAAACACAACCGAAAATACACGAGTGGTCCCGATGTCAATCAGAATCTGACCAATCAGCTGTCTCGGAAGGCAGCACAAGCGCTACGGACACGTGCGCAGATAAATTTCTTTCCCCACACGTCATATACAGTTTTTACTGTTTTTTTGACAAATAAATAAATAAATAAATAAATAGACACAGCTGACGAATTATGTCTTTCTGACAGTGAGCTGAAGTTGCGCCCTTAAATGATGAAGGTAATATACAATAAAATAGATCACACCACACGCTATTCACAACATTCACGTACAATATTTTTATTTCTTCTGTGCACTTATCTACCGCTTAATGGTAATGTTCTTGCCCCACCGGGGTTCTGTGTGCTGCTCACCGCCATCTATATCATTTTATAAACGGTCAGTATATACTGCAGACGCGCGTTTCTCATTCAGTCGGCAGTGACCTCATGTAAACAGATTGCAGCGCTCCGTCTGCAAATGTAAAGTGAACGAGTAATAACTACCACTAACAAGGCTTCGTTTAGTCCGTCACATTTTTTACTCCCGTAGTTGATCGTACTTCAACCTTATGTACATAATTCCAAAGTGAGCTAAGAGAAAGTTTTACGAAATCTCTTAAAGACAGTTAATTTTTTCTAGTTTTGAAGGTCTCGTGTACAAAAATTAATTAAGACTGGAATGAAACTGAAGATTTGTATGAAAAGCAAACAAACAAATCTTATGTATGCGTGGTTGTCTTAGATCAGCTGGAAAAACACAAAACATTCAAACAATATAATTCCTCTACATTTTTTCAGTAATCTCGTGACGAAGATTTCGGCAATTATTTATTGGTTCCAGCTCCTCCATCGTTTGAACCGAATTACTGTCGCCTTTAATCCTAAATGCGTTCGAATGTCGCACTGTTGCGCAATGAGACGTGTCGCGGTTCGAAGCAATTACTTCAAAACCTTTTTAAGGGTTACTAAGGAATGAAATGTTTACGCATTGAAGTCTGACATGTTACCTTATGGCTATAAGGGAAGAAGCACTGATTGTATGGCAGGTTACGAATAAATACGAAGTGTACTTCGGTTTTCCTTTCTTGGCGCGCAGGGGTGTGTCAATAAAATGAAATATCTCACGGCCGAAATATCTCGCGTCGTTCTCGGTTGTGCCGCTAGGAGTCGCATGATCGCGACTGTATCGAGCAGTGCTGGCGATAATGCGACTTCGGGCGTCACAACGGAGAACGACGCGAAATACCGTGAGGTATTGAATTTTATTGACCCCCCCCGTGCGCCCAGAAAGAAAAACCGAAGTATAGTAAGGTGTTAACGTGTTTGCGCCGCATTTCAAGATTTTGGGGAATTTCGTGCAATTTAATATACATAATTTATTGCAGTGTAATACTGTATAAGTGTACTTTATATAAGGTGGGGAGGCGATGGGTAGTAAGGGGGGAGGGCGGGGGGTGGGGAGATGAGATGCAATGGTGACGGCCTGGGCGATGATGGTGGGAGGTAGCTGGGGGAAGGCAATGCTGGATGGGGAGGTGAGTGGCGAGGGCGGAGGCGGGGGCGATGAGGGAAGGGAAGTGGGGGCGATGGCGGGGGCGAGGGCGATGGGTTGTAGAAGGGCGGGGGCGGGGGCAGGGGCGATAGGAGGTGATGGTGACGGCGAGGAGACGAAGACGAAGGCGTGGGCAATGAGGAGCAGTAAGGTGGGGGAGATGGTTGGGGCGAGGGCGATAAGGGATGGGGAGCTGGCGATGGGTAAGGGTGAGGGAGGTGGGGGACGATGGCGACGGCGTGGGCGAAGCGTGTTCGAGCGGAGGGGTGGGAGGCGAGGCCGAGGGCGTGGGCGGAATATGGTGGAGCGGTGGGGAGGCTAGGGCGGGGGGAGGGCGTGGGCGGAGAGGGGTGGATGGGTGGGAGAGCGTCCCGCGAGCGTCTCGGGGCCCAAATTGGATCAGCGTTCGAATCTGGGCGGGCGAGAGAGCACACGCTGCGCGCGGGATCTGATTACGGCGTCACATCCGGCGACGCAGGGGCGAAGGGCGGGCAGCGACGAGACGAAAGCAGCGGAGGATTGGAGAGGAGAGGAAAGGAGACGGATTGGAGAGGAAAGGGGGAAAAGAATTGGGGGAGGTAAAGGGAGGATGACACGAAACGAAATCGCGGTGTGAGGGCAGTGGAGGATGAAGTGAATTGTGATGAGGAGGGTAGGTTTTGTGAAGATAATAATAATATGCTGAGATATAATTTACTAAGAAGGAATGATCCAGGATGTAATGAGGAAAGGAGGGATGTGTGAGAATGGATCAAATTGAAGAGTGGTGTTAGTGGGGGGCGTCCAAATGCGAGACGGAGGAACTGTGGGAAGCTATCTGGGAAACTAGATTGCTGAATACAAGTTGCAGCGTTAATGATAGACCTCCCGCATTGATACTAGCGTATCCTCAATACATTCGAAAAACGTGTATATAACGATAAAGTTGTCATTTTTGACTAGGTTAAGACACTTGCGATTGAGAAACATGTGTGACGGGATAGCCTAATAATTATGATTCATGACGGAACAGCAATGATGATGTGAGATGCAGAGGAAATGGCAGATCACCCAGTCAACCAGAGACCACAAATGATCGGCAATGGTCCAGCGAAAGGCGAAAACGCGCTGACCCATGATGTGTCCCGTATAGGGAGACTGCGCTAGGCAGATGCCTTGTTAGCTTTAAGCAGAACTTGACGGCTGTCCAGTGGGCCGGTTCGCTGTCACCTTGCGTCAGCAAACCATTTCATCACACGGCGAGAACAACATTCCCAGGCTGCTGTCCAAGGAAGATGTTGACTTCTAGAGGAACGGTTCTGTCGCATTGTGTAAGCAAACCTTGTACCTCCCGGACCGATGGCCGAAATCTCTAAGCCAGTAGTGCCGTAGCCATCTCGGACCGAAGGGTCGCTTGTTCTAGTCCCGCCTCGGGCAAGGTTATATGTGTTCGTCCTTTCACCCCCTGTCATCATCATATCGTTTCATCCTCACAGATACAATAACGTTTGAATCCAATAGTGGTCGCTAATGACCTAGATGTTGATGCGACCTTAAATAACAAAACACAACCTTGTGCCTAAGCAGAAGAAGAAGATGGCGTCTTCCTTGATGACGTAGTCGCCGTGACTCTCGGTGCGGCAATATTTCATCCCGTGGTAGTGACTCGCCTCACCTGCCTATGCGGCGCAAAAAAGAAAATCTCATTTGGAAACGTAATCCTCGTGTATCACTGCTTCCATCATCGGCGACTTTAGGTGGAAAGAAGATCACAGTTTCAGAAACACTTTCGGGTTTTCATTATGTGTCTTTCCATATGTTATAACAGCTCTAAACATTTTGCGTGTTCCATTGTTTCATTTCGGTGGTTTGCTAACCACAGGCTAAAGATTAATAATCAAACTCATCATCCTCTCATTGCGCTGAGCAAGTCATTTCATCGTTAATTCACATCAAAAAGCAATTGACAGCTTAAGAAATGTGTTGGATCCTTGTAGATGACTGGTGTGAAGGTGCCGGATTCGAGGTGAACGGTTGTTAATAGATTCAGAATCAGCGATATAGCTCATATTTCGATTTTTTTCAGTTCGCTTCCAGGTTATGTGGTAGCCGTAGAGATATCAACGTGTTGAATCGCTTCATTCCAGTGGTTCAGGAACCTCGGGTTAAAAATAATGATCTGAGTAATCATCCTCTCACAGTGCGCGACCAAGTCATTTAATATTCATTTACAGCAAAAAGCAATTGACAATTTAAGAAACATGTTAGACCTTCCAATATCACTTGTTTTACCGTAGCATACTGCGGGTGAACGGTAGTAATACTCAGAAATGAACGTCTAAGTCATATTTTGGAATTTCTCTCTGTTCCCTTTCAGGTGACGCGATAGCCAGAGAGATTGTCTGATTCCGGTGGTTCGCATCGGCTTAAGAGGCGCACGGCATTAGTTGGTGTCATTGCAGTACCTCTGATCAGGATATCCTAGGATTCGAGTCCTGACGGTGGCAGGATTTTCGTCACTAGCTCGCACATAGCTAAGACGACTTCAGCCACTGTCTGGAGGAGAATTCTAGTGGCCCGCTGTTCTGATCCGTAGTTCTCCGTGGTTTCTTCTAACAAAACCAGGGAATGCCAGAAAAGTACCCTCAGAAACGGGCTAAGAACTCCTTTCCTCCTCCTTGTCCTATCCCTACCCCCTTACTTATACACTCTCACACTTACATGAACTACACTACCGTAGATGTCAAGTGACCGGTCGGGAGCTTAGAGGTAGTCCCGGCTTGGACGGTGCCCCGCTGTGGGAAATACCCCGAGTGGGAAAATTCCGCTAGCAGATGTGTAGGGTGGCGCCGGATTTCACCATTCAGCGGGGGGGGAAATCACCGCCACCCACGAAGAACAACATGCTCCACACTTATAGAAGTAATGATCTGAGCAGTTGACGCCACCGGAAACACTATTCAAGCAATCAGTCCGGTGGTTTGCGACTCACTGACAGAATCAATGATGACTGAGAAATAATGATGGCTGTAAAACAATGATGACTGATAAATAATTATGACTGAGAAAAAGTACGGCTGAGAGAAATGATGGCTGAGAAACAATGATGTCCGAGAAACAATGATGACCTAGAACCAATCATGGCTGAGAAACAATGATCGGTGTGAAACAATGATGACTGAGAAACAAAGATGGCTGAGGGAACAACGTTGGCTGAGAAGCAATGATGGCTGAGAAGCAATGATGCAGGGCGTCCCCGCGGGCGCGAGAGGCGCCGGCAGCGCCATCTGGCACCGCGCCCGCTGGCGGGGCCGCCGTTCGTCTTTAACCGAACCCAGGACAGCGGGCTAATCAATATGGAGTAAACGCCTTGCTTAAACATTGCACCTCGTAATGAAGTATCGAAGCCAGCCAGCCACTTGCGATGACTTGACAAACAAAAAATTGCTCCGGAGGGAAACAAAACTCGATCGGGTAAAGTGGCTGTTGCTTTTTTTTAGCGCCCGCTGAAAGACTGCTGCGATAAAATTCATTCAAAAGGTAGGAAATTTTCCTTTGTGCTGTTCTTTGAAGGAGTGGAGTTCTTTTTTGCTGAGTTCTGTGTCTCACTTGCTTTATTCTTCTACGAGTGTTGCGGGTGTACAAAAGTATTTCGCGGATCGTTACTCATTTTCAGAATGCTTAAATTGTTCTAGGTATTCTAACTCAAAGAGAAACTTTCTACTTTTGTATTGTCTCTTCTTTCTTGTTTACCGACGCCCTGAGAAATTATGCCTTTGTGTTTCTTATTATCTTGGTCTCAATTACATGTTCATGTCATGACAAAACGTTTAACAGTATGTACAATAGCAATTAACACATCTTAACAGTACATATATAAATAAATTTTAAGGTGGCAAATCAAAGTGATCAGAGGGAAAGACGCTTATTATTTTAAAAAATTTCAATTGGCAATATTATAATTAAAATAAATTCTAATTCACTAACACTTCGAAATTCTATTACATTTAATATCTTTTCAATGTTCAATGAAAAATTATTTACATTAATCACAAGCTTTGTTAAGCTTAGTGAGAAGGATATTGAAAGTGTGGACTCTATGGAAATGTAAATTCGCACACGCAGCTTAATCCATAAGGTAGGCAAGTAGGGCGTTTACAATGGAATGTACATTAAGGAATCCTCTGTATAACATACACCTATATGAGATTAAGATGAAAGAACATTTAGTCAGAATCGTGGCAGCACGGCATCTGCAATATAACACAAAACGACCCTTCAAAAAGTGACTTTGATACCGAAGTTTTGACAAAAAAAAAACTAACACGCATAGTGAGCTTCCAGAACTTTCCTTTACTCAGTCACGTGAACATCAGGAAACACAACATTGATCAGCATAGTAGAGTTAGTTTGCGTTTGCAACCTTTTGCGAGATGCAAATTGATTTGAACAGGAATACTGAAGACACATTCTTACTCTGGGTTCAGGGTCGTACAGTTCAGTTCACGGAACACTTGATTTGAGAACTAGTGATGCTACCAAATGGCATAGACTTTCCGGTATTAATTTTCTATTTCCTTGGGTCTGAGCTATCAATTTGCAATTGCCACCTACATACTTGTGCCAGCTGCCACTTATCAGCCCCAAATTATTTTGTTTGACAATTTCTTTATTTTTCGGTTTCCTAACCGTAGAACGGAAATATTAAATTTAGAATATTAAAGAACACAAAACCCTCGTCCTAAATGGCAATTTTCTTTGAAAAATGTGGAGCCGTTTTTAAGAAAACGGCCTTTAAGCGCTACTAAAAATGCAAAATTTCAAGCTCTTTTTCTCAGAGAAGTTTTGAGTTTTCAAACACTTCGTTTGAAGTCATTTGAAGCACTTTAACTCACAAATAAAATTGTGTTTACAAATTCTTGGTAATATGAGAGATCTTTCAAAAAAATTACATTTGTGTAATTTCTAAAAAAAAACAAAAGAATAACCCAAAATTAACTTTGTCATATTAAAGAGTTCAATTAGCACTATTTGTTCGAAAAGTTTGAAGGAAAAATTTGGAGCTATTTATGAAAAATGGCGTATGAGCGTTTTTAAAAATGCGGATTTTTGAGCTAGTTTCACAGGAAACAGTTGAGTTTTCGGTAAACTTTAGTTGACATTATTTGAAGTACATGTACTCATAAGTATAATAATGTGAACAAATTACCGCTAATGTAAGTATTAACGACGTGAGAGACAAGTCAAAAATTACATTTTCGTAATTTTTGGAAAAAGAATAGAGCAATGTGACGTTTAAGTCATCTCATAGAGTACATTTAGCACTATCCCTATCAAAACTTTAAAGAAAAATTTTGGAGCCGTTTTTGAGAAAATCTTGTTTGTGTAATTTTTAAAAAATGCAAATATTTCGCGCAATAGTGCCAGAAAACTACTAATTTTTTTAAAAAAACATGTATATGACCTTAATGAAAGAACACACTTTGGAGAAAAAATTTCTTTGGAAATAATTTTGAAGAAAGTTTTTCAAAATCGCGGCGCCACGAGTGGCCTCAGATCGACCGGGTAGTATCCATTTTGGAAGAAATCGTATTATGGTTTCGGCGCTACGGTTGTTCACAGACAGACAGACTGACTGACGGACGGACGGACGTTTTGAAAAGAACCACTTTTTCGGTATCAGGGGACCCCAAAACGTGTATTTCCGTTCATCGATTTTCCGCAGCGTTACATAAGTTTCCCTATACTACATATATTACTCCGTATATGCGTACGTATACGGGAAGGTGAAAATACGAGCAATATACTTAGGCACTTTTACGGCGCTACGAGAGACGAAGGTATCGAGATTCACAAAAACTAAGAAATATGAAAAAGTTTTGTAAATATATTTTCTCAAAATACTCGCCACGACTTCCTATACATTTTTGTATTCCCGTGAGTCAGTTTTCAAAACCGTTTTTCCACTTATTTTTCTCGAATGCTTAAAGTTCACTTTTGTAGGCATCAACAGTTTCTTCATGGCTTGAGATTCTCCTTCCTCACACGCGATGTTTGTCTGTAGGGAAAAGAAAATAATCACATGTGGCCAGACCAGGACTATAAGGTGGTTGAGTCATTAGTTTAACCTCTGTTGACCCCAGGAACTGAATTGTGAGGTTGGCCGTGTGTGCAGACGCATTGTCATGGTGGAGAACAATTTCCTACAGTCCTGACTTCAGCCGTTCTTGAAGCTTGGCGAAAACGTTTGGTAAACATATTGTCGTGTACCCCAAAGTAAATGCCATGACCGCTTTTGGAGAAAAATGATGCTACCATTTTCTTTCTGACAATTGAATGCTTCGTATTAGCATTGAGGTGACAAGCATACTTGTGCAATTGTCGTGATTGGCTTGAAGAGGACATTCAAATTGCTCAAATCGTCTCAAGCAGTTAAAAGAGTGAATCTTAACACAAGACAAATGACTGAGTATATAACTTTGAATAAAAGCATAAAATGCGTGCTGAAACGCTCGCGCAAGTACCACAGTAGTTTAGCATTATTACAGTATGTGTATATGCGACATTCTGTTTTGCCTGGGTTTGACCATGCTTTATTAAATTTCAGTGTAATCTGGCGGAAAGCAACATTTGGTCTATTATTCTAACACAATGAATAACATATATAAACGCTTTTAATGATTAAATATTCGTTTACCACTAACCAAGTAAATATAATGTTCTTAACATCGAAATATTGTAATTACGTTTCGACGCATTTCGTTTATGTCGCCTCTTGTTCTGATAAATTTTCACGAAGAGAACAGAGCACTTCATAAACGAGTATTGATGCTACAATATAGCACAAGTTTTCTGGTAGTTTCTAAAGCGGTTGTATAAAATGACAATAATCATATTGAAACACAAAAACTATCAACATACCAGCCATCATTCACAAAGTACTCCTCAATAGGCTTCGGTAAGCTTGAAATTTAAGAAATAGTGCTCCTAACATCCAAGATCCTAATATCTAAGATCTACTAGGGTGTCAGTCACAGATGTCTATTCACTATTTTAAAAGCAAGTGGAGAGGTCTGGGACTGTTTGGCATGCAGATTCCTACACCGGCCACCTATCTACCGTCCTAGCTTTGTGTGAGTTGTACGAGAGGTGTACGAGAGGTGTGCGTGAGGTGTGCGAGAGTTGTACGAGAGGTGTACGAGAGGTGTGTCCTAGCTTTGCGTGAGATGTACTTCACGAACACATGTGTCGTAGATGGTGAAACCGTGATCTCAAATACGTTTAATTGGCATGGCGAATATTTTAATAGAGCATTGACTGTCTTCTGTGAAGTGGAGAAGAAAAAAATATTGCTTCTCTCTCTTTTGACTTAAACCTATAACCAAGATCTTCATTTCCGTGAACCAGTTTTACTTCCTCGCAAAGAAATGCATTACTTCGGGAAAATTAATGCAATGCTTTAGGGAAAACGGCGATAAATATTTCCTTCACGAACAAATGAAGAGAAAAGGAAATTCAATTATTAATATTTGTTGAGTACAATAATTAGAAATTTTATGGTAAAATCTGATGAAATTTTAGTATATCCTAACAGGATAGCACGTCACTAGTTAACTCGGAGCAACATAATATTGAAAGAACCAAGAAGGAATGATTCGTTATGTTCTCGGAAGAGAGTTATATCAAAAGACTGCGTAGTATTTCGAGCAAATCATTAGTTTTCTTGGATTAACTTTTACATTATTGTAAAACTAGAAGACCTACTTGAGTCCCTTGTGCACCTTACAGCTCCCTAAAATGGATGATATGACACTTCCCTGAAAGACATCACCCTCTGGGCACGATTTTATCTCTGTTCGCTTTCATCGAATAGCTCTTGGTCAAAAATAAGGTCACAGTTCTCCTTTAGGAATATCTTTGATGGACGGACTTTACTCTCTTCCTGGAAGAAGTTATAGCGCCCTGATGACCGACTTACAGGACATTGATCTACTGCATCATTGCGTGCACAAGACGAGTATAAGTTGCACATACTTTGCAATAAATATACCTGTTTCTAAGAGATGGTATGTACTCTTTGGGAGCAAGATACTGCGTGGGAAACCTCCTGGTATTTTCCGGATGAAACTACGCAACGAACGATCCGAGTGGTCAATTTTGAGAATTCTCATCCGGTAATATAGTGGCATCAATAGATGAAAGTTAAGCACTATCTATCTTCTGCGAATGCTCAGATGCACTAAAGTGATTCGAAACGTGAATTGCGCATGAGCAAAATATTGATAGTGCTTAACGTTCGAGGTGGCGAAAACACTCTACTGGATGCCGACTATCTTTCACCGACGAACCTAAGACCTCGACGTCTACGTATGTCCTTATGTGTCTATAGCTTACTGGAAGGTTTGGAAACATACCAGAGGATTTTCTGACTTCAGGATACACCATCATTCTGGTATCGGGATACGTCAGAACGCAGTGCCATTGAAGAATATCTCATTAATCAAAGACGACAGACGTTCCTCATGAAAGCGGAATGAGTGCTTCCGCTTAAGTGGTCAGAAACGTGCCAACGTGACATTTGCATGAGCAGTTGTGTAGTTGTGTGGCCACATACTGAACATGATTAATATTGTTTGTGCAAAGAGCGACCTACTTTACTTGGGCGCTTTCAAGATCGTTCACAATTGAACACTTCCAATGGATTATTCATCTTTTTGGTGTATCTTTTTTGCATTACAAATATGTCGCGTAATGAACTCAAAATATTCTGAGAAAAATTGTCCATATTTAAAGTGACCGCAGCACAGAAACATAACTTAAACTGGTAGAAAAAGGTCAAACAAGAAACACTTGCGAGAGAGAGAGGATCTCCTATAAACGAATGATTCGTCACACTTTATTTACTCGTATGAAAATAATATATATAATTTCTTCTGGTATGTTCATGCAACCTGGTGGCAGAACACTACAATTTACAAACATTACATGAAACTTTACTACTCAGCACACCACTTCACAACACTTGCATTTCACTTCTCTTTCTTCTTGTATTTTGCATTGCACTTCACAACCCGTTACGACACTTCAATACAAACACTAGATTGAAAATTATTATATTGTGTGTTTAATAAAGCGAAACATTTAATAGTAATAATAATACAGAAGGACGTCGATTATCCGAACTAATTGGGACCAGGTATAGTTCGGATATTCGATAATTTATATATACGAACATAAAAATGGCTAGTGTATTTGAAATGGATTTGGATAAGACTTGTTGAAGTTTACTGAACTCAGATGATTGACTATAGTGTAATATCTCATTAACATTTTATCACTGTCAATCGTATCGGGAATCATTCTCAATATTCAGTATTTGAAAAGAAAATAAATGCTTAGAGAATTCGATACCTAATTTTAAAAAATAATTATTCAGAAAAAATATGAGTTCGGTTATTTGACGTTTCGGGTGATTGACGTTCGCATAATCGACATCCCACAGTAAAATAATAATTGTTTAATAAGCTTAATTTACTCATTGATATAGTTTACCAATATTGTAATTAATTTACTTAAAAATGTTTAAACATTTAAAGGAAAAGTTTCAAAGGCTTTCCGAGGCAGTTCCAATCCGTTATTTTTCTATTTGTAAAGGAAAATTTTTCATCAGTTTTCCCTGACCAGAACTTTACTTTCTGCCTGTGATCCTCTGTACTGAACGTACACGGGTCTGTGTCGTTAGATCTCTTTTCAAGCTGGCATGCAAGCGGCCGACTCTATGCCCCATGCAACCGGCATACGCTTTGCATGGGGCATAGAGTCTTACCTCAACTCTCCCGATTTGTAACGCTGTTTGCGAAAAAGAATCGGTTACTTCCGGAGCACTCACTTCCGTGTCGACTGGCCTAATTCCAATACGTCGTTTCCACTCGGATATAAGTACACTTCTCGCCATAAAAAGCAGGCGGTTGTGGTTCGGCTAACATCCGCGAACTGCGGCGCCGAGCGATCGGGGATTTGCCTTCCACAAGCAGCCTGTGCGCCGGCAGGGGCGGAGGGCCGAAGGGCACATAATGAGCGAGGGCGTGGGGAGGAGGCGAAGGGCGAGGCGCGCTTGTCATGGTATCGCTCCCAGCGCCGAGATTAACCCTCGACAGCGGATCGCGGCCGCCCGATCGTAATCCGTCCGTTCGTCCGGCGCCTGCACCGCCCCGCCCACCCCCGCCCCACCCCGCCCCACCCCGCCCTGCCCCGCCCACCACTGCCCTGCCCCGCCCCGCCCCGCCCCACCCCGCCCGGCCCCGCCCACCACCGCCACGCCCACCCCCGACCCGTCCACCCCCGCCCCGCCCCGCCCCGCCCTGCCTCGCCCCGTGCCACCGCTCCCTGCCCGGCCCCGCCCGTCTCCCGCCGACTGCCACCGGCGGATCTCCCGCGCTCGACTTCCTCTCCAAGCACGCCCACAGCGCAGCTGTCAGCGAACTAGCGTTCCACCTCTGGCTGTGAGTTTGAATCCCGGTCCTCTGTATCGCGGGCTGCCGAATCCCGGTCTCTCAGAATCCCGGCCTCACATAATATGGTCTCTCCAAATTCCGATCGCGTTCTTTCGGAAACTCGATCTCTCTGATTCCCGCTCTCTCCGGTTCCCGGTCTCTTCGATTCCCGTTTCTCCAATTTCCGTGCTTTTCGAATACCAGGAGCCGAACAATACATGTAGAAATAAAAGAATTCGAAAAATTAAACATATTAAACTGTTTGTATTTACTAAATGTAAATGGATTTTGAGTTCTACTTTTGTGAATAACCTGTTCAGTGTATATGAACGTACAACACACCAATTCTGTTCGCTCAAATATATTTGAGTGTCATCCAAACTTCGTCTTGTGAATTTCTGAAAATACTAAATATTTGGTAGGTTTTGATCAACTTTCGGATAGTCTGCAAAAGAAGTGTCCATCTCCCATTATGAACCTACACCTGTTAACTCACATATTTAATGAATCCTTGACTAAAATATATCAAAAAAGCAGCAGTTCCAAAACGCAAATCGTGATAATTTTTTAATGGAGAGTGGCCTTTTCTTTGTAGCCTTACGCATGGCGGGAGCCCTATCGTAAGCACTGATGCACAGAGTATGGGCATTCAGTAGGTACACGCAATATGAGAATCCTTATAACAATTATGAGTAGTACACGCAATGCACGTACAGTTTCACGTACTGTAAGTACACGCAATATGAGAATCGGCATTATCAGATATTGCATTAGTAACGTAAATTATTTTCTTCCTGATGATCTAGTTTAGCTCCGACCCGAATGAACTTTGTGTAAATCTCACATCTCCCCTTGTTCCAACAGCGACCTTCCCTCCGTGCTTCTAATGTCATCAATCTCCTCCGGCCCACTGGCACCCACACGGTTCGCCCGCCCCGCCCGCCCCGCCCCCCCGCTCCCGGCCCGCCCGCCGGCTCGCCGCAACAGATCCCACTACAACTGCTAATATCCTCTCCATTGCTAGTCGACATGCGTAGTGGCCATTATCAGTGTCATAAACCGCTGTCGTGGATTCGCATTGCCACTGCCGTTTCAATAGGGACCGTTTGGTCTTCGAAGTCGATGCGACTGGATACCGTAACATTGCAGTCGTACCATGAAACGCCTCCAACACCCTTTTAATACTGTGCGCTTCGTTACTCTGTCTCATCGTATTGTCACCATACTCAATTACTCTTGTTCATTTATCATTGGCATCAAAATTTTTATTGTGATTTCATTTATCTTACTATTTTGTAGCGTTTAATTTTCTATTTTTGTGAAAAGTTTGAAATTTCAGTTAATTTGATTGAAGTTTTTTAGAAATTCAAAAGGTTAAACCAACGAACCAGTCACGAACGTCATTTTCATTGCGTAATTGTCACATCCACTTAGAACACAGTATCTTGGTCTTATCAATCACCATAATAAACTCCATAATAAAGTGTCATTACATCCTCCTGCAATCCTATTTCATGTTTATTTCGCAGCCCTCACTTCACTTTGGATATTCGTTTTCACTCTAAAGCATCCCGGTCGCCGTCGCAATTATCACGGCCTCCACTGCTGCCACAAGATCACCGTTGCTGCCGTCCCGCCCTCGTTTCACCGCCCCGGCTGTCGCCAGTACATATTTAACACCCCACCCTCACCACCCCCACTGCAATCACCTACACCTTCACCATAACCACAACCCCGCGAACACACCTCCATCACCACCCCACCACCCCGAACAGCACCCTTACTACAATCACCACTGTTATCACCATCATCCTTCTATCGCAGTAAACCCCATCGCCAGCACACCTCCATCACTTCCTCGACTACCGCAACCATTAATGTCAATACTACTACCATCATCCCCAACATTATCACCATCATATCCGTAACCACCCCCATTAGTACCGCCCCTACACTCTCCATCTTCACCATTCCATCACGACTACCGCCATGACAACCACTGCAATCTCTAATCCATAACAATGATTCCGTTTTCGCCTCCTCCATCGCCATCTCGAGCACTGCCTTCACCATCACCACTACCATCACCATTACCGTCGTCATTCTAACTATTATCGCGACCACCATCACCCTGGCGTCCGTCCACGCCATCGCCCACACTGCCACCACTCTTTCATCTCCCTGCCACCGCCACTCCAACGCTAATGTCTCCACCGTCGACGCACCTCGCCACCCCCACCACACCATCGCCTGCGCCACCACCGCCCCGCCGAGTCCAATGTCGTTACGAATGACCCCTCCGCGTCCGCCAACTTCACCTTCCACCGCCGCCAGCGACCCGCTACTCCACCACCATCGCTCTCGCTTCACCACAGCCACCTCCTGCACAGTCTTTGCTGTCACCACTGGCACCGCAGACAACCATGCGGATTCGATGGTACAACGGTCAGCGTATCGGGTTGTCGTACACAAGATTGTGGGTTCAAATCCGATCGCAGCCGTGGATTCTTAATGGCGAAATAATACTTTGTATTCTTTCCTTCAGATGGGAAGCAAAGCCGGCTGTCCCGTGTAGTAGATTTACTGCATGTAAAAGATCCTCAGGCCTAAAAGAAGCCTCTGATCTAAATTCAAATCACCTGTTTCGTCGCCCAAGTAATACCTTATTTCTCCGCTAGTTGGTGAAAGGAGCGTAGCAAAAGCTACTCCAACAACGTCGCTCTCGCTTCACCGCAGCCACCACCTCCACAGTAACCGCTGGCACCCCAGACAACCTACGCCCCAACGCCCTCAACCCACCACCAACGCGCCAACTGCGTAAGCTTCCCCCACATACGTCAAGTACATGCGCAGCTCGTCATTAAAGGCTGAAAGGCGAAGTCTCTCCTAGAGAAATCGCCCTCCAAAAGAAATTTAAAAATATGTTTATATATGTATTTATTTATTAATAAAGGATTTCTGAGTTGTATTATGTAACAATCGGATCAAACGTTTTCTTTGTCGGTTCCTTAACGGCCGTCCGCAACGCATTTGAAGCTGTTGACAGGGAAGAGAGAAGCATAACGCTCCCACTTCATTCCGCCATAAGACCTGTGTAAAACGAGGAGGCATGACGTCATGCATTCACTGCACAGGCTTACCGGCGGACGAAGGCTGCAGCCAGGCAGCCTTCAAGGGTGAGGGTCTAGGGCCTGAAGAAGGGCGTTCTCACCAGATAGCATTACTATATAGTTCAGCGACTAGGATTGCGCATCAACTAGTTTTCCCAATATGTGGTAGGAGCGCTACTCCTTTAAGTCTGTATCAGACTTGTTATTAATAGAAATACAACACAGGCAATGCAATGCTCTGTAATGTAATGCAATGCAATGCATTTGCAGCCTACCCCATTTATAAAACCACGAGCCGCGACTGGTCATGTACAATGTTTACTGTGTTTGCCGAAAGTAAATCAAATCAAATCAAAGGCCACCGACGCCACCTGTTACCGCCCAGCCCCGCCTCTACGCGTGACCTGCCCAGCTCCCGCCGCCGCGGCCGGTCGCGCAGCCCCGCACCGCAGCGTGGCCGCGGCCGTCGCCAGGTTGTCAGCTCTGACGGGTTAATCCGCAAATCAATCCGCGCTCCGATACAGCAGCCGCCCGCTGACGTCACGCTCGGCGTGATAAGAGCCATCACGTGCCATCTGCGGGTCCGCGCCGCTTCCCTTCGCGCCGCGCCCGCCGTCCCCTCATGCTTCTTCCCGCGCGCCTCGCTCCGGCCTGTCAACGCCCGCCCTGCCTGCCCTCCCCGCCTGCTCCATTGCCCGTTCGTGCTGTCCTGCCACGTCGCAACTACTGGCTGTTTCGCGTGCCTCTGCCTATACAGTAATCCAATGGTGTCAAGGTCTTCTCGCGGTGGCAGTGGCACGCGTCGTGGCACCGTAACATGCCACGAGCTACTCTGCGAAACTAACGTCTGGAAAGGAAACTATTAGTAGTGTGGCGTCATACGGATGTATTAAAACACAGACGAGGGTGGGTAGAATAAACAGTTGGTTTATTAAAAAAAAACACTGATCGAAGTCGTAAAACACCATAACACTGCCTTCTACTAACTAAATAAATAGAGCCTACCACAAGAAGTTATATTACAGTGCGGTTACCACACCGCCAAACGACAAACGTTTCCCCTCGGTGTGATGCACCGCTCTGCCGAGACAAACCTACATGTCTCACGACTGACGACAAACTAATGCCGGCTTCCCGTCCGGGTGCTAGACGCACAGCCTCCTGCTCACACAGCTCGAACAACAGAAAAGAAGAAAGTGGGGCGTTCGTCACCCGGCTTTTAAAGGCGCCCTGGCGTCTTCCCCCGCCACCGTTGCCGTCCCAGCACCTGAGAACGACGCTACGCGCTCGGAAAAACCGATGCGTCATTGCGCGTCACCACGCCAGATGTCCAGCCCTTTGTTCAGCTTCCGGTGAAATTCTACCGTCTGCGCGTTTGAGCGTGCATGACGCTACAGTAGTTTTACAGTAGGGATGACGTTGTCTCTGGTGGCGAGGTGACGAACTACGTGAAGGGGCGATGTCGTCGTGACACTCGTGCCAGGGAATGCCGCTCATGGCAGCGACCTTGACAATACTGCAGTAATCCCTCAACATTCGCGAAGGTAAGGTTCCCATAAAACCTCGCGAATGTCAAATCCGCGAATGTTGAGTCTATATTTTAATGAAGAAAGGTGGGTTATGTTCCGGGATATCGAAAAGATGTTTAAAAAAGAAAGAAAAAAATTCTAACAAACAATTGCAGAAGAACTGAGAAAGTGCTACTAAAACAGTTCACAATTAACATCCCAAAGACAAGATATAAAACAATATTTGAAACTAATTTCAAAGTTGAAAGTGATTGAATATAGTATTTGGTTTTTTTTTGGTTCATCGCCCTCCTCATTGTTTTAAAATGCAAAAATGGAAAAGTCGCTGCTTCTAATTTATTTCCATGTTCGGATCACATTCGAATGCCCTTTCCACCAACAGCTTTGACATTGAAATTGGTGCAGGACGCAGTTTCGCTTCTGTTACTTCATTACGGTCGAGGCTTTCTGTGCTGATGATTTCCCGAAACTGCTCTTCAGTGAGGTCATTATAATGAGAGTTCCACAGATCCTGAATGGCTTTTCTGTTCGTGTGGCCAAAATCCTTACCACCAATTTCACGCAACTGAATTGAATTATTTTACAATTGCCCCCCAGCGAATCAGCTGGTTCTCTGCTATCCATTCGGGAGCTTGTATGTCGCCACAGTGACTATGGTGACGTTAAAGTCCCCGATTAGATGAAACCGTCAACGACTGATTCCTGTCAGAGACACAGTTAAGGAAATTGCAGTATATGCTGGTATTCAATCAGGACCTTACACTCACTATGGTGGCGTTCAACCTTCCGATTGGATGACACCGTAACAACTGATTTATGTCAGACGCAGCTTTGAATAAATCAAAGTATAGACTTTGAATAAAACAGAGTAACCGTTCACGGTCATGAGCTGAAAAGAGAGGTGTTACTGCCATCCAATCGAATGATTGAAAATTGATGACTGATTGTTAGTGATTGCAGGCGTCTCAACTGCTAAGGTCATTAGTCCCGTAAGTGTAGTGTGTGTGTGTTTGCATGTTGTTACATGTTTTTCTCGGAGGGGGAGGTGGCACTTGCATGCTCTAAACTACCACATTTGTAGAGAGACTAGCCGGGAGCTTACAGATTGTACTAGCCGAGGCAGTGTCCTGCTGGAGAGATACCTCGAAGGGGAAACACCCCGCATGCCAACCTACAGATAAACGCCGGATCTCACCATCATCCTGGGAGAAACATCCTTGAATAAAATACTCAATGTGCGAGACTAATAACAGTTGTGTCCAGCAACATGAATCAATCAACCCATTCTGACAACTCCCATTCCGCTTTCCCTTACTCCTCCCCGCTCCACCAGAATTACTCACGGCAGTCCGCAAGCAATGGAATTCTCGAAATCAAAGCTATTGAAACTAGCGGTGCTAAAACAGCACGTACTTTCTCGCCCTATTTTCACGCAAAATTTCGCGAAAAGTACTCAAATTTTCGAAAAGTTGTACATGACCTAATTTCAAAGTCTGTCTTTAAGAAACAGATTTCATTAAGGGAAAAATTATCTATCTTAATAATTGTAGTTGTAGGAAGATGTTGGAGCCATGTTTTCGAAAAATTTGAAAATGTCCCGTGGGCTTCATGTAAAGTATCCTTCAAAATTGAAGTATGGTTTTCAAATTCAAGAGGCCGCAACATCAACCAGATTGATAGGGAATATCAATTTTGGAGAAAATCGGCTGTGCGGTTTAGCCGCTAGCGTTGTTCATAGAGGGACGGACAGACGTTTTGCCGTCTTTGAATTTTCGGTATCGATGGCTTACAAAACGTGGAATCTGGCTACACCACAAGTTAGAGGATTTTTTCTCTAAATTTAGCAACTGGATTTATCCACTTTTTCGTTACCCTGTAATAAGAACCGAGACCCTGTAATAAGAATTTTTCGGCCGAAATGTCGCCGAAAGTGCAGCATTTATTATATAACTTTCTCTCTACTACGTAGCAAAAAAGGAAAATCATTCGATACCACAACAGACGGAAGTGTTCAGAATAGGCAAAGGCATTGGATGTTCACGGAGGAAAGGTGATGTTTGGATCACATTTTTGTTGTTGTCTGTGTTTTTTTAATGTTTGTTGTTTGCTTTGGAACTCCTACAGTAGCCTGAAATGCTGCGAATTCACATTTCACCGATTATGCAACACGACCGGAACTGATAATTGATTGAAATAGGAGACCCTTTCAGTTTCGTTAATTTGAGAACATATTAACCCGTGAGTAAATAACATTTGTTATAACGTTGAATGAGAGGGAGACGACTTTTCAGTCATATTTGTTCAAAAAATAACTATTTACAAGATGTTCCTTCAATATTTTCCTGATTAATCCGTAGCCTGTGATATCTTCCTTGAGGACGAAATTTTATGTGATAAATTTGGCAATTATTAACATGCATAACAACTCGAAACATACTGATTAATTAAAACAATAACTCTAATCACCGCTGACCATTAAATAAACCAATAATCCATTGGCCATATTACTGTAGCTCCGTCGCTAAGGCTATCCATAATCGTATAAAAACATAATAAAAAATATGCGTTCATTATTTAACAAAAACCTCAAGTCGAAGAAAATAAGGGTGGTACGAACTCAAGAAGAGACAAGGTCAATAAACTGTCATTGATTATCTCCATACTAAACTGATGCGAAGGAATCAAATTAAAGAAACGTTTAGCAAACGATCAAATGTATTAAAATTATAAATAAATTTCAGATCTTATCTGGTCGCAATGGATATTACAGGAGATAGTTGTTTCCCATTCTTAAGCCATCATTGCCACAGCCCACGTGAGCAAGCCGGCATACGGGCGGACGTTTTCCCAAGGGATAGGGGTATGTGGGTTGGAAGAAAATTACAGCGTGCGCGCGGGCCGAGGCGGGGGCAGGGCGAGAGGTGCGATGGAGCGGGGTGGGGCGGGGTGGGGCGAGGCGGGAGAGGGTAGGGCGGGGAATGAGGCGAGGAGGGGACTGGGCGGGGGCAGGGCGGGAGTAGTGTAGGAGAGAGGTGGGGGCGTGGCGGGGCGCGGCGGGAGCCTGGAGCGAGGGGCAAGGGGGGGGGGGGGTTGAGTGCTATGCAGGGCGGGGAGTGGGGCGGGGAACGAGCGGAATTGGGGCTGTTGCGGGGCGGGAGCGGGGTGGGGGTGGTGGATTGGGGGCTGGGTGGGGGCGAAGTGGTGAGTGGGGGCGGGGAGGGTGGGAGCCTGGAGCGAGAGACGGGGGTGGGGCGGGGAGGAGCTGGGGAGGGGATGCATGACTGCTGGGTGGGGCAGTTGTGGGGCTGGGGTGGGGCGAGTGGCGGGGCATGAGAGGGAGCGGGGCGAGGCGGGGCATGGCGTGAGCCCGAGGTGAGGGGCGGGGTGGGGCAGGGAGGGGATGGGATGGGCGGGTGCTGGGTGGGGCGAGTGGCGGGGCGTAAGCGGGGGGTGGAGCGAGGAGTGGGGGAACGAGCGAGATTGGGGCGGTTGCGGGACGGCGGTGATACGAGAGGCGGGGCGTGAGCGGGGGCGGGGCGAGGGGCGGGGCGCGAGCGGGGTATGGGCATGCGGGGCGGAGGCGAGACGAGGCGGGGGCGAGCGCCAATGGACAACGCTTCCGCCCCGCAACGGCGCCGTAAGTCAGCGCGATTCTCGGGCGCAGCTCAAACGTGCCGTGGTTCCGGGCCGCGTGAAACGAATTTTCCAGGATGACGGAATGTAGGTCGCCTCGGAGGCGGAGCGCGGCCCGGGCGGCGGGGGCGGCCGCAGGTACGGACAATAAATCTCTGAACGCTAGCGAACGAAACGCACGGCCTGCGGAGAGGGTGGGGCGGAGAGTCGACCAAGGCGGAGGCGGAGAGAGACGGAGAGAACGGACGTCGAAGGCAGACCGAGCCGCGAGAGAGCAAAGGTCGCTCCAACTTGGAGAGGCGCGGAAACAAAATAGAAACAAACAGAAGGGGGCGGTAACGTAAGTTATGAGACAGAAATCGAAGATGATAGTAGAGGTGTCGTGTAAGATGAAGACGTACATCATTCTTTATTTCGAACAACGAATAATTGAGCAAATCACGAAATGGTTCTGAAAGGGTTAAAAAATGATAACGGGAAACGAAAAGAGAATTTTGACAGAAAAGCGAAGGGATGAAAAAACAAAACACAGGAATATTCTGGGAAAGTTGTTAAGAGTCTCACGTTAGAAAAACACGTGAAGAGTTTGAAAAGACCAAGTCCCAAAGTGAAAGTCCAAGTTCCAAGCTGAAAATTAGTTCTTCGACTGGATGACATGATGCTTAGCCGGAGAACTGAGTGAATGACGCAAAGACCCGGTGTAAGGCCGCAACGCAGCATTTTTAAAGGCATGTGCTTAATTAATGGCGCGTCTGCTCGCCCTGTGGAGCTGGGAAGCGAGCGTCCGCAGATGGCGTCGGGGGCGGCGGGGGGGGCGAGGGGCGGCGGGGGCGGCGGGGGCGGGGGTGGCGGGGCGTCAGAAGTGGCGTGCGACGCGACGGAGCGAAGAGTTCCCGGTGGCGCGGGCGGGGACGGGGGTGCGCACCTCGGCGTCAAGGCGGCCACCCCCGTCTCCCCCGCTCCGCTCCACGCCCCGCCGCCCATGACTCTGATAATTGAATTTCGTGCGTAGACTCGTAAATATGGCGGCGCCTGGCTGGTGTGTCGCGCACCTGAGCGTCCGCATGTTCACTCCCCGTCAGGCCCCGCCCTCGCCGCCACGCCCTCGCCACTTCGCTCGTTCGCTTCCTCGCCCGCTCACCCGTTCGCCCGTCCTCACACCCCTTCGTTCGTTGGCCCGACCGCCAGTTTACCCGCCCGCCCATTCGTTCGCATACTCGTTCTCTTGTCCTCCCGCCCGCCAGCTCGTTTGCTCGCCCTTTCGTTTGCCCGCCAGTTCGTTCGCCCGCCCGTTCGTTTGTCCGCCTGTTAGTTTTCCTGCCCATTTGTTTGCCCGCATACTCGTTTGCCCAACCGTTCGTTTGCCTGCCCGTTCGTTCGCCCACCCTACCCGTTCGCCAGTCCTCACGCCCGTTTGTTCGTTCGTTCGCCCGTCCATTTGCCCGCCCGCTCGTTCACTCGCTCGCACCCTCGTTCGCTCACTCGTTCGTTTGTCCTCTCGTCCGTTCGTTCGTTCGCCCGACCGCTCGTTCACCCGCCCGTCCTCTCGTTTGCCCATTCGTTCGTTCGTCCTCACGCCCGTTCGTTCGTTCGTTCGTACGTTCGTTCATTTGCCCGCCCTCTCGTTTACCAGCTCGCCCACCCGTTCTCCCACTCATTCGCCCGTCCTCACTCCCGTTTGTTCGCTTGCCGTCGTTCGTTTGCCCAACCGCTCGTTTACCCGCCCGCCATCATGCTCGTCCGACACCCCGCCCGCGCGCTCGCCCGCCCGCGTGCTCGCCCGCCCGCGTGCTCGCCCGCCCGTGAGCTCGCCCGTCCGTCGCCGGAGGTGCGCCGCGCGCCGCGGCTGCCGGGTGGGGTAGGGTCGGGTCGCTCTCTCTTAGGCGGCAAAGTGAAAACGTGTCGTGCATCGGTAGCGGGGAGGTCCCCGTCGCGTCGCAGCGGCTAATGGAATAAACTGGAGCCACGCCCCCCTCCCCCGCGCCGCTCCGCTCGAGACGCGCTGCCGGGACGTCGCGTCGCAGCGCAGCGGCTCAAAGCTCTTCGGGGCAGTTGGGCGAACAGGCAGGCAGTACTGCGCCAGTACCAACTTGCGATAGATCGGGCTCTCTTAAAATACCTGGCGGGAAACAACTACACTGTCTTTCCAGAGGCAAAAGGCAGAGAGAGATTTTTTTTAAATTTTACATTTTGCAATTTCTCATACAGCGATGCAAGTGCTTTTTAAGGCCCGGCATATACGATCCGGTATACCGGTGAGGTTTACCTGTACAGGTCACCTACAGAGGAGCGTGTGTGCCAGCCGCTGCAGGCCAAACTGCACAGGCGTAGCGACCTGCGCAGGCGACCGGACAAGAATCGAAATTCAATTCTTTCCATCGTTCGACCCGTTGCAAGAAACCTCAAAGTAGCTGTCAGTCTCTCATGGGGAGAAATAGTTCTCGTAACTGTATTTTTCTTTTGTATCAGAGATATATTTCTTTTGTATTTAGTTTTTGGTAGCCTTCTTCATTCATCCGCAAATAATTAGGGTAATCTATAGCATCTGAACTTCACTCTTTTGTAATATTGTATGAGTGTATTCATTTCTCTTTGTAAGCCAATATTTACACCAGGCTTTGCGTTTACGCCTCTTTTTACACTTCATGGCCACTAACAAACCGATACGAGCGATCGCGTCGCCTTTTTGTTTGCTCGTCATCACTCGATGGAGTTATAATCAATCGGTTTACGGCAGCATATGTGTGCTCTAGTCAGCACAGGTATGCCTTTCCGGTTATCGATGCTGGTTTACCTGTGCAGGTATACCGTAACGTCTATGCCGGGCCTAAGAGTGAATAGAACTGCAATTTGGCACGCGTATTACTAATAGTCAAGAACAGGAGAGCGAGGATACTCCCACTGGAGATCTCAATAATCAATAGTTATTGTATGCGATGAAAATGGGAAAATAGGGGTGTAGGTTACAAACGAAGAAAAAATCACAGAAAATAGTATTGGGAAATCATGCGTTTCTCTTCAGGGCGGTTTAAATTTATCCTTGGGAATCTACATTTTATTCTTCGGCGTCAGTTATAGATTTTTCCTAGGTTGAATGCGGAAGTTTCAGGAGAGAATGATAAGGAAAGATAAGTTGCAGAGAGAAATGATGAGAAGACATTTTTTTCATTTCTGTTAATATGACCTGTCTTTCTTTTACTTTCCTACCACCCCTCCTACCCTCTTTGGAATTTCTGAATACAGAATGGACCTTTACCTAGCTCGATTTATTGCTGCAAATCCTGAGTCACAAGGGATGAAAATGGAGTCCCCGACTAATATAGCATAGGTATGAATTATTTTTATTTGGTGTACATTACGTAATTGAGGTCAGACATTTACGTTGTTCTTCGTCGTCGTCACATTCAACATGTAATAGTTGAATGCAGATGAATTTGAAACACTGCATAAAATAAACTTTTAAGTATTTGCGGCATTAAGTAAACTGTGCACTCTCTATTATATTTTGAAGTGGACTCAATTAATGGACAGTTAAAGGGAACAAAAATGCTTTAACATTCACAACAAGACAGCCACAAACAACACGGTCTTCCCCACACTTAAAGTTAGATGAGATGTGTAACTTTAAAGGACAAGCCCTCCCATTTTTCCGCACTACTCACACAACTTACTACATCTCACGTATATTATTTCCGTAGTAGGTCAGACTTTGCTTACTAGCTGTAAATCCATCTAAAAATCTGCTCGAAGTGCTATCAAACGACGTCTACACATATCTTGCTGAAAAACCCTCCTCTGGGTGCTACTCTGTGCGGAGCAGGCGAACATAGTCGGATGGCCGCATCAATCTTGAGGGAAGTGAGATAGTTAAGACGGCAGCAATATAGTAGCGAGATAGAAGTACTTCGCCGCCATCTATTTTAAACTTTCTGCAAACGCCCCCCTCCCCCCCCCGCGTCGCGACGCCCGACGCCGCGTCCTTGGCTCGACGCCGCGCCCGCCCGCCCGCTCCCGTTGGGACCGCGCCGGCACGTCCCGCTCAGCGATGGCGGAAACTGCCGAAAAACCAGCAGATGGATATTGCAATACATTAACCTCTCGGATGTCGCGTGCTGTTTCGTGACGCTGGTACTCGCGTGGGGATGCATTCCCAGAGCACACTAACTGCTATATTAGTAATTCCTAATGCGAAAGCCGGCCCCTGGAATTCTCCTCCAAAAAGCGACTGAACTCGACCTATGGAGCTAGTGCCGAAAAACCTGCCACCATTGAGATTCGAACCTAACACCTCCCGTTTAGACTCACTGCCGTGATATCAGTTCGTTCCCTGAGCCACGTCTCGCGATAATGTCTTATAACGGATTGATTAGCATGTACAGTGTTAAAAAAAGCATTCATACAGCTTTTAAATGTTTACTTTTTGAAAATTTAAATATGCCACGGGCTTCTTGCGGAGTAAACTAAACGCTCTAATTCCAGTTATAAACATCGATTAACGCACAGTCGCCGTTGGTAAAGATGGCCTTCGCGGCGTCGAGAGTGTTTCGTGGAGACAAAGTGTGTGAGTGGGGCGGCCGTGAGGGATAGAGGCGTAACTACAGCAATTCATGGTCTTCACTTGAAGATCACATGAACAAACAATATGAAAGATCAGAATGAAAGAGTTTTGCCATTTGTTCATCTGAATTGAGCTTTTCTTCAACTGAAATACCAAAGCAACGATAATCAAAAAGAACAAAATAAAAATAATTTGTAGAGGAAGGACGATAATAATAAGGTTCTTGTCAAACTTAGAAGAATCGAGCTCAGTGTATTTTGGCAGAAACAAGCTCTCGTTTTAAAACATGGAAAGAGAATGAATGATTAAAGATTTCTATTGTAATATCTCGATTAATTCATTAAATAATAGATAGGTAGACTTTTCTATTATTATTTTTTGTTAATAAACTTCTTATTTCAACGCGTACAAAAAGAACAAAGCAATACAAATTTTGAAATACTCTTGACAGTCTATCAGTGTAAATTTAATGAACTTTAACACAAATGCACATCTGCAGTCACAACTGTTACTACTCATTGGAGAGTTTCTCACTTCATAATGCCATGTGCTGCCACAAAATTGAAAAATCCACGGCAGAAGACGGAAGTGTAATGTTTTTCTTTTCCATTTATGAACAGCAGTAGAGGTATGGTTGCGCAGTGGACGAATAATCCTCTTAATGAAAAATTGAATTTACCAACAAAGAGACGGTGGTTGGATTCTTGTCAAGTTTGAAAATGATATTTATTGTTAAAGAAGACAAGATAAATGCAGATAAATCAATGGAAAAAAATCTCTTATTTTGATCGTAGAAATTAGTGCTTCTTAATGTGACCTTTGCGACAAGACCCTGGATTGCTTTAGTTAGGCCTCTTATCCCTCATTGCCACCCCTCTCACTCTCCTCTTTCCACGCAAGTCTTGACGCCGCGAAGGCCACTTTTCCGGAAGGCGAGAGTTGCAAGGACTGCTTCACGAAATATTATCCGTTTAATTCAAAATCACATATCATAAAATCTAATTTTACATTCAAATTACTATCAAAATACTAACATATGATACATCATTTTATTCCTCTTTTCATGATATATCCATTGCTGGTAAAAAATATATAGTTCTATTTAAAAAATCAAAGATGATTCAATTTCTCGAAAACTTATATATATTATAGACAATTTCTCCACGGCATGTTACTTGCCCCATGATTCCGTATTGTTAATCGAAAACTGCATTTCGATATCCTGAACCGATTAGAAGTTATGGGGGTGTTCCATAGTTGGTGGGACACCCTGTGTATCTACATACCTAGCTTGTAGCTAGGTCGAGTTCAGCCGCTGTCTGAGGAAGAATTCTAGAGGCCGTCTGCTCTGCATCTATTCCGTGATTTATCCAATCAACTCTACGCGAATGCCGGAGCGTTACCCTAACAAACGGGCCACAGACCGCACGCGATCACTCCTCCTTTATTCTTGTCCCCTTCTGTGTCATTTTCCTACCCATTTTCTTTTACACGCACTACGTTACCATACATGCTGTGAATCGAAAGCTTACAGATTGACGTGACCTAGCTGCTGCAGAGGAACGCTTGCTAAAGCCAGGGGCGTCCCCTTCTGCTGGAAATACCGGCGGAGAGGTGAACCAGGAGGGGGGGGATTTCATGTTCGAAACATCGCTCAGTCACGAGCAGTGTTGCCAGTGTGGCGTCATACAGATGAATTAAAACACAGACAAGGGAGGGTAGAATAAACAGTTGGTTTATTAAATAAAAGCAATGACCGAAGTCGTAAATCGAACCATACAACTGCCTTCTATGAACTAAAAAAATAGACCCCACCTCAAGAAGTGATATTTACAGTGTGGTTACCACACCGCCAAACAAGAAACATTTCCCCTCGGTGTGATGCATCGCTCTGCTTGAGACAAACATACATGTCTCACAACTAACGACAAACTAATGCCGGCTTCCCGCTCCGCGTGCCAGTCACACAGCCTCTGCACAGCCTACCCGCTAACACCGCTCGAACAACAGAAAAGAAAGAGGCCGCCCGTCACCCGGCTTTTAAAGGCGCCATGGCGTCTCCAACCGCCACCGTTGCCCGTCCCCAGCCACCTGGACGCGCGTTCCATTCTCGGTAAACCCGATGCGTCATTGCGCGTCACCTCACCAGATGGCCAGCCCTATTGTTCTACATCCGGCGAACTGCTACCGCTTGCGCGTTTGAGCGTGCATAACGCTACATCAGGTTGGGGGATTTTATCACTAAAGTTGGTGGGTTTTTTCTTTAGTGAAATTTTTGGAGAGAAAAGCTTTTAGGGATTTTTGTTGGGGATTGTATTTTCATTATATGTTTGAAACATTGTTTCAAAAACAAATAGAAGAACTTCAACGAAACTGAATAAACTAGATACATTCAAACCAAAATCTTTATCTCTGTTTCAGTCATTACAATGAGTAATACAATGATACCTCTTATCTCTTAGTTCGTAACTCTTACACTATTTCTTGCTCAATAGCCCTCCTGTAATTGTACACCTGTATCGTACCTTAATGATCTAAAGTTATATAAAGTCGAAAAGTATAAATATAATCATACACAATGAATACTATTTTTCGTATTTCTTTAATTGCCAAACCTCCCCATATATTTTAAACATGAAAAATGATAATTTGATTTTGGTGTTGTTGTTTTGTTGTTTTTTTGTTGTTGTTTTGGTGACTTTCGCAGCGCTATCTAGTGGGAAATGCTTAAGACCACCTGGCAACCCTGGTCTCGGGATATAACATGCACTGTATGCACGTAAATAATTATCATAGCAGTTAACGCACCAGGAAACAGATGCACAGAAGTGAAGCAAAACTTGAATTGCACATGCGCAGGTCAGTAGTGCTTGAGTGCGCAAACTCCCTAATTAAAAACATCGACGGCTTGCTATCCTAATCTGATCACATAATCGCTTGAGAAAACAACAACCCAAGGAAAGCACACCGATGATGTGTCACTTCTTGGCTGAAAATAAGGGACTCAAAAAATTGGATTCGACGTCGCCACAAGCAATAAAGAAATAAAAACCGACTGGGTCGCTTTAGCAGCACAATATTGTTTGGTGGTATTGAAACGTTAGCTGGCAATGCAGTTTGGCAATTTGCGCGATGCGATTTTCACTAGTTGGAGAGAGTTTGGAATTAGGGGAGGGGTAGAGAGATAGGTAAAAGAGAAGGGGGAAAGAGAGAATGAAGAGAGAGAGGGGAAGAGAGAGACGTAACTGGCAGATGCCGACGTAAACTGAATCAAGTAAACTACGTTCTAAAATACATCAAAATATGCCTCCGGAATGAGCTCAAAATAACATATACGATATAAAAAATATAAAGTAATTATATTTGAATTCACTTTCTGCGTAACTTTCAAAGGAGTTCCATTTGACAACTGTACCATTATTTCATATGCATAGTGAATGAAGGCATTCCCAAAAATTTCATTTCTTTTTAGTATCCCGAATAATTTTTAAATAATTGTTAAAAAACAATATTAATTTCACGGATATATCGTCTTCATAACATTTTTATACTAAAAATTACATTCAAATGCATTTGAAATCCAAAAGAAATGTACATATTACTTATTTATATCTACTCTCTCAAATTATTCATTTATTTTTCTCGCCTCTTAAAAGAAAACATATTTTAAGATAACATGTACAAGAATTCGCTGCCTCTACTTCTTACCCGCCCTTTTGATCCTTTTTTGGCCAACGATTTAAGAGGCCAAGGTCTCGCAGAACGTATTTCTTCACAAGTGGAAAGAATTTTTTTTTCGGGAATTGGCATTTACTAAAAAAGTAGTGCCAGAGGGATGCGAAAACTTGGTCTTTTTAATTGATGTGTGTGAATGGTGGGTAAAAGGAGAGATGTTGGAGATAAGTTAATGTACAAGCAGTCATTGTCCCGAAGCAACAGCGGTTAAAGATTTTCACAATGGACTTCTAAGTGGCCTTCGTCAAATAGATCTAAAGGATAAAGGAATCTTTCTTAAGAGCGAACTTTGTCGAAAGAAGATAAGCGCTGAACATTCTCAGGTCGATGGGTTGTTTGTTTCCATTACGGAAGAAGTAAACAAAGCCATTTTTCCATGAAATATATTACATTTTCCCTCTCAATTAGAGTACATTGTCAATTCGTAAATGATTGATGCTATACTATGTAATCGTTATTTGGTCACAGAGTAAGTTGAAAATATACTAAAAGATCCAAGAACATTTCACTCCTTGGAATAGAAACTGTAACCAGGTCTTCTTTACCATTTTCAACGATTCATATTCTACAGATATGTGTACCACATAGTTGTGATGTTACCATATTCCAGAAGTGTAATTGTTTTTCAATCACGGTTTTTCTAAATTACCGTATGTAAAAACGTTGACAAGGAAACACTTCAAACAAATAAATGACTAATACACATAAGCATTATCTACTTAAGAGAAACAACAAACGCTCACTCACCCAGCCATCGCCTCAAAGCAAAGCTCCTCTCTCGTTCATCAACTGATATTACTGCAGTGCCTTTGACCGGCAGCCTCGGAGGTCGAATTCCGACGGTTGCAGGATTTTCGACACTAGATTGCCAGATAGGTTGAATTCAGTCGGTTGGTCGGAGTAGGGTCTCGCCTTCGAGCAGGGAAGGGTAGCCACCGCCCCTTCCCGCGCCGAACCGATCCGCCCCGCCTCGCTCTACCCTGCCTCGTTCCGCCCCGACCCGCCCCGACCCGCTCCACTCCGCCCCACCCAGCCCCGCCCCGACCCGCTCCGCCCCGCCTCGCTCTACCCTGCCTCGTTCCGCCCCGACCCGCCCCGACCCGCCCCGACCCGCTCCACTCCGCCCCACCCAGCCCCGCCCCGACCCCGCTCCGCCCCGCCTCGCTCCACCCCGTCCCGCATTCCTCGCCCCGCACCGCTCGGCCCCTCCCCACCCCGCTTGGCCCCTCCCCACCCCGCTCGGCCCTTCCCGACACGCTTGGCCCCTCACCACCCCGCTCGATCCCCTTCCCACCCCACTCGGCCCCTCCCCGCCCCGCTTGGCCCCTCACCACCCCGCTCGGCCCTTCCCCACCCCGCTCGGCCCCTCCCCGCTCGGCCCCACCCCGCCCTGTCCCGCTCCTCCCCGCCCTCCTCCGCCCCGCCCCATCTCGTCCAACCCCGCCCCGCTCCACCCCCCACCCCGATCCACTCCGTCCCGTCCCGCCTCGCCCCACTCCGCCGCGCTGCGCTCCGCGCACGAGGCCGTTCCGCCGCGTGTGGGCGGGCGCGCGCGGCCACGTGTGGTCGCCGCCTGGGGCCGCGTTTATCTGCCCCGCGGGCGCCTCCCCTCCCCTCCACCCGCGAGGCCTTCCGGCAGCGGGTGGCCCATAAATATTTTTCGACTCCCCTCAAGAGGGGCACCGCCGCTGCCCGCCGCCGCGTCCCCCACCATTGTCGCCAGAGTAAATCATTGCGGGGTATCTCCTTGCCAGCGATATATTCCGGGGTAGATAAATAAATTTATAAATATTATATGCGCGCGCGGATGTTTATGGGCCTCGGACCGGTCGACACATGGCGGCCGCCGGTGATGGCGGCGCGATGGTGGCGCCGTTTTGCGGCAGAAATCGAAAAGGCGAGACGCCGCAAACGGTCGCAGAGAGGCGGAGATTCCGTTTTGGAGATTTGCGTCCGTGAGATATGGCTGGGAACGTTTATACTCGTAATAACTGAATTACAAAAAAGTACTTTCTGATTTGAGCCTGTTCTACGAATATTTTTTGTTCATTTCCTTAAATCCTTCATGAATGTCCAGGGATGTAAGAGTGCAGTGGCGGCTCCTAAACTTCAGGCCAGGTAGGGCACAAAAGAAAAAGCTAGAAAATAACTAATAAAAATTTTATTTTGAAGTTTAAGCCCTGTAAACTGAAAAACACTTGAAATTCCTCATTGGTTTCTCACATATTAACTAGGCAGAGTGAGAAGAGAGAACAATTCAATTGAAACAACAAACGCTCACGATCAAGAAAAAAAATCTCACAGAATCACAGCTGCTGATATGAAGATTACGCGGGTCCTGAGCTAATCAGCATTTCATTTCTCAGACACTATGAGCGTTGTTTGTACATCTGTAAAGTGGCGCTTGCAGTGGCAGTCACAAAAAACTTGTGACCGTGAAGGGCCTTAAGGGAGCATTACCCCCTCCCTTTTTTCCTCGCACTATGAGGAAAAGCTTTGCTGAACGGGAGGGAACTGGTCACATGAAGCTTGCGGACTTCGCCCTGTTGCCACAACTACCTCGTTATCTGCGCTGTGAAATAGTATCGATATCGCCAGTGAAAACCTTAACGTAAATTCTCTAGAATTATTACTCGATAATATGACACGCATTTCAGTCCACTATTAATATTTCCTTTACAAGTGGGAGGGCACGTGACCATGTGACCTTATGGTAGAGCCGCCACTGTAAGAGTGATTTCATTTGTATCATTTAAGGTAAAGATTTCCTGGACTTTCATATTACTATATGTTTTTGCCCGGAAGTAGGCCTACTTGGAACACACGTGCATGCATCCTGCACTTACCGGAGCTCATTAACATTAACTCGGTGGCAGGTGCAGGTAATTTTTTTCAAGAGATCAGCATTTAGCTGGATACGATTTTTATCTTCCAGGGTTGTTAGCCCTGGAGGTATGGAAGATGAAATTATGATGATAATGAGGGGTAAATAAGGGTTGTTAAAGGATGACAAGACACATACAGAACACACCCTGGAGGGACTCGAACCCGCGATCCTTCTGTCCGAGATCCCCATGGCACTACTCACTCAGCAACTTGGCTATCCGAACTGACCATATTACTATTATTGTTATTAATACGTAGTATTATTATATTTATTTCATGTTCTCTGTCCTTTACCTTTCAACAAGGACGAACTTTATTTGACGCGTATTCTATTCCATTGTCATGTGTAATATATACTTGGCTGTCGCCTTATCTTAGACGGAATTGCCACGGTTTTGGCCGTCACAACGCGACCTTCTTCAGAGCGAAGTGTTGCAAGGAAGGTCGCAGTTTGATGGCGGAAACGTTGGCAGCTCTCCCTAGGAAGCACCGTCTCCTGGCCAACCAAGTGTCTGTTGACTCCGGCCGCAGAAGCGTTGGCTTTGTATATTTATAATTTTATATTACGTATTGTCTATTGTGCCTCGCTTCTCAATGTAGTAAACCTTAAAATATAGGACCACGCTTTTTGTGCAACAACCATGTCTTTAAGAGGTTTCTGTCGTGTGTTTTTTTTGTCCATCAGCACGTAACATAATATTAGCATATCCACATAAACTGTTGATTTGAAAGCCCTAGAAATAGCTGTGAGTCATGCTAAACTCACATTGTATTTTGTGACACAATGTGATTACGTCACAAATAGTTCATATTCCACTTTCCTAATCCCTTAAATTTTGTAAATTCTTAATTTCGAATTCCATGTCATTTTTTGAAGAAAGTTTCATTTTTAATTCACCTCATTTACCCTTATATTGCTCCAAAACTGTTGTGTCTTCATTAAATATTATTTCGTTTTTAACTTTATTTTAAATTCGCAAATTTATTTGACCTTTGTTTTCATATACAATTTTTAATTTGAATTTTTCACTCTGATTGCTTTTGGATAAATCAAATATTTACCGAGGAATTCTCAGAATTTTATTTACTAGTTCCAAGAAACTGATCGGATGAGCAGTGCATGCAATTAAACCCATCATACAAAATGTTGTTAAAAATAAAAGAGGTAAATGTAATAGCCGATTTATTAATGATCTCATTCTAATGCAAACATAATATGAATTATACATATATACTGTGGACCACCTAAATCAGGTCACAGCAAGTAACTTCGATATTGTTTGTGGTATTAAAGTGCGGTTTCCGTCAATATGTAGATAATGGAAATAACAGATTTTGGTTTTATGTCTTTATTTCATCTGATCATCACGCCACAATAAATTATTGATTATTATTGTTAGTCTGATATATCATTGTTCAGTGCACGATACATTGTAAAAATGTAACTTGTTAATTAAAATTCTATTCTTTGCATTGTTTACCTTCTCTTGAAACATCGAACAAAGATGAACATCGTAATTGAATTCTCAGAGAGAAGAAATAGGGGTTCCTTTCTTGGATGGAAAACCTGCTTACTCCCAGAGATTAGCAAGAGACAATAGCGCTGCTCAGAACTATCAGGTGAGCATTGTGGAAACTCCCCATGAGGGGAAGGCGGTGAAGAAGAGGGCAATTACACCCCCTCGCGGTGATTCGGGAAATTCCCCCCTTTGTCGAGGGCTGAAAAACAAACATAAAGATTCCTCGACCTCCGGCGCGTCCCTCACGCGGGCGGCGCCCTCAGCCCTCAGCCCTTCGCGCTGCGCGCCGCCGCCCTTCAGCACAGCGCCCCGGGCCCCGATGTGGGTGGCCAAAAAAGGCAATTTTATTACTTAGTATTAAATATGTATGTATAGTTGGTAACAGTCTTTTTCTACAGCAGTGGTGTCAAGGTCTTCTACTGGTGGCTGTGTCACGTATCGTGGCACCGTAGCTTCTCTGCGCAACTAGCGTCGGGAAAGGGCACTATTACGAGTAGTAGTAACGCCACCGTTTTCCAATAAGGATGGCGTTGTCTCTGGTGGCGGGGTGATGAACTGCGTGGAGGGGCGATTGCGTCGTGGCACACGTGCCACGGACTCCCGCTGGTGGCATCGACCTTGACAACACTGTTGTATAGTCCATAATTTGCTTGAAAAACATTAATTTTAAATGGAAAATTAATTGTAATGAAAAATATATTACAAGATAATTGAATAATTCCAGTTAAATAAAATGTTACTTTGTACACCTAGACGAAATGGCCTTCAATTTGAAATTCAACAGCTCGTTTAGTCGCTCGGTAACTAGCCGCAAGGAAGATTTTCAAGCAAATAAACGTGCTGGTGAATTTCAAATTCAAGGGCGTTTCGTCTAGGTGTAAAAAGTAGCATTTTATTTAAAGGGGTACGTGTGGTTAGCACGAAGAATCCCTGCGCCGTAATCCGGTCTTCTAGACTTGTGAAGTGAATTTTCTCATCTTCACACAGCAACATTTACCGGAAATTTGCAAGGAAAACGCTCACTATAATGTTTTCTCGACAGGGAATCGAACCCGGGGCGAGTGGCCAAGAGCTAGTCACGAGGCTATTTAGTGTTAAGGGGAGGGGAATTTGTTCAAGTTCTGCCCTGTACTATGGCTCCACAGCCCGCTACGGGCCTTGGCCGACCAGAGGTGACCCATCCTCTTGGCCATGGAATAAGGGGTTCGTGGTTAGCACGAACGGAAGTCTTAGTGGTTAGCACGAAGACATCCCTTCACCGCATACACAGGTCTTCATAACCTTAGAATGGGCTTCCTCATCGTCACACAGCAATATAATCTGGGGCATTTGTAAGGAATGCGCACAGTTTTTATTTTTCCCTGGCCGGGAATCGAAGCCGTCAGAGGCCGTAGAAAGCGAGAACGTTAACCAACGTGCCACCGAGGGCGGTTTTGTTCAAGTTAGATAGGTAAAAGTACTTACGTATTAACTGTACAATTAAATTAATGATGTTCGTTCTCCATATTGATTCTTCATGTACTTTGTCAATTTCACATCTCTGTAAATCGTATAATTTACTGTAGATTTCACTGGTCAAATGCGGGCGACCACAACGGGTTTCTTCAACCGTCCGTTCGTCAGCCCTCAAGGAGAGGCCCATTTCCGGAACACAGAATGGGGCAAGCCAAGTGCCATTCGTTGCCTTTCGGGCTGCTAGTGGGGAGTAGCCCTTTGCTCGTATCCTTCCAGAACATGATTATTATTTTTATATTTAGAAAATAGAGAGGGTCGGATTAAATTGTAAGGAAATGTGAAGGAGGGGAATGTTATTATAGAGACGCCTTCTGGACGACCGTTTGGGGTAAGTGAAGGGTCTTGCACTCGTAATTTGGGCTGCTAGTGGGAAACTGGTGATCTATTTATATCCTTCTAATATAATCGAAAAACTTAAATCAATTAATACCGATTTTTTCTTTCACTGTTTAAAGCGCCGGGACCCTAAGATCATTATAATTAAAACAGACTGATAATAAATAAAAATGCATTTTTTTTCTTTTTTTCTTTTCAGATTCAAGCGTAATCGATCAGTGCCAATATCAGCATGAGTCTACAATTTCGAAACAATAAAATCATCACAAAAACTTGGTTATTTAAAGTGATTGGCGCCAGGATGGTCGGTAGTGAGGTTTGTACATGTTAATTCAAAATTGTTTTTGAGCTTCTCAAGAAAGGCTTCGAGAGCATGTATTAATCATGTGTTAAATTCTTGCAAAATACCCTTGCATTTCCACCAGCAAAGAATGTCGCCGCCTACATCGACTGAACTGTCGATGCACACGACCAGAGGCGTTAGCTTGACGCCACGAAATGGACAGTGGCTGTGCTAATGCGATGGCTCAGGGGACACAGGGAATGTGACGGGCTTAGCGTTGTGATTGGAGGACTCACTGTTTTATAATTCCATACGCATTATCGTACGTTGTACGTTTAATGTGTCACACATTGTACCTTCCGCGTCGGGTGTCAGCGACTTGTCAATGCATTCTGACAAAAGGCATAAGCCTTCGACTCTTTGATAATTTCAAAAACGACGGCGACTTTCGACATTTCTTTTCGCAGGAATGTCATCATCACGGTAAACACAAACCCCTCTCCCGGGCCAAATTTGGAATCGTCCTGCGTACCTGCATTGTCAGGTCGCGATTAGCTGAGCAGCAGAAGCACGCCTCTCTCTAAGCCGCAAAATTTTATTCCAAAATATTAAAGATTCAGCCATTCACTTTCATATACGTAAGCAAAATACTCATCGCAAAAGATTAAAAAGAAAGCTACCAAGAGAATTTTTCGATCTCTCATAGACTAGAACTGATGAGTCTTTTCTCATGACAAATCATATAAGCACGATATTGTATTATATCTAAAACTAGAATATTGTCTATAATGTATCAAATTATTCCTGTATATATCTCATACTAATGTATATATCTTATGCGGCTGCAGAGAGCCAATGACCAAGCCAGAATAAATTTAAAAAAAAGCACGCCTGTTTGGGCCGATGGGTTCGAGGAAAGGTCGCTTTGTGCGCGGGAGTCGTGGTGGACCGGGAAGGGCGGGAGAGACCTGCCTGCGGCGCGCACCGCTGCTCACTTGTTCGTAATTACGCACTCCCGCGCGCGCCCTGGCGGCCGGCGAGGGCGGCGGCGGCGCTGACAAAACAGGGCGTTTCAAGCGATGGCGACGCCGCCGGCGGAGATGAGAGCAGCTCCGGAGACCGGGATGAGCGGCAGGGATTGATGGTGATGGCCACGGTAAGCAAAGCACGTCGTGGCGAAAGATAGGCTGACGGGGACCAGTTGCGTCAACATACAGGTGACGTGGAATATCACTTTATCCAGTAAGTGTACCTAAGGTCGAGCTAAACGAAACTGAGGTTAGTTTAGTATTAAGAATTATTAAAACATCAGAATCTTAATAATTCACGTTAGGTTATTAACATCAGTTATTAACATTATCAGCATTATTAGTCTGCTTTTAGTAGTGCTGTCGCACGTGCAATAGTTAAAATGAAAAGAAAGTTATAGTTTACTGGGGATAACACGTCATCGAGTCGAAATTAAATTCCCAGTTAAATAATTCATTATAATGAATAACATAACACAATTTGTTAATACTAAATGTAAGATTTTTACCATTTCAGAATGCCCTTTATTATCAGCAAGAGGTTCTCAAAATGAAGTCCGTGGCCCCCTAGGATGCAGAGATAGTAGTTTGTAGAGGTTGTCCAGGTTCACCAGATAAACGTTTGTGGTTGTTGCTATGACCCGTGGAGGTATTCAAATTATTGCCTCTTATACCTTTACTTTCCCGTATACGTACGTATACACGGAGTGAAACACGTATAGGGAAAGTTATGTAATGCTGCGCGAAAAAATGGCCAATTTTCGGCGGGAAAAAATTCATTGCCGGGCCGTGAAAACGAAAAAGAGGATAAAACCAGTTGCTAAATTAAGACAAAAAATCCCCTAACACGTGGTGTAGCCAGAAACCCTGTTTTCTAGGTTCTTGATATCGAAAAACCAATTGAAAGGAAAACGTCCGTCTGTCTGTCCGTCTGTGAACACTGCTAGCGCCTAAACCATACGTACGATTTCTTCCAAAATGGATATTCCCGGATCGATCTGATTCTAGGCGAGGCTTTGAGATTTTGAAAAAGATTCTTCAAAATTTGGGGGTACTTTATATGAAGCCCCCCCCGACATTTTTAAACTGTTCTCAAAAACGGCTCCCAATTTTTTCTTTAAATTTCTTGTATGAATAGAGTAAAATTAACTTAAGTAACTTATTAACATGGCATAGGTCCGATTTTCACGGATAACTCTGAATTTTCGAAAATTGCAAAAGTTTAAATTTTTTCGGCGCCTTTCTGAAACTACAAAATTGAAGATAGAGATTTTTTCCTTCAAATAATTTTTTTCTTCATAGCGAGTTCTTTAAGATCATGTATATTTTTTTGAAATTTTTAGTAGTTTTCGTGCATTATTGCGTGCAATATGTGCAATTTTAAAAAATGACAAAAACAAGATTTTCTCAAAAACGGCTCCAAATTTTTTCTTTAAATTTTTGGTAGGGATAGTGACAAATGTACTCTATTAGATGACATAATAGCCATATTGCTCTATAGGTTGGTTTTTTCAAACATTACATAAATGTAAATTTTTTCACATGTTTCTCAAGTCGATAATATTTACAATAGCGGCGATTTTTTCACATTATTATATTTACGAGTGCATGAGCTTTAAATAATGTCAAGTAAAGTTTCTCGAAAACACAACCGTTTTCTGTGAAAAGTAGCTCAAAATTCCGCATTTTCAGAAACGCTCAAACGCCGTTTTCTTATATATGGCTACAAATTTTTTCTTCAAACTTTTGTAATGGATAGTGCTAATTACACTCTTTAGTATGTTTTGAGTTTTTATTAGGTTTTTCAAAAATTTTAAAGTTTTAAAATTTAAAATTTTAAACTCTTTAGTTTATTTTGAGTTTTTATTTTGTTTTTCAAAAATTACATAATTGTAATTTTTTTGAAAGATCTCTCACATCATTAATATGCACATTACCAGCAATTTGTAAAGATTGTTATATTTGTGAGTGTACCTGCTTGAAATAACTTTAAATAAAGTATTTTGAAAACTCAAAACATTTCTGTGAAAAACGTTTCTGTGAAAATGAGATTCAAATTTCTCCTTTTTAGTAGCGCTAAAACGCCATTTTCTTTAAAACGGTACATAATTTTTAAAAGAAAATTGCCATTTAGGACTAGGGTTTTGTGTTTTTTAATATTCTAAAATTAATATTTCCGTTCTAGGAATAGGAACGGAAAAATTAAGAAAATGCCAAAAAAAAGTATTTTTGGCGGTGATAGCAGCTGGCAAGAAAGAGTATGTGGCATTCGGAATAGCTAGCGAAGACCCAAGGAAATAGAAAACTAATACGGGAAAGTCTGTGCCATTCTGTAGCACCACTAGTTTAAACTCGATTGCTCTTATCGCGTTCTCGATGCGTGTTCTTGATGCGTACACAGGGAAGACAACTTAAAGTTAACAGTGTAATCTTTCAAAATATCTTAGTGTAGAGCTCAATCGAATTGAAGTTAATGAAACAAAAAATGAATTGAAAATTAAGTATAAAAGATAGTGCAGGAAACATAATTAAGTGCTCTATCTGCGTTTTCACCAATTTTTTTAACTTTATACGAACTACCAAAAATTCGTAAGACTCAGGGGAGATTAAATATAAACAGTAAATAAGTGATTAATTCGCAGCAAATATAATGATCTCTTATTTAGTAAAAACCTACTAAATAGCACAAGCATATTTCCCGTGCTTAACTGATCCCTAGCATTTGACATTTTCCACGGAATAATATCTATCATAACAAAAGCTAACATTTACATTCTCGTTCCCTGAGTCGCAGTATTAACAATGGAACAATAGACGGAGAGGTTGAATGAGCGGTGGCTGCGGGCGGAGACTGCGTCTTCACCGGAGATGCTGTGTGCAAGCTGAGCTAGACGTGGGCTTGGAGGATCTCTTCCAACGGAGCCCAGTCCCCTGTAGGAACAAGCTCTAAGCAGCCGAATGGTCTCCCGACATGTACGGTACTGTAGTGTAATGAAAGTGTGTGTGTGTGTGTGTGTAAGGGAGAGAAGGGGACAAGGATGAGGAATGGAACATCGCGTGCGATCCGTGGCCGTGTGTTAATGTACTGTTCCGTCCTCCTGGTGTTATTGTTGGGACAAAGTCTAGAAAATTGCCGATCAGAGCAGCCGACTGCTCAAAATTTCGCTCAGCAACGTATGGAGATGGAGGTGGGGAGTCGAAGGTAGTGAGGGCGGGGGGGGGGCAGAAGAATGGTGCAGTGCAGCGCAACGGAGCCAAGCGCCTCGCCATGCGACGAAGCGGGTGAGGCAGAGGAAGGCGGGGCGCAGTAGGTGGGGTAGTGCGGGGCGGGGCGGGGTTGGGCTGGCCGGTGTAAAGTAGGGCGTGGCGGAATAAAGTAGGGATGGGCGGAGTAAAGTAGGGCTGGCCGGTGTAAAGTAAGGCTGGGCGGAGTAATGTGGTGCTGGGCGGAGTAATGTAGGGCTGGGCGGAGTAAAGTAGGGCTGGGCGGAGTAAAGTAGGGCTGGACAGACTAAAGTAAAGTAGAGCGGGGCGCAGCAAGAATTCGTGGAGCAGGGCGTGAACGGATGGGGAGGAGCAGGACGAGGGTGAGCTGGATGGGGCGGGACGGGGGTCAGGTAGGGGAGCAGCAGGGCATGGAAGGATGGGGCGGTATGGGAAGGGGCAAAGTGGGGACGGGGCGGGGAGGACGGATTAGGATGAGGCAGGACGGGACAGAACGCAACGGGCCATGGAAGTTGGGAAGCAGGATGGAGCAGAGCTGTGTGAGGTATGGCGATGTGGGATGAGGCAATGCGGGGCGGGCAAAGGACTGGGCGGAGTAGGGTAGGGGTCGGCAGAGAGAAGCAGAGTAGAGAGGGGCAGGGCGGAACAGGTCGGGGTAATGCGAGGCGCGGCAGGGAAGGCCGTGAAGAGTAGGATACGGCGGGGTGGGACATGGCGGAGCAGGATGAGGCAATGCGGGGTGGGGGAAGGACCAGGCGGAGTAGGGTAGGGGTCGGCAGAGAGAAGCAGAATAGAGCGAGGCAGAGCAAAGCGTGGCGGGGTGGAGCAGGACGGGGTAGTGCGAGGCGGAGCAGGGCAGGGACGTGAAGAGTAGGGTAGGGCGGGGTGGGGCGTGGCGGAGCAGAATGGGGCGAGGCGGGGCAAGGAGAAGAGGCGTGGCGTGGAAGGACGGCGCGGAGCAGGAAGGGGGAAAGCTGGACGGTGCAGGACGGGAGGGGGACGGGCAGGGAGGGGCAAAGCAGGGCGGGGTGGGGCGTGGGAGGGACGGAACGTTGCAGGATGGGGCTGAGCTCTGCGGGGCGGGGCGGGGCGGCAGGAAGCGGGACCGGCTGCGCCCACGCCGTCCCGAGATTTGCCCCCCTGCGCTTCTCCCCTCCGCTCTTCCCCCTCCCCCTGCTGCCGCCGCCGGCTGCTCCAGCTAAGCTTTACGGCACCATTCAAACACGACGCCGCACCGCCACGCCACGCCACGCCACGCCACGCCGCTCCGCTGCGCGCCTGGCTGCTCCGGAGCTTCAATTTCTTTGTCCCGTCCCCTTGCAAATACACAAGCACTTGAGGCTAACCCTTAACTCCGATACAAAAAGAGTCTCCCGTAGCCACCTCCCTCCGTTTCAATTTAAATTAATGGCCTCTGCTGCTCTGTCTTTCCCTATATTCCCGATACCGCGCTTCCCTTCCTACTGCCATAAAAGGGATACTCCTCGATCGTATCGCGACGTTGCCATATGTAGCAATTTCCGTCGGAGCGCCTCGCCGTGGCTCAAAACCTCCCTCCGCCTTTGCTCGTAACGACCCCGGAATATTTCGTGTGGACCGTTTAGGCGCGGGCGGGGGCGGCGCCTTCGTGCCCTGGAAGTGCCACTGCTGAGCAGTGAGTGCCGAGGCTTTTTGCGGTTCTTTCCGCTCCTGCGTATTTCATGGACATCTTTCTTGACTACATGGACACAAAATGGAGAAGAAAGGTCGATAATCGAGAGATAGAGATATATATCGAGATATAATCGATATATATATATATGTGTGTGTGTGTGTATATATATATATATATATATATATATATATATATATATAAGGGTGACACAGACACCCCTGGACACTATATATAAGCACCCAATTTACACTATTCAATTGCTTTTTTTCATTTCTGAAATGCAATCTTTTGCGTAGAAAGTAGTTTTATACCGACTTTTAGATGCTTATTGTGGCTCAGCCATTCGAAATTTCGAAGGTGTTTACTCGACAAAATATGCTTCAAATTGACTTAACTTATTTTCAAAGTTTCGTTGTTTCCTCCCTGGGCACCGTGTATATATAATCAGAATGTGAAAAGTGTGTATTGCGTTAAACATAGTGAACAATGGCATCTCGAAAGTTGTAGGGTTTTCCACGAATGCTCAGTGCCAACAATCTGGAGTTTCTTCATCATGAAAACGGAAGAGAGATTAAAATGGAAAGAGGGCTCTTGGAAATGAATTAATGAGAAGTCTTTGATTGTTTTCACCGGCGTAGGCCTGGGCGATGGATAACATGTAGAATGTATGTTGTGACGAATCTCACTTGACCTTAACATCGCCTGAAGTTACCTATTCGATTAGCAGTGGTGAGCGTAAGAAACGATGCAGCCGGCTGCCAGAACAAAGCCTTTTTTGTTATTTAATGTCGCATCAACATCTATGTCGTGAGCAACCACTATTGAGTTTAACGTTATAGTAATTATGAAGATGACATGATATGACGAAGATAATGGGGAAAGGACGGACACATAGAACCAACTCGAATTCGCGACCCTTCGGTCCGAGATCGCCACGGCACTACTGCCTTAACGATCTCGACCACACCGACAACAAAGCCCTTATTTTAATCTCAGGGCTGGTTGTGAGCTGGTCTGATAGCCTCACATCACTAACTCATTGACAAAAATACATAGAAAAACATTCAATTGAGGGTGTTTATTGTTACGTTAGTAAATAAACGTTAATAATTTATTCTACAAATATTTTTACGGGTTACGGTTTTTACAGACGTAGCTGAAATTGGGATTGGGTAGTTTTAAATCTCTCTCTCTCTCTCTCTCTCTCTCTCTCTCTCTCGTATTTCACTGTCCCTCTCGCCCTATCAATCACACCCACTCCCTCTCGCCTCCACCTTTTCGCTCCGCTCTCCCCGTCGTTCTTACGCGCGAGCGCAGCGCAGCCTGGGGGAGGAGCTCCGAACTTCCCAGGAGCGGCCAACCGCCAAGTCTAAATAAATTACCTCAGATAACGTACCTTCTGGGGTGCCTGCCTCGCGGTTGGCAACTTTGAAAACTTTCGTTTGGCGAAAAGCGAAATCTCGAGTAGTTCGTCGTGATTTCCAGATGCCTCCATACTACCTTTCCTCCTGGCCGCAGTTGTCTACAACAGGGGCGCCCAGGAAAAACAAGAAGCCGGGGTCAGTAGATACGAGCGAAGTAAAAATAAATATTGTTTTTTCTTTTAAAAAATGTATTGAAGAAAAGAAGTGTTGGATAAACTTTTATACCTGTATTTTAAACAATTTGCAATAACAATTTATGACATAAATTATGATAAACTCGTTTTATAAAAAATCTTCCCTTGTGTAACAGGTATTACAGAGGGCCATTTCAATTAGAAGTAAAAAAGTCAATACATTTTGAATGAAAAAAATGTACGACCAAGAGATCGACCAGACGTTTTATAAAATGTGTGACTTCCTTCTTTGCCTCCCCCTCCCACCCCCCCACCATTCCTCTACTCACCTTCTCGCCCACTCACGCTTTCTCACACTGACTACTCCCCACTCTCGCTAGTTGTCGGCTGCTTTGATCGTTACTTTTTGGATTAATACCAGGCAAATGCCGGAGCAGTACTCAACAAATGGGCTATGGACCAACTTTCTTTCCCATTCCTTGTCCTGACCTACCCCTACTTACACACACACTGCCCTACTTACACCATACATGCCGGGAGACCGGTTGGGACTTAGATCTTGTTCCGGCTGGAGTTGTGCCCCGCTGGTGGGAGATGCCTGGTCGGTACCCCTAGCGGACGGTCCCCCTCCCACCCCCACCCGGTCGCCCCCTTGCCCCCCTGCTTGACTATCCACTTTCTCACCCCTCTCCAACTGTCCGCTCGCTCTCTCACCTTTTATCCCTTCACAGGACGATTGGTTTTCCTTCTTACACTTGCTCTTCCTGCCCGCCATCTCACTCATCCACCTTCTCACGCGATTTCTCCGCTCCCCCCACTTCCTCTGCCCATTGGTCTTGAAGCCCCCCCCCTTCGCGACCTTCAGCCCGGCCGACCGACCGATCAACCGAGCGACCGAGCGACGCGGCGCAGGGTCGAGGGATGGGCGCTTCGGCCGGAGCTTCGCGTCCTAATTAAGCCGAAACGCAAACGTTAATTAAGACCTGCATGCGGTAGAGGCGGAGCGCGCCGGGAGCCAGCGACGCGGCGGGGCGAGGCGGAGGGGCGGGGTGACAACACTCGTTATCACGCAGTGCAGCAACTGCTGCGGCGGGAAGCGGTAGGGGCGAGGGCGGGGCGTCAGTGGCGGCGGGGGCGGCGGGGGCGGGGGGGGGGGGGGCGGGGGGCGGGGGCGGCGGGGGCTGCGGGGGCGGCGGGGGCGGCGGGGGCGGCGGGGCGGCGGGGCGGCGGGGTGGCGGGGCGGCGGGGGCGGCGGGGACGGCGGGAGCGGCGGGGGCGGCGGGGGCGGCGGGGGCGGTGGGGCCGCCGGGGGTGGCGGGGGGGCGGCGGGGGGGCGGCGGCTACATGAACGGCAAACGCCGCCTGGAGGCGATGCTCTGTATGCGCAGGTGTGTGAAATTTGCACTGTGATAATGCCTTTCCAGTTTAATGAAATTTTATGAAGAACGTACGATGCACCTCGAAGCTCCGAAGTCATACATCAATATTGTTATCCCGGAAGTATATTTTTACTAAGAACTGTGTTTTTAGAGTTCAACTTCATTGAAAACGAAAAACACACAACTCGGAAAACAAAAAACAATTGTAGAAGAAATAAATTGTAGAGTCGTGAAAGGTAGAACTGTTTTCTTTCAATGCACGCAAAAATGTTATTAAAATAAACTGTAGAAATGAAAAGTAATAACTTCATCTAATGAATATTTAACCGCTCACAATATTGATGTAAAATGTATTGCAAATTGAGTTGTTCATGATTGCTTGCCCCAGAAAACCCTATTAAAAGTGTATTAGTTGCGCCTCATGCTCTATGAGCATGAGGATGTGATCATAGTTTTATGGAGTAAACAAGGTATACCAATTAAGATATTGACGTCTATTCATCATTGTACTATATAATGCTATTAATCTTCAAACTATATAATATTTATGTATTCGATGTACTACATATACCTACTGTATTTTTCAGAATTTTTTAATTTTTTGATAGCTTGTTCTGACAATAATAAAATAATTATAGACAAAAGTACATTGAAAAATAAACAACACACCTAATTGTTTTTAATTAGAGGTCGATTTATCGATATCTTCTAGCCTACTTGAGAACTAAGTAGAGTTTTTGAAACCTTTCAATGGACATTGGCTGTTTTTACACTGTTTCCTGTCATATTATGTAACTCATCCAAACCATGTTACCAGATCACATCTTTTGGCGCGAAAATTGTTGAATTCTGAGACCACGGTCAGAGTGCAGCCAAATTATCGCTCGCTCGCTATGACGACCGCAACTGGAATCGTCAGTCATTATCCAAAGGGCACCTGAATGTGTGCACCGGAATATCCTCGTAGTTGCGCAGTTCATTGTTTGAAACATTTGCGAGAGGCACTCTTAAGACCATGTATTGAAGGAATCTTTGGTATTACAGATGGCCTTGACTCTCCAGCTGATTTGGACTAATGGTACGACAATATCAAACGAAACATCTTCGCCCGACAGCCGATGTTTCTGGTCGCCGTCGGAAGAGGTCGTTGGAGTTCAGTATGCCTATTTTCATGCACTAGCCAGGCCGACTAGAAGAGTATATTAGAAGGCCTGAGCCAATGTGATGTCACCGTGATCTGACGTCACAAATCGGTGGCTGAACATTTTTCGTTTCCGTATGTTATCGAGTTAGTATATTCTAGCTAATTGGCCCTTGTAGGAAAGTTTAATGCGAAGAATGTTTTAATAATTCAGTATTAATTGTGTGCACTATTTCCTGCACAAAAAAATATACCTCTTCGTCCATTATCTTCGAGAAAGCAAGGTATGTCTACTTCAATATTGTTTGATTTAAGTATGTGGTGCAATTATCAAATATTTTATGTAAGTATGTTTTGTTGTTGCACGTGGATGTTTGGTTATACTATTATAACCCTGCATTTGTTTCAGTGAATACTTGCAAACTATCCTAAATGGAAGGTGTTTGAAAATTAGGCAGGAGAAAAATATGAAACAAATATAACGTGAAGCGTACCGTGTTGTTGATCAAATTATGATGGATCGACGGAAGGCGTTGCAACTTTGAAACTTCCAAACAATCCTGCTCTGTGACAGAAGTGTATGAAAACAAATAGGAAAGATTTTGTCCCCTCAGAGAACTTGTCTGTGTGTGTAAAACACTTCGACTCAAAATTTATTCTCTACCAGAACAAGGCAGTAAGAGGAGATGGTGTCGTGATACATACTAAATGTGAAAGATGCATACTCTTCTGTCTTAGTGAACAGCCTCAGTACTTGACGAAGACTCACGAAGTGTTTCAGATATTGATATCCGAAAATTTTGAAATTAAGTTCCTGAAGCATGAAAATCAAAGAACTTTATTGAAAGGCATTGTGTGAGAGACGGAGATCCGATTAATGGAAAATACGGTTTGGAGTTGTGGACAAATTCTGCTCACTTTAATAGAACATTGTGTATCTAACATTTTGTGACATAAACACTGTAAATTAGGAATGTTCAGTTGTAAGTAAAGTGGTATCAGGAAGTATAAGACGCAAGGTCACAAAACTGAGTGCAAAATAGGAAGACACTAAAGTCAATTAAAGCGTCCGAAACAATTTTTATGTATTTCCAATGTGATTTGTGTCTTGAATAATCTCATAGTCTTACATAGTCTGCTGGAGTACTTTTTGAATAAAATATTGCTTTCCTTCCTTCCTCTTCTTATTTTTCAGCAGCTAGAATTTCACTAACTTACCTATGAATACTTTTACTGTTTCTTACATATAATCAACTATTATTATTAATTACTAATACGGCCATCAGAGAAATATCTGATTAATTTAATATGGATGTTAGTAGTAATGCATTAAAGTAGACAAATTGAAAGAATAGAGGCAGGAAATAAATAAATAGAATTCTCATGAAGGTACTTAATTTCTTATGAATATCAATTATGGCAGCAAATTGTTTCATGAATTATACAAAATCTTATATTATAAATAAGGTAGCAATGTACAAAAATTATGTTCATTTACGTGTACGAAAATTGTACAATATCGGAATACCTTAATATAAATAACTCTAAAATAAATTCCTATAGCATCAAGAAGGCTTAATGTCTCCTCGTGTTATTTTAAACAAGTATGGGTTTGGGTTTCCATGCGATTTTAAGCGCTAGATCTCTGTTTAAAACTTGGACAGCATGCATTTCCTCCCAGCCACCCTTCGTGACGTCATTCGGCGAAGGAGCAGGCCTTCTATTCTAGACGGCCTTGCACTAGCCCATGTTTGAACGAATAAAGCTTATCGGATTCACCAAAGCCTTCGATCGAGTCTGGAACGAAGGGCTAATACATAAACGATCTACATTTGGAACCCCAGTATACCTCTACAATATTATTAAATGCTTTCTCACAAACAGAACTTTCTCAGTCGTAATAGAAAATCACATCTCAAGCCCAAGCTCCATAAGAGCAGGTCTCTCACAAGGTTCCCCCCTCTCTCCACTGCTATTCAACCTCTACACAGCGGACATTCCTACCTCCAGATTAACCCAATTCGCATATGACATCACAATCTACATGTCTCACCCCATCATGAAACTTCATAGTTAATGAAATCCAATTACATCTTGAATTATTAGAAAGTTGGTGCTCAAAATGGAAGATAAAGATAAATCCTACCAAATCAGCTGCAAAATATTCACATTCAAACCTCACTCTCCTCCCATTTAATTAAGAATAAATAATAATACCATCCCATAGACTCCAAATAATCAGGCAGTTAAATATTTAGGACTTTATCTGGACACCACTCTCCACTGGAAAATTCACATAAATAACAAAGTTCAGCAAGCCAAAATAAAAATTCTTCAACTTGAACCCATTAAAAATAAATCATCTAAACTATCATTAAACAATTCCATTATCATTTACAAATCCATCATCAGACCCCTCCTCCTGTAAGCCAGCCCAATGCTGCCAAATACAACACACACAAATTGCAAATCATCCATAACAAATGTTTAAGATCCATCACCCAAGCCCGCTGGTTCATCTCCAACAAGAAACTACACACACAATTAGACATCAAACATATCACTCATCATATTGCCTATATCGCCAATAACTTCTATTCGAACCTGCAGTTGATCAACCAAATCAGAAATCTCAAATTGGGTAAATACACAGAACGTCAGACTTGAATAAAAAATAGATATCCGTTACATGCATTCGTGGACATTTTTCAGCAATATACAATAGTCAATTTGAGGTGCTCTGTGAGTCCCCTTGCCAGATTGGATTAGTGTTAATAGTAAGTTAAAGTTAGATTGAAAGCTATCAAACGCAAATGTAAAGTTAAACATTAACTGAACTTTGTAATTCTATTCACAAAATAAAAAAGTGTTAAAAAAGGCTTATCGGAGCGCAAACGTCGTACGTCAGCCGACCAAAATTTCGGTCACAATCGGTTACACTGTGACCACCTGCAAAATGTCGCGTTACGGTTACGAAACTATGATTTTTCTTTGTGAAAGTACATATTACATACTCTAACGCAGTTTCAAGAAAAACTCAGTTTATTCGCAACAATACAACACGCGGGAAAACTTGGCAACAAAGAACTATTACCAGTCGCATGTAGTGAGAGTTCTTTGTCATCATTACTAATAACCCACGTCACGTTACATGCTAAGTCAACGTTCTGGATCAGGACGTTTGGCAAACATGCATGTCAAGAGACGTCCCTCCCTCAACCCACTAGTGAATCCTCAGTCGCTAGCACGTGACTACTGAGATTTCTACCGATAGAAGAGGTTGTGTTCAAAGGAGACGATCGCGTCAAAGCATCGGAAAGGGGGATACAGAAGTGCCAATGAGAGTCCGAGATACAGCAGTGACAATAGTACCACCGTCCGCCCAAACTTCGTATATTTACACAGCACGTGGCTAGAGTTCAATGACTTCGGTTACGAAGTGAAGCGGTCTAAGGGATGTTTCTCGGTCTGTCACATCCGAGATGACAGACCTCTACTGGGAAGTTCATGGAAAAACGAAAGGTACAACAGAACAGAGTGATACACTTGAGGAATAGAAAAATATATTTAACAAAAGTTTTAAAAGAGCCGAAAAAATTTGGAATTGCGACACATCACTCGCATCCATTGAGCCTACTTCACTGACGTGCATTATTTTCTTTAAACTCCATTTCTGCTGTGCCAATTTTGTTTGCAAGATTTAATTGTGAAATTTGTTGACGAATTCACTTCTTTTCCATTACATTATTTGTGAATTGGTTCAAAGATTTTTGTGATTGCAAACGCAAACCATTTCAACTCGACTCACGTTTTCCAGCCAATGTAAGCTCGCATTTTCTTTCGACGCTGTTTTCCAACCCTTTCTTCTGATTAAAAATCCTCTCTGCGTATGCCCGCTCTTCATTAGCATTGCTTTGCCCTTTGAAGACATCTTTGCCGGCTGAGCACATTGTTTTTTAAACATTTCCCCTGTGATATAAATGCTTGTGATTCTTCCTCCATGCTTTGTGCAGAGTAGTTCATTACTCCATCTTGTTACTGCATTCATTATTTCATTACGTTCCCTGTCAATCGAATTAACATGCACGTGCAAACACGACCCATGCTGAAAATAATACTTGCTTTTGTATACTTTTACAATAACGTTTCCTAGAAACGGTTTGTTGCTGTAAAGCCACTTCATACGATTTCAAAGCTCAAAATGTTTCGTACTGAGAGTTGCAGATGTGTTTCTGAGAACCTAAACAAACGGACACATTGCAAGAGCTTCTAAATATTACAAAGCGTTTGTTTATTATGCAGGCGTTGCGTCAGAGATAGTCACAAGGCACATTTCCATTAAATTTGAGATTTTTTTCATAGACGAGTAGTTGATTATTGTAATGACCGAGTAGTTGATAACCAGCGGTACATGATTAGACATAGTGTACTGCCAATTTGTGGTTCAATGTGGATTTACAAGGCAGTGTTTTTATCTATGTGTCTTATTGGTCCTGTTTTTTCATGAGATAGTCACAAGCAATTAATATAGCATGAGTAAGAAGTATGATTGATTTATATGTTACAAACAGTTCGGAATTTGAAGAATAAACTGAAGAAAGTGATAGAGATGAGACATTTCTGCCAAATAATGAAAATTAGAAATAAAAAAAGATGGAGAGAGAACTAAACTTGAAGAGGTGCAGATGAGGTTGGAAAGTGCTTAAAAAATACTTTCAGATCTCAATTCCAAATGCAAAACATGTTTACATTAAAAGTGATAAATGCAATGGACAAGATAAAAATGGGTTAGCCGTTGTTTTGAAGCGAGCATTGGTAGAATGAGGAAGATTCAAGACTGACGCTCACTGTTTCCCGAGTACGGGTACTATATTACTCGGTGATTAGGACTTTAGAAAGACAAATAAGCCCACGAAAATTGAAACATTTATTCCCAAGGACTGGTTGACTGACATATGTGAGTCGTGTTTCAAAGTGCCTTTTTTAATTACCAAGATGTAGAGGAATGATTTTAAATATCTTCAATGCTCACAGACTAGTTTTAGAAAAAAATATAAATAGTAGGCTTTTGCATTTTTCTGATGCAGAGATTTTACGTTTGAGCAGGACAAGCTTTCAAAATTCTAAGATCTACAATCAAGAAAATAATAATTTTACAGAAGTAAGCGGTCGGATGAAAGGTAAATAAACCGTTATCCATCGATTCTACTTGTCTGAAAAATACAAAGAAACATTTAATATAAACAAGAAAAAAGTGAATGATGTAATTTGTCTCTTGAACTACATTCCTGCAGCTCATTAGAGTTTCTTCCAAACACAAGAAGGTGATGATCAGTTAGTTGTATATGGAGATTGAGCAGTGTGAAGGATGTAACAAACTTATACTGCAATTTCTTATTTTCCAGTAGGTAACATTATTACATTGATTTTCTTCACTGTTATGGATTTAACATTACAACTTATGTGAGATCTGTTCATAATCTAAACATTTTATCGTAATTGTTCGGGGACTGTTTTATATTGTTTTCAATATCATTAACTCACTTTTATTACTTGTATTAAAAGAAATCTTTCAAATTGCGCAATAAGACGTAATTTTATTTTTCCCGAAGAGAAAGTCATAAGTTACCTCTCAGGCTATCTACGCAAATTCATGTTAACTTTACTATAATGTAGAAATTAATTTCATATTTAATTCTTGTTGTGTCAGATGTTTAAGAAAATGTCCTTGGTTATTCCGGACAAAATTTACGGCATTCATTCGGAAATCTCTAATATTAGAAAATAGTCAAAGTTAGAAACAGCTTTCCTGTAAAAATATCATTTTGTGACTTATTCATATCTATATTTTGTGATTATCTCTGACGCAACGCATAAATTTTAAATTATTGAAATAACATTTCTTTGATGACACCATAAAATGTAATTTCATCGTATTCTCACGAACATTTTCCTCATAATTTGCCTCTGATAATTATAATTTATCCAAAAATATTAACATAATAGGAAGTAGTTCTTCCGAGCGAAGTGGCTCAGGGCGCAGTGCGCTGTCTTCGCATTCGGGAGGCCCGGGTTCAATCCCCGTGCAAGCCGTCCTGAACGGGGTTTTCGTGGTTTCCTTCGGTCATCCAGGCGAATGCTGGAATGGTTCTACTGAAAGGCCACGAACACGAAACTGGCGTCGCTAGCCGAATTCGTTAACTATGTGAAGTCGCGAAGGTTAAGGGAATTCGAGACATCACGGGTTCCTGGTTGGGTGACCGACAAGGAACTCTGGGATCTGACGGCGCCAGCATCAATTGCCGGGACATACAATGGCTAAATACAAAATACAAAACCATGTGCTTCTAGGAAAATAAGTTGGCACAACAAGCAATTTCACACAAACTACTCAAAACAAATATTGTCTAGTTCATAAGTGTGCTTAACCTAGAAATAGTATCATAAGATTCTCATAAATTTGTTTATTTCTTTACAGAATAAATTGAAAGAACTCTCGCGCACTCTCTCTCTCTCTTGCTCATTCTTTTTCGAACTCTCTCTCTCGCTCTCTCTCCCACTTGCTCTTTCGCTCTCTCTTTCTCTCTCGCTATCTCTTTCTCTCTCGCTATCTCTCTTTCTCTCTGCCTCTCTCTCCCGCTCGCTTTCTCTCTTTCGCTCGCTTTCTCCCTCTCTCGCTCTTTCTTTCTCTCTCTTTCTCGCTCACTCTCGCTCGCTGCCTTTCTCACTCGCCTGCTCTTTCTTACTTGCTCGCTCTTTCTCTCGTGTCCTTTCGCTCTCCTCACTCTCCCTCGCTTTTTCTCGCTCTCCCTTTCCCTCTCGCTCGCTCGCTACGCCCTCAGTCTCTCCCTCTGTCTGGCTCGCTCCGTTCTCTCTCCCTCGCTCTTTCTAACTCTTCCTCTCGCTCGACGTCACTACCGCTCTCCCACGGTCTCTCACTCGCTCGCTCGCAACGCTCTTTCGCAGTCTGTCTCTCGTTCGCTCCGCTCTCTCTCTCTCTGCCTCGCTCTTTCTCGCTCTGTATCTCTCGCTCGCTCTCTATGTTCTCTTTCGATCTCTCCTCTCTCGCTTTCTTTCGCTCTCCCTCGCTTCCTCGTTCGTTCGCCACGCTCTCTCTCGGTCTCTCCCGCTCTCTTTCTCTCGCTCCCTCCGATCTCTCTCTCTCTCTTTCTCGCGCGCGCGCACGCGCGCTCTTTCTCACTCCCTCTGTCTCACTCGCTCCCTACGCTTTCTCTCGCTCTCTCTGTCTCGCTTGCTCGCTCCGCTCTCTCAAATTCCGCCTCTGATCCCTCGCTTTCGCCACCTCGCCCTGCCGGCAAATGTCCTGAGGCGGAGCGGGCGGAGCGGGACTTAGGTAATTAATAGAGACGCCGCCTGCTCAGGCGCCGTGTCTGGACAAGCCCGCCTGATCGTCCATTGTGCGGGCGAAAGGCGCGTGCGGTGCGAGCGCGTCCTCGGGGTTATTCCGCGCCGGACGCACAGCCTCGCGGGGCTGCCTGTTAAGCCGCAAGGCCTCCTTGTGCGCGCGCGCGTGGTGATTAGTGACGAGGATCACTGCGTCGAGTTGTAAGGAGTTGCGTGAAGGGTGATATATCGTGTTCTTTCACGCAAGAGGCCGGTGGATGTCCCGGGCGGTGTACCGTTAAACATGTTCGGGTATAACTCATCGAGGCAATCATTTTAAGCGTCTCACAATGGCATAGTTAAGCCTCGTTAATATTCGTTGAATGTTAAGAGAAATAAATGTTTAACTAATTGACTACTTAGTAATTGCCTAATCGTTATCTATAGAATATATTTTCCTAAGTACCCACAAAATTTCGGGTTTATTCCTGTTATATACACCGAAATCTGCTGAAAACGATCTCAATTAAGCGGTAACCTCTATTACTTTACATTTTTGCAAACAAACTACCGGCTGCGATAGTTCAGTGGGAACATCGTTACACGTGTGGCAATATGAAGGTCCGAGGGTTCAAGTAGCGGTACCTTCCTAAAGTGTAGAAGAACGTACAGAACTGTTTAATGTCGTAACTATGCCATAAGGAGCATAACCTTGTTGTCGAAGGCACTTCGTTGCAGTACACAATTCTAATATTCGTTGTACTGTAAAGTGGGTTGCGAGTTGGATATGTTCCTGTTTGTTCGCGAAACTGCGAACTTCTATTTTTTCTCTTAAGTCTTTTGAATGCAGGCCTTATTTGTAGGGTTTGTGCTAATGGTTTCTTATAAACGATACAATCGTATTTCCTTAGCATATAATAGAGGATGTTGGAAAGAATTAATAAAACACACGCTCTGACGGGCACAGACGTGTTAATCAAAGCAAATAGTATATCGTTTTGGTATTTTAGGCCGGGCACTTGGTAACATCTTCACCTGCCTTTTCACACTCCGGTCACAGGTTTCGTCCTTAACCCTTGCCGATGAAGGACTTTCAGTTGACTTTAATTTGACTTTGTGTGTGTGTAATTGCGAACACAAGGTTTGAGGATCAATTCAATTTCATGCGCCGCTAAAAATGGTCAATATTTTTAGAACGGACCGCGTAGAGGAGTTTCTCGTGGTTGGCCGCAGCTGCTGCACACTAAGCAGTGCATGCATGCGGAAGAGCAGAAGTACTGACAATAGTGGAGAATTGGGTGGTGGCCGAGTGTTTCTAGAACAGGGGTGTCCATTTTAGAAGGTCTTATGGGCAACATATCAAATTGTAGTTAAGCCGCGGGTCGCACCGTAATGTAAGATGGTTTTTACCTTAACTACTGAGATTATACTGAAACAAATATATATTAAATACGAATTTCATTCAACATATTTAATGATTAATATATATATATATATATATATATATATATATATACACAATGAAAAATTGAATATATATATATATATATCATTAAATAAAAATAAGATGAATTGTGCAATTGTATTGTATTTGGTTGGTATAATAAAATGTTTCGAAGCAGTCGCGGGCCGAACAAAAAGATCCGGCGGGCCGCATACGGCCCGCGGGTTGCCAGTTGGAAAGCCCTGTTCTAGAACAATTTTATTCGGCAGAGTCCATGCCCATTAACTTAGCTATGTGCATCAATCCTCTGGATGAATCCTTTCATCCAATCACTTAAATTACTGATTAGCTTGTTGAACATATTTCTTTTTAATCTCTTTTTTGAGCACATATATGTTATCAACGCAAGAGTTCTCAAAATCAGGATTAAATACCATTGCATGCAAATTGGTTGTACACTTCAAGCTTGTCCTTGTTCAAAAAACATTTTGAAAGTGTTAAATACATACAACGGACACACATATGTCTGCTAATTCGAAACTCACCGGCCACCGTTACACACAGCAAGACACACCAAAATATCGTCTGAACATATTTTAATGGAGATGAGCATTCCTGTGTTAGTTCGGCACGCACTGTTCGGTTTAAGTGGCTCAGGGCATCAACAGTAAGGGCACTGCAGTGTCTGATCAGGAGGTCCTAGGATTAGAGTCCCGACGGTGGCAAGATTTTTGACTCTAGCTATATAGCTAGGTAAAATTAAGCCGCTGTCGGAGGATAATTCCAGTACTCGGCGACTCTGACGGAAGTTTCCCGTGTTTTTTCGATCAACTACAGGAGAATGCAAAAGCAGAACCCTAACAAACTGACCACGGACCGCTCCCGATGTTTACTTGCCTTTCCTTGTCCTTTCCTCGCCCTTTACTTTACTTACACATACTTACACATTCACGAACTACACTACCACACATGCCGGGAGACCAGTCGGGAGCTTAAGAGCTTGTCTGGGACGATGCCCCGTTGGTGGGAGATGCCTGGTTAGAGAAAAGCTCCGCAAGTCGACGGATATGTCGGCGCCGGATCTCGCCATTCAGCAGAGGAAGAACACCGCCATCTCTTGCGATATAAAAACACGCACTTCACTTTCGGGACTAACGCTCTTAGCGGTTAACGCGCTTAGAATCACTAATCAATCAACCAATCAACCGGCGCGCCCTGTCATGTCGTCCTCAGCCAATCATTTATATCAGTGTTGTCAAGATCGATGCCACGAGCGGAAGTCCGTGGCACGGGTGCCACGACGAAATGGCCCCTTCTCGTAGTTCGTCACCCCGCCACCAGAGACAACGTCATCCCTATTGTAGGTTTAAAACGGTGGGGTTACAAATAGTTTCCTTTCCCGACGCTAATGGCGCAGAGTAGCTGGTGGCATGCTACGGAGCCACGACGCGTGCCACTGCCACCAGTAGAAGACCTTGACACCGTTGATTTATATGCTCAAATAGTATTTTGCCCTGGCCTGCAACGGTCACCTCCCTCCGCGGCCCCTGGCTTCGTCCCCTCGTCGCGGAGCGGGTGCGGGAAGGAAATCGCCGCAGATAAGCGCGGCGCGGCGCGACCGGCGCGGCGCGCGAGGCGGGCGCGCGGCGACAAAAGCGCGTCTCGCCGGATGGGCGGCGCTGATAACGCTCCCCAAGCGCTCGCACGAGGCCCGCGCCATCGGCCGAGGGCGAAGCGGCGTCAATGCGATTCAATCAGGGCCGTTGCGGTCTTGTAAATGAGCGCGGGACGGCGCGGCGCCGTTGTGGCTGCCGAATGACACGAAGGCTCCGATTTAAACCGGAATGGCACCTTTAAACCGTAGTGGCACCGATTCAAACCGTAGTGGAGGCTCCGATTTAAATACTCCGATTTAAACCGTAGTGGCACTTCAAGGTCATGAGTTGGGGAAAAAGGGGCACTGTCATCCAATCGGGAGCTTCGTTACGACTTAAATTTTTGATACTGGGGCTTCCGATTGGATAAGAATCTCCCCCTCTCCTTCCAGCTAGTGACCTTGAAGTGCCACTACGGTTTACATCGGAGTATAAGCCTGGTTCGTAGTAGTTGCTCAACGCCCAGATCTCATAATATGATAGGAATGTTTTCACCTGCCCCAAACACTTTAGAACTTCTGAATTGGGGCTGAGATGAAGTAATAGACATGGGATGGATGGGAGGGGTGGGAGGTGTTCACAGGACGGCCATGGTATTCCTGATGGGGAGGCAGGATAGACGGACGAAGCGTGATGAGTGGAAGCAACATAGAGCGGAATGGACTGGTTGGAAGGGGGGAGGTGTTTGCGGGACGGCCATGGCATGCCAGACAGGCGTTCGGGTACAGACTGAGGAGGTAGGTCTTTACTCTATGATTCAGGAGAGATGGACAAAGCGACATATGTGAGAGGACCATAGAGCGAAAGGGGCTGGATGGGCGAAGGGGCTGGATGGGCTAGAGGTGATTGCAGGACGGCCATGGTATGCAGGATCGAGCGTACGGGAGAAACCTGATAAGCGCGAAGAAGAGCTGAGAGGACTGAATGGGCGGGAGGTGTTTGCAGGACGGCTATGGCACGCCAGATAAGGGTGACGGACTAAACGTGATAAACGGGTAGAAGTGGTCAGGCGTACTAGGCTGGGTGGCTGGAGCAGGAAGGGTGGCACGGGCACACATGGTAGTCCAATAGGACGTACGGGTGTACTGACTTAACGTTATGAGCAAGAGGAACGCTGTGGGGCGGAATATGCTGGAGTTTTGTAGCAATTCCAATAGTTATATTATTGCTCCGTAAACAATTTTCCCGAAAACAGTTCCTGATCAAGATTTGATTGAAAATTACCAGGCCAACTGAATATTTGATTTAGGTGACATTGTAAGGTCGACGGAAAATTTGATTCCGACAACATTGTGCGTTTTAGTGAGACGTTTTGTGACCACAGGCAATGACCTGACCAACAGAAAGTTTGGTCCCAATGACGTACATTTCAAAGGGACATTTCTTTCCACTCATCACTGACGTCAGAAATGTAATAAGCAAGTAGTTTATAAAAGTCTGATATCACCTACCAAAAGAGCATTCGGCCATAAGACGTTAATAACTCTCAATATGAAAATTATGTTGATTTTCGGCCATATTAACTGGGATCTTGGAAACTTGTATAATGAATAAACTTGCATTGTGAAATTCAACATCTTCGAAGATTCCTACTAGCTGCGTCCAGCCATTGAACCTGTGCCACTTCTCATATTCTCGGCATCTGCGTCTGAGAGGAGTGAAGAACATGAATATGGAATAGGCTGGATGGAAAGGGCAGGAACTGCAAGAGAGCCATGGCAAACCGAATGACGTACGCGGGGTTTATCGGTGAAGCGTGACGAGCGCAGCGGTACGAACAGATAGTGCGGAAGAAAATGGATGGACGGATCGGGTAGTGGATAGTAATCAGTAGAGACCGGATATTGATGTAATTACATTTTTTGTCAATCTACTTACCGTTCTCAAAACAGTAACCTTGACGAATCGTCGCTCATCTAACACAATATCCCATTTTTTTCGTTACATATTTCTACACATTTAGTATTATATTATATATTTCACATACTTTGCTATTTTCACAAAAAAAAGTCTGTCAATTTTTTCAATTTTATTAGTACATATTATTCAGTGAAAAGAAGTATTTTTTTTAAAATCAGCATTGTTTCCTACATTATTGGTGAAATGTACATGTGAAAAGTATACTTTACACAGTTTCGGGACCTTTAACCTTAATTTCCGACAAATTTTGGCGATCGCCCACGAGTAAAGAACTTCGATGGCAATGTTACACGATCTTGTGATGGTTTGCTGGTCGTAGATATCGCTAGTTTGTACGATGGCTTCTATTGTATATAGTCTGGCTCAAGATGTATATAATCTTACTTACATGCACCTTGGTCTAGCTGCTAAACTACGGTCCTGAACTACAGTAGATGAAGTTTTTGCTACTGACAGGAAAGTTGTATACTGCAAAATGTGTATCAACTTGTGCTATCTAAATAATTTCTAAAACATTCATATTATTTTAAAATTCGTTTAGAAATTTTTTATAAATCTGTAATTTCGGGGTAAAAGTTCTTAAGTCAAAGTTTGGCGTCATTGGGTACGTACTGAAACTAAAAGTTAAGTCTTTATATTTTGTTTTAGTAAAACGAGCAAATTCAAATGTTTGTCCTTAACGAGAAGAAAAGCGTTGGGAAGTAGCGTTAAGCGCAGAAAAAAGCGTTGGCTCAATAATCTATCCCTTGTTTTCTCCAAACTACAATTTTTGACTTAAAAACTTTTGCCTCGTGACCACAGAAATGTAATTTCGTATTACATAAATGTGCTTTATAATATTACATATTATATCCGATTTTACACATTTATTCCATATTCTTGCCGGTTTCATTACATATTTATGTACATATTTTGACGTTTCATACAACATATTTTTCCGGCCGCTAGTAATCAGGACGGTCACGGCAAGCCAGAGAGGGCGTGCAGGTATGACGGGTGAAGCGTACGGGGCGAGCCGGGTGGCTTAATAGACGATCGTGAGAAATAAATATCCCGCAACGCCGGATAATCCGCTAGTTTTCTCTTATTTTTTGGATAAGCCCCTGGAATGGCTCACGGACAGCGTGCTAATTTCAAGTGGCGCGATTCCAGGTTCAATTAGTGGCAAAAATAGAGCTGTAGCTTTCTAATACAACTGTCTCAGTTTCAATAGTTGAATGAGGAAAGAAAAGCTCTGGCAGGTCTAATAATCTAGATGCGATGATGAGATTATATCATGTTCGCCACATGTTTCACGTACTCCCAAGAGTGGATTATAAATAAATCCTGGCCCAGGCCTGGATTGTGAACACTCGCAGAGGCATTGTTTGGTCAGTGAAATGACCGCAAGTGAAGTAATCCATCGCATTACAAATATATCTAATTAAGTTCAAATGGGCAAACTTTTCAAGCGGGTTCAGCTAGTATATCAGAAAATCATGTTAAGGTAATTGAAAATTGAGTGTTTCTTGCACAAACCAAATGAGCTTTCTGATTACAGGATTAAAATACATTTGCTTTGAAACCCGGTCTCTAGTAATGACGAACAGTCACGTCATGGTACGCTAATGCCATTAACGACAACGTCAAATCCTTTACGATCTTATGTGATTTGAATATCTTTTCATACATCAGCATCTCTCCATTGGTATTTGCCATTTCGTGACTTGTTACAATTTGTAACTTCGTTAAACTTGAAAAGAGATTTGAATACAATGTTTATTTAATATTATTCCTCTAAAAATCCAATTAAAATGGCTATTTCACTCATGTCTGACCGTGTCGTAAGCAGCTAATGCTAAGCAAGCTTACATACAAATCAAACCAATCCCAGATGACTATCGACATGTGATAATCACCTTTGTTTACCTTTGCACTCCGTTGTAATCATATTGTTCACCGTTTTAAGATAAAGAATTTTATGAAGAAAGAAAATACAAATGGACAGCACAAACTATAAATGAAGAAATACACATTTTTAGGATATTAATATACGAATATTAGATGGTGAAGAGTACAAAAAATATGATTTTAATTTCTTCGAAGGCCCAATAACTTTTTAGGCAGACACACAGTACAACGATCTTTACAAAATTATTTGACCAACGCACATTGGGCTGAAATGTCCCGAAATGCGCGCATTGGGAGAAAAAACAAAATTTGCAGAAACGGCAAATAATATGACTGTGTATGCTATTTATGAGTTCCTGAATCCAATTTCAAGTTTTATATCACATTTTGATTGCGATATATATAAGAAAAAAGCATTCAAAACGAAGCATTTTTGTCAATGAAATTAATCTCCATGTTATTTAAATGGGAAAATAGGTCTCACTTTAAAAGGCTGTAACTTTTTTTCTCCTCCGTTCTCCTCAATAGGATTTTTAGGAAAAGAAGTCTATTTATATAACTACATGTTACGATTAAATGCAGCTGCGTCCACCTGCGTCCGTGAAAATGACAGCGTTTTGTAAAAAGTTTAACACACCAGAAAAGCCACGCGCCATGCTCGAAACCTGCGCAAGCGCGTGAGCACACGCGCGTCTTACTACCAGTGGCTATCATGCCAAATTGGAGCTCAAACATTTGAATTTTGTTTGAACCTACATTATTTAATTCAAAAGATATTGATGGTAACAAGCTAGTGAGGGAAGTAACAATATCTAAAAATTACTACGAAACAATACATAAGAGCGTGAAAAGAGATGCACATATTAATTTTAATATCGTCAACATTAGGTTTATTTCTCCGCTAGAGTTGGTAACAAGAGTTACATCCTTTACTTCGCTCTGCAAGTTGCTTTTTAGAGTGTGACTGTCATACATGCTACTATTTTGTACATGATTCTTTTTTTTTTTTTTATTCTTGCTTGGCCTGAGGCCCTCAGCAGCCGTGAACGACTGGTACAGTAGTTGATTTTATTTTATATAGTAAGTTTGCAAGATATTTTCTTTCATCGTGATTATTACATTTTCAGTAGCACTTTATATTGCACGGAAAGGCTAATCGCTTCCAGTCTGTTTAAGGAGGCTCAAAAAATTCTCTGGGTAATTTCCTTTTTAATCGTTTACGATGAGGGTTCTGTTTGCCAAGTTTGAAATGGATAGCTGAAGGTATTCGAGAAATTTTGTTGTAGAATTTTGCGGATAGAAGGGAAAAATGTACAGTGATAGGTGTGATACCGAGTTCTTGATGGATTTGAGAGTTTGGGATGAACCAGGGTGCTTTTGTGATTAGTCTTGTGACACGTTTTTCAAGAACAATTATTTGTTTCATTGTTTGTTTCAACTGCAATAATTGAAGGAAAAGGTGTATAGTTTATTTTCGAGTTAGTATCCAGCTATTTAGTGTTTAATTGCGTTTTCACTAGTGTAAGATAATATATCACAACTACTTTAAGCAGAGTGTGTATTTTTGATCTTATTGTATTATGTTATACATTGCAGTTGCAGTTATATGATTTTGTAACTTAATTGTGTATGTCTTACACAACATAACCTACGAAAAGCAATCTAATATTTTTCTGGAAATAACATTTGCCAAGTTGCTATAAGCAAATGCAAATGAAAACAATCCATGGTGTCCGGAAAAAGAAAAAAATATCTTATTAAATCAGCCTCTCACATTTGACCAAGTGAAATATTACCCGTAAGTTGACATTTGTTTCTCATTGTTTTAAGAACCGTACAAAAGTAATGATAGCATTTCTTCAGAATTTTCCATGTTTATGACTATCAAAAACAGTAACATTCTAGTTGAATTGAGGAAATTGTTTTTGTAGGTTCTTCTCTAAATGAACAGAAACATTACTGAAAGAAGCAAGATAAGATGATCATCCCAAAGAAGTTTTGAAGAAATCTTATGTTCACACTATGTGAATAGATGTAAAGAGTGTTTGCTTTAGTAATTTATGTCAAGCTATTTAATTTGTTTTCAGACCAATGTTGGGGCTTGAAAAGAAGTTTCAAAATCTTTGTTAGAAATGTAGCAACATACTCTTCTTTGAAGTATGATTTTCAAACCATACATTTTTGTTTCTTCAAAACATTTTAAAAATTTTATCCTGAAAAACAAAAACAGACATGGTTTCAAATTTAAGGTCATTCAATCAGTAAATCTACAAAATATATGGGAACATTCTGATTGTCTCTTTCTAAAAAAATTAACATTATTTATCTCTTTAGAATTCAATGAAAACCTTTAAATATAATAATTTGGAGGGTACTACTGGGTAACATTCTAAGTGTTTACAGGAAAATTAAAAAATATTGTACACTTTCAAAAGTTGTAAAATTTGTGCATTGTGGTTCAGAACATATATACTCTTTGGTTCAGAAGTTTTGAAATATGTTGTCACATGTTTGTCATATTTGTTGTCATATGTTGACACAAATATGATGTCAATTGACAAAATGCACATTGTTGTCAATAATGTGTATTGTTATAATTGATTTTTTCATACGTGTGATGAACTGCTTTTGTCACATGTTCCCAATGAAATTATTCAATATGCTGAGATATAAATATAGTAATAAATATTGTGTATTGTTTGTTTTGTAGTAAATAAAATTACTTTTAAATAAAATTTTGTTACTGCATAATCATTGAAACTGTCCTCAAAACTTCTGTAATGATATTTTTGTGCCAAAAAATATAACAAATATCCCAAAAATAAATTTATTTGTGATTATAGAATTGATATTTTTGTTATATGACTGTGGAAATTACTTTTGATAAGAACTTAAATATTTAATAGTAATTCTTTAATTTTTGAATTAAATTGTAAAGAATCAGGCTGTGTTCCTGGAGTTTGTTATCAAGATAGTGGTAAAACGTCTTATAAACTTGGATTTTTGAAAAAATAATGAGTTTCACCACCAAACACAATCTCTAAAATTAACTTCCATTATATAGTGTACTGAAGGGCATCACAAGTACGTCTTCAACATTTTCCAAGTTTCTCTTTCCTTTTATTAAATATTCAAGGCAAATTTTTGTTCAATTTTCTAAATATCTCCTCTAAAACTATTGGTGCTGAAAAGCACATATTTTGTCGCAATATTTGCAATTTGAAATTTCCAAAAATTCAGAGAGCCTAATGAAAATGAGATACATGACATTCTTTTAAAGTTTCACTTCTCTCCGTGGGAAAAAATGTATAAAAACATTTTGAGTCGTTTTTGAATTTTTTTTTAATTTCACAAAATTCAAGAGCAAATTACGCGAAAACGACTCGTTTTTCACAAAATTGTACATGAACTTTTTGAAACAGCTTTTGTTTTCGTTCAGTTCGATTGGGAATACCAATTATGGAGAAAATCAGCTGAACGTTAGGCGCTAGCGTTGACCACAGAGACAAGCGGACTGACGTTTTGTCGAAGTACCTTCCTAAGAGCGAGGAAGTAAAAACGTAGTGTTGGCAATCGCAGCGATGCGTTGATCATTTGTCACTTCTTAAATCGCTGGATTGATTCGTAGGTAAAGTAGGTTACTTCGACGAGTGCAAAGCGACTATATTGCATTCAGTTTGATCCGTTACATGATCACGACAGTTGAACCGTGAGAACAAATTGCTTTCCTGGAAGATTAAAACTTGTTTAAGTATATTGTATTGTATTGTAAATTATTAGAAGGTTACTTATAATTACTTTTAACTTCATATTAGGTGAATTTGCTTCTATCAGAACAACGTTAGGAAGAAAGTGCTTGATTTTTTTTGTTTAATAACATGAGTTCGAATGCTAGAAAAGGTAAGATCCTTTACAATAGTTACAACGCTTTTATTTTCTGGTAAATAACATTAATAATATATAACATATTCTATTTAGATTTCAGAAAAATATATTTTTTTGAAAATTTCTTTGACTCATCAAAATTAAAAAGTGAAATTGTTAAAAACATCGAGGAGTATGCCCAAAAACATGGAGCAATCGTAACTGAGAGAACAACAGAGCATTTTTTGGATAAAGTAGTAATATATTGGAAAAATGCCATCGAAATAAAACTCGATTTTTCTCAAAACACAAGGAATTTTTGAATTGTAATTTATATGAATGCCACGATCAAACTAAAAGACAAGCACCTGGCAAAAGAGGGCCACGAAAATCGTTTGACCACATCAGTATTTCCCAAAAAAGACGACGAACGGCAGGTTTGTAATAATTAACTCACTAAAAACAATCGTAGATGACAATATCTGGAATTTGGAATTAACATTGATCTAAAACTTATTTTCAAAATAATGAAGCCTTAATTTTATTAAATATCTTACAAACAATTTTGTTGCCATTAGAACATTGAGTAAAATACTTTAGTAGTGCCCTTTTCCAAACACGCGGCTTGTCCCAGTTCAGCACGGCTTATTCGGGAATGATGTATATCCAATTTATCACATTCAGATTGGACCTTCTGAGTATTTTATTGTTCTATAAGTAGTGCAATTTTCAACCATTTTCATTTGTGAGGAATTTAGTTATTTTGTTTTAGCAAATGCTTTACAGAATTTTGACACTCATCTGGTAGTTCGAGCAGCAGCAGGCTGGAGTACAAAGATGCATGGAGAGGAGTCTGGCAGCAAGTCTCCGTTGAATAGGTCGTCTGCACTAGACGTGTTTGTTCGGGCCCACCGCAAAGCAGAAATAAATACGTTCACAAGCAAGGCAGAACAGTTGAATTGCGTAATCGGCAGAGCGCAGCCGTTGACCGCTGGTATCACATATCGCCTTCACATCCGTTGTTCCGCGTATTTTTCAACGGACGGCAACGGACGAGCGTGGCCGCTCATACGTGCCCGCCTGCCCAACTCGCCCCCACAGCTTGGTCCGTTGGAGGAGCAACGGACAAAAACTGCCAGATCATTGCAAATCCAGATCAAATGGCAAATGGTAATTGGCCATCGCCATCCCCACCTCTGCACGCGTGTGAGCCCTTTCCTAACGTCTCTGCCCCAACCGAATTCGGCTTAACCGACTTCGGTAGTCCGCAGAAAGACACCGTGCAAGATAGACGCGTGTGTTAGGGCTCCGCGCAGTAGCGTGTAAAGAATCTATAATCGTGCAAATGAGCTGCATACGGCTCGCACATAAATTGTTTAATCGTGGCAGTGCACGCTATAATTGTGTCTGTCGCTCTTGCGTGGATTTGCGCCCGCAATTTTGGTTGAACTATGTAACTCGCGGCTGCTTCTGGTCGGCGTAAGGTAGCCACGGCGGTCCAAGGTGTCACTACAATGACTACGCTTGGACAGGTGTATTAATGCACCAAGAGAAAGTTTAATCTTAATTCTGTGCTTCTTGTGCATTTACTGTGTGAATACTGTACATTTACTTATTAAATATTGTTTGTGCTGGAAACTTGCTCGTATATGCATCCTGCACTCCTGCGCCAATCCCAAGAGCTATCAAAGGGTTTCGGGACTACTGTACTTCAACAATACAGTCCATTCATACAGTCCACTCATGAACATTAAGTGTATAGTAGCCCCGAACAGTGTTGGTAGTTCTGCAACGTACTAGGATGTCTGGGAGTTCCCTGGAGAAACTCGAATTTCTGTTGCAGATAATCACTTCTTCGACACTCCGCAATAGTTTTAAGTGTTGTCCGTGTAGAAACGGTACAATTAATTGAGTAGTTCAAGAAGTGTGTGCGACACAATTGTATGTTGCCGAATATTACCGGCACCGTTAGTTGAAGATTTCGAGAGAGTTCGTGCCCACGACAAAGTTGTTCACATACGAACGGTACAATGATTATTTGAGCTGCACGAACGAGCGTGTACACACCACAGCGGACAGGCGACAACTCATTTTGTATTAAGTTGGCCGGCCGGCGAGGGCCGCGTCTGTGAGAGTTGCTAGCGTGGGAACCGAGCGAGCCGGGCACTGGGCGGCCGATCGCGAGCAGGGGGTTCGGAAGGGGAGGGAGGTCGGCGGAGCCTTCCGTACAAATTGGCTTTCTTTGTAAGATTGACCATGATCTTTATCTAATGATCAGTTTGGAAATAATTTCGAAATTTTTGCATTAATTTAAGAGAATTTGTATTCGTATCTACCTTCTTTTGCAAATATCAAGAACAAAATATCCCTGAGATGTTGTTTACCTAAATATTATGAATTCCACATGTGGCAAGTGAATTCCACCTACCATATGAATTACACATTACTATTTTAACCCTTGGTTTTAATGAATTACACATTTTATTTTTATAGTGTTTCATTTGTTCAGAGTTGTTTACACTTATATACTTTATAAGAACTAAATTACTTACATTGAAATTTGTATTTGAAACATGTTGTAATTTTTATTTCATTAATTAATAAGAATTGCAAAAAGAAGAAAGTAATGCACTAATGTTCGCGGCTTCGTCTTCATTAAGAAAACATGGAAACCCTGAAGCAGCAGGAGTATTGGACCAAATCATGAAATATCCTGGCAATATTTCCGATTTAATAAAATATGCTGAAAAACCGAAATCTTTGCCCATAGAAATGAGCGTGGAAAAGGCTTTGGCCGTAGTTCTCGACTGTGATTTGACAAAAAAACAATATAATCTACTTAGATTAAATTCTAAAGATCAAGGTGAAGTAATGTTTAATTTTCATGATAATTACAGACTTAAGAGTTTTTTTAATTCAACGAAGTTAATTTTTCCATTATTTGTGGGACCTACTGAAAAAAGTGCATCCCAATGATTTAGTAAACTAAAATTGAATATATTCGTTTTACTCTCAAAAATTCAATTTTTGCCGTAAGTTCAACTAGAATACAGTGCATATAATTTCTATTATTTTAAATATATACACACCTATGAGTAATGTATTAAAGGTTTCAAGTTTTTGTCTACTTTCTATATAAATTTGCTAGCTGAAGTTTCCCAGGAATAAATATATTTATTCCAATGATTTCAATGAAAAATTGTAAGGTAATTTTAATCACATTTGACCAAACCCCGCCCCGACCAAACCCCGCTTCGTCTCGTCCCGTCCCGTCCCGTATTACGAAATTCTCAAGTTTCTAGCTTCAGTAGTTTTTGAAACGCGTTTACATAACGGTTCTTTCTCTTATAATATAACTTATAATAGATTTTGATAAGATTCAAAATTGATTTTCTATCTTGAACATCATTTTATGTTCATAACTAGGACTCTAAATATTTTTATAAAAATGCATGCAATTTAAAAATATTAAATAATGTTTTGAATTACATTTTTTCACAGAAACGAATAGATTTCCTTCGTACGTTAAATTGGCCAAAGCCAAAGAAAAATGCTATCCAAGGAACGTATTAGTTAGCAATGTAGAGGCTATAGTTCCTCTACAGACACTTTTGGATCACACTGCATCAAGATTCATGGAATTTATTAATAATGATAGTTTACCCAAACACCTTCTTGTATATTATAAATGGGGGTTTGATGGCAGTGCTGGTCAGAGACAATATAAACAGCACTACGAGAGGTCCGACGAATCTGTGTTCATAACTACTATTGTTCCTTTAAAAATTGTGCAAGCCAATACTCAATCAATTAGTATATGGAAGAATGAAACACCTTCGTCAACTAGGTAATAATTGATGTTTTGGAATATTCTTTTTATGCTGTTAAAGGCGATTTAATTATCACTTTCACGTAATTATGAAAACACTCAGAAAAAAATCTTGTTTACCAAGACCTATATATCTCCCAAAATGTGGCGTATCACTTTAAGTACGTAAGTTTTGATAAAAGTCTCTCAATAATTGTATTATTTTTGTTATTATTATTTATATCATTATGATGATTTTTATAACTAAAATTATTTTATATTGCTTATTTGTAATTTTAAACAGATATTGTAGACCAATAAGAATTGCATTCGAGAAGGAATCTGTGAATGTTATTCAAACAGAGTACAACAGAGTCAAAGATGAAATAACAACTTTAATCCCTTCTAAAGTTAACGTGGGAAATAAGGAAATAATTTTTGAACATCGTTTATTCCTCACAATGGTGGATGGAAAAGCTATAAATGCATTGACGAATAATCGAGCTTCCTCGGTAATAATTGTAACAAAAATTTTTTTCATTTAATATTAATATGAAAACCACAATAATTGTTATTATTATTTCCAGAGATGTTACATTTGTCAAGCAGGTCAAAAAGATCTGAACAAATTACATGTATCCAAATCAGTCCGTAGATCTAATGAGGCTTGTTTTGAATATGGTATTTCCCCATTGCATTCAAGGATCAAATTTTTAGAATATATACTTCAAATTTCATACCGGTAACTTTGAATTTACAATAATCATTTTGTAAAAAAAAATTTCTTATTCGTAGAAATTATACCATTCTCAATTTTGTATATTTCTTATTGTCATATTATAACATAGTATAACACTATGGTATTTATGTAACTTTATATTACTTAGAATGTGCTTGCCAAAAAACATGCGCAAAAAAGGAACACGATTAACTGCTAATCAGAAGAGATTAATTAAAAGAAGAAAAAATCAGATTCAAGAAAAGTTTCGCAGACGAATGGGCTTACTCGTAGATTGTCCAAAGCAAGGTAATATAATTAACCAAAAATATTCACGCAAAATTAAACTAGTAATTATGATCACACTTCTTCGTGGTTCTTAAATTCTCAATTTCTTTTTTTCTTTCTTTTTTTACTTATTTAAGGTCGATTTTAACTTCTATGGTCATACAGTGACCACTATAAATAACATGCTTTGTACCTTTGGAGTAACGGCGAGACACACATACGGTCACACACAAACATTCATGCACGGGGCGGGATTCAAATCTGCGGCCTTTCAAGTCAAGGCAGCAACAGTTCTTTAGCCTTGGTGTCCTCGGCTATTCAGGCCAACCCTTAAATTTTTGTTGACTACATTTCTTCTCGTTGTACAATGTTAGAAAATAGTAATTTGAGTATGCATTAAGGAAGGTAAAACGTCTGATTTTCTAGTAAAATGAAACTGAAAAAAATATGTAAAATTGTAAACTGATAAAAATTATGTAAATGAGTAAGTTTACACAAAATAGTGGTACTTTTTATAATAATAATAATAATAATAATAATAATAATAATAATTTAAACTTTAAAATAGTAGTTTCAAAATTATTGTGAATATTACAGTACCTAATAAAAATTATTTTATAATTACCCTTGCGGATTATTTCATGCATTTAGATTTACCTTCATGTTTGTTTTTAGGATGTATTAGAATGGAAATCTAGTATTTTATTGGATTATATTTCAATTTCATTTTCCGACACCAATTTTAACTATTAAAATGTCTTTGCTGGCGTTTGTCTCTTTTTAACATGTATACATTTCTTATTTATAGCAAATCTTCACAAGCTACTAAGATTGAACTGATATTACTATCTCACGTTCACAGGATTCGGTTCGAGTAATGACGGGAATACTGCCCGAAAAATTTTTGCGAACACTGAAATTTCTTCGAAAATATTAAAAATAAAAAAGAAAATAATCAAAAGATTAGCAACTATTTTGACGGCCATTAACACAACTGAGCCGTTGAACGCCAATAAATTTGGCAATTTTGCTTTGAAAACAGCAAAATTGTTAAAAAAAAGATTTTAATTTTTGGCCTATGAGCCCTTCCGTTCATAAAGTTCTTGTTCATGGCAGGGAGATCATTAAACACCATGACTTACCTATAGGTATGAATACATTTTTAACACAATTCTTTTATGTAACTTGTATCATTAGAGAGTGTGATGTAGAGACCATGTTTCAAACATTGGCAATAGAGTAGTTGCAAATCAATGTATTATATTTTTAAGTTCCATAAAAACACTACTTTACAAAAATTAAGATTTTAATTTATTCACAATTTTGTAATTGACTCAAGAAGGCAGTCTAGTTAATAGTTTCATTCTAATCATGAAACTGAACAAGTTGAGTCAATATATTGCATTCAATATATGAGTATTGCAATATATTGCACCATCAACCTGTAAAACTAGTGACTTACGTCCTAAATGTAGGCGAATTACTAACGTAGAAAACATATTAGCTCTAATAGTTTCAGGTTGATTCCAGGAAAATTTTAAGTATTCTCATTGTCTTGCATATTCCATATGAAAATAAGTACTTTCTCTGCACTGTTGGTTCACTACATTACCACAGAAAATCATTCATTAGTTAAAACTTCAACTGATAGTCTTGTTTCGTTATTTTCAGGAACTTTATCTGAAGAGGCTACAGAGCATAGGAATAAAGACTTCAAAAAATTTCGATGCCAAAATTCGAGAAAGATGTCAAGAAAGCATAATTTAATGGACATTTTTCAAAGATTTTTATTGACATCTGATCCCTTGCTCTCCCATTGTAGAGCATCAAGTAAAATGAAAAAGAAGAAAAGAATATTACCGCGTGATGTTCTTGACCTTTGCCTGAGAGATTGAAAGTCACACTCAGATTTTTAGGTTACAGAATTTTTTTGCTTTTGCTTTTCTATGCTAGATTAAAAAACTCATGAACAAATTTGGAACCATTTATGAGAAAATCTTGTTTCTAAACACTTTATTTTACGGAAAAGTATACGATAAACTAATAGTATTCTGAAAAATTGTACATGATCTCATTCAAAGATCTAATTTAAAGAATATATTTCATTCAGAAAAATTCGGACCCATACCACCTTTATAAGTGCATTTTATTCTATCCTTATAGGAAATTTAAGGAAAAAATTTGGAGCCGTTTTTGAGAAAATTTTGAAAATGTCCGAGGGGCTTACTATAAAGTATCCCCAAATTTTGAGGAATGTCTTTCAAAATCGCGACGCCTGGAGTGCAACCAAATTGGCTGCGGAATATTCATTTTGGAAGAAATCGTACTTATTGTTTCGGCGCTACGATTGTTCACAAACAGACATTCGGACGGACGTTTTGAAAAGAAACACATTTTCGGTATCAGAGGGCCCCAAAACGTGTATTTTCGTTGATATCTGGAAATCGATTTTCCTCAGCATTACATAACTTTCCCTATACTACGTATATACTCCGTATATACGTACGTATACGGGAAATTAAAAATTTATATTTTCAATGTTGAAATTGTAGGAAGATGATAAACAACCTTTTTAATTACGATTACGATTTTTATTAATAATTCAAATTCCACTGATTATGTATTTAAACTTAATAAATGTCATTAAAAGTACTTGAACGTGTTGTAATTACCATTTAAATCTTAACTTTCTTTCTTTTGACATATAATACATAACTCCTCCAAAATTCCCAAAATATTTAATTTTGGGAAATTCGATGACTTTTCAAATTTTGATATTCATTATTTTACAATTTTTACAGCAAATTCGCAATCAACGCCCTCACAAACCCTATAATATGTAGTTTAGATAATTTGAATTGAATTCCTAAAATTAGGATCACCATTTTGAATTTTACAATCTGAGATCAAATTTGCAGTAAATTACACCACAATTTTCATGGTATACTTTTGGCAAAACTGAATTCCAATTTCAAAAATAGTCACCATTTTGGATTCGCCATTTTGAATTTGACTATTTTGATAGCAAATTCGAAATTAGCATCCTCTACAATCCAATGGTGCACATTCCTTTACTATATTTTCTAAATCTATCTATTCCTGTCAGGCTTGTGTGTTTTTCTAATCTCCGCCAAAACAGCATGAAAATAGTTGTTGAAAATGAGGGTGGCGCCATCTGTAAATTGCAATTGTTTACAAAATTTAGTTATTTTAGATCTTATATTAAAGATCTGTAGCGCACAACAACATTTTGGAGGCCTTATTTTAAAATAATTGCTTGTGAAAGCCAATGCGCGCGTTTCAGCCCGTTTCAGCCCACTGTGCAACGTTTCGAAGGACAGACCCTTCATTATCGGGGTCTTTTCTAATATTAATTTTTTGTTTATGTTGTTATTCATTACTTCACAATATTTCTATTTTTTATCGAAATGTAAAAACTGATTAAAATTCTCGTAATATATTTTTTTGTCTTATGTAGGCTGAAAAAATTGCTTATCAATTAAGATATTATCAGATATCTTACCTCTGCCTTTATTTATCTCTACACTTTCTTTTCCACGTATCACTACTCTTCCACCATCGCCATGCCTCTGTGTTGTCCAATCCCTTTCTCCAGCTCTTTTTCTTCTTTCTGCCTTCTTTCTTATCCTCCTCTCTCTCTCTCTCTCTCTCTCTCTCTCTCTCTCTCTCTCTCTCTCTTCAGCTTGTCTCCGCCATTCCTCTGTCTCTGCCTCCTCTTTCTCATCGCCCCCTTTCTCTCTTCTCCACCTTCACCTCTGCCTCTGTACCGGCAAAGACTAAAGAGGTACTTTATGGTACCGGTTGACTACTCTATGGGAGTTGGTCTTTACTCTATGCTACCGGTTGAGTTAGCTCAGAGCTTCAACTGTTATGTCGCGCTGGTCACGGCGCGCATAAGCTTGGATGTGGCGCGCTAGCATCAAGCCAGCGCGCCCTGACGGGAGCCGGCGGCGGCAGCAACAAGCTACGGCCACGGTTCGGGAGGCTCGAGACATGGAGCGAGTCTCGCCGCCGGACGCCAGCCCTTTAAAGGGAGCCGACACCCCGACAGGCAGTTGGGAGTGAGCCCTGAGAGCACCACGCCGCGCCGTGTCCGGAGAGCCAGCCGCCAGATGAATGTCGTCGTGGGGTAGCGACTACAGCAGCAGCAGCAGCAGCAGGGAGCGTCCAGAGGCGGACGCGTCACAAAGTAGGGCATTGGAGATTGCCCGGGACAAGTGGAGCAGGGCATTGGTGATTGCCCGAGATACGCTAGGCAGGGCATTGGTGATTGCCCGAGATACGCTAGGCAGGGCATTGGTGATTGCCCGAGATACGCTAGGCAGTGCATTGGAGATTGCCCGTGAATAGCAGTATGGCTGATTGTGATTGTAACAGATATATTAATAAACTATTGTTAAAGTTGCGTGCGAGGTTTATTTTATTGACATACCATCAACTGATGTCACTCCAGCGACTCTGACCGGCAGGTCTTAGGGTTCGCGTCCTGACTGCGGCGGTCCGCTAGGTCGAATTCCCCGTCTGTCTCGAGGAGATTTCTAGAGGCCGGCTGCTCTGATCGGTAGATTTCCGTTGTTTCTCCTATCAAGATAAGGCAAATGCCAAAGCAGTACTACCTTATCAAATGGGCCATGGACCGTGCATGATCTTTGCATCCGCGTCATTGCCCTATCTTCTCCTCTTACTCACAATATTACACTCACATACATTATACAACCACACACTTTCAGAGACCAGACGGGAGCTTTGAGCTTCTGCTGGCCACAGTGATCATTTTTCGCTCACTAAGTGGACAAAAATCATTTCTCTTCATCTCGGGGGCACAAAAAAGCGAAATTTGTCTCAGAAATCAGATTATTTTTGTCGCAACTATAAGCATCAATTACTTTTTGAGGAACTAAATGAGGAATGATAATACTAAATAGATCTTAATAGCTTAAACTTTCATCGTACGCGTCTTTGGGACTCCTATAAAAAGGCGCATGAAGAATTAAGTATTATGTCTTCAAAGTATATATTTTTAGTTCTCCCTCCTATAAACGTTTGTAGAAGCTGTGACCTCCACTACCATCACATCATTTCTGAATCATCTGCAAGATTTTCTCCGTTTTTGTATCACAACTTTTCAAAACAATGTGATGATTTCCTTCATTTTACACAAACGTGTTAAAGAGAGGTCTATAATGTCCTAAAGTTAAAAACGAGCCGAAGTATCATAGCAGCACCCAATATATCCTGATAAGGTTGACGTTTTGCTTCCAGGATTTTGTAATAAGGAGGATAGTTGTTTTTTTTCTGAGAGCACCTTCTCTTAGAAGTATGTTCGCGTTATGAGTGATTTTCACGTTCAATATCAAACTTCTTGCTTCCTCAGGAGAATAGCATTTCGGCGTTACTTTGGAATCTGCTGGCCATTTCTTTCTACCCAGTATGCTAGGAGTAATAAGTGAGGCATATTCTATGCCATCGGTAATCTGTTCTTGACCACTTAATCGGAAACTACGCTGAACGTCATTTCACAGCCCAGAGGAAATAATAGCATGACACTTGATCTTTACCTTGTTTACTCTTTGCCTCCTTTCGCGAAAGATCTTCTCAGGCCTTACTCGTTTCGTATCGAAGGTTTTAAAATTTCCGATACATAGAACTCTTCACTGAGCCATGCAGGGAATTTACTTGATAGCTTTGTTTCTAAACGGTAATAGGTACATCGTGTACAACTTCGGGTTATATTTGGTTGGTCACTGTTGAAAATTGTCACATTATGCCGCTTTCAAAATGTTTCTCAATACTTCTCGCTCTCCATGCAAAACATCGACTGGTCTGGCTTCTCAAACAAGTACCTACGACACGTGACACGAAGTGACAAACGAAGTACGTCACGTGATTCGTAACGCAATCTAGTGCTGCGCGGAGCGAGCAAAAGTCGATGGGCCGATGTAGCCCATCCATATTTGTCGACCATGGTCTACGCTAGGGAGATTTTACATCCTCCAACATTAAAGCAATCAAAAGCACTATCGATCTCAGACGCATCCGTAGAGCAAGTTTCACATCACTTTTGTACATTTGCGCGTGCGCAGAAGATCGAGATTGCAGTCGATTACTGCCCGCTAAGGCGTACATACTGTGACGAGCACACATCGAATGATGAAATTCGATAAAAAGCGTCGTCGATTTAAAAACTCGACAGCCACCTTGCTTTCTCCCAAGTATCACCAATCGCAATCATCTACCGCATCACCACTCGATCCGAGCGAGCGTTCCTGCATTTCCTCCTCCACTGTTGTCAGCTTATGCGAATGTTCTGGCTGTTCAAACGAAGTGCCTGTGCTGCGGTCAGTCACGGGAATCATGACACAAATTGGTGCTGCGCATAACAAGCAAAAATAGGTGCGCCGGAGTAGCCCACCGATATCTGTCCACCATGGTCCACACTATGACAATCACATCGCATTATGAGGTTCGATAAAATGCGCCGCGAATTTAAAAACTCGATAGCTCTTTGTTCTCCCCCAACATTCCCACCAAATGCAACATGGTGGCCTGCGGCTGGTCACGCTTTTCAAACGAAGTGCCTGTGTTGTGGTCACGTGATTCGTGACGCAAACTAGTGCTGCACAGAACGTGCAAAAATCGGCGCGCCGCTCTCTGAATCTGAATCAGTGAAATTGTCGCTGATTCAATCAGTGAGAGCCGAAGTCACTGATATCTTCAGCCGAAATGTGTAGTTTCGCTGACAATCAGCGAATGTGCGAACCTTTTCACAATGACCTCCAGCATTTCAATGGTCGTCAGTGGTAAAAGTGCCGCGCCACCATCACTCACTGATCGTTCAGTCGTCACGTTCAATTAGTTTGTCACAGATTTCACTGATTCAAACAGTGAAGTTTCACCGATTCAAAAAGTGGACCCAATTTTCACTGATTTGTTCAGTTCAATTCACTGATTGTCAGTGGCAGGGTTATAACTGTCACCATCAGTGAAAAGTTACTGTCAATCAGTAGTTTTTCACTGATTCAGACTGAGAGAGCGGGGTAGCCCACATATATTTGTCCACTATGGTCCACACTGTCACGATCACACATCGAATTATGATATTCGATAAAACGTGTCACCAATGTAAAACTCGACAGCCACCTTGTTCTCCCCCCTAGCATCACCACCCAGCGCAATCACCTTCCGCATCACCACTCGATCCGCGCGAGCGCTGCTACATCTCCGCCATCACCATTGTCACCTTATGTGAACGTTCTGGCTGTTCAAACGAAGAACCTGTGCTCTGGACACGGGACTCGTGACACAAACTGGTGCCGCGCAGAACAAGCAAAAATTGGTTCGCCGGAGTAGCCCACCCATACCTGTCCACCACGGTCCACCCTGTAAGGAGTTTTTGTACCCTCAAACCGGAATCACAATCGATCTTCTGCTCGTTCGCAGTTCCAATATCGCATCACTTAGCGCATACGCAGAAGATCGGTAGCGCTTCTCGTTCGAGGGTGCACAAACTCTCTTATGACAAGCACACATCGAATTATGAGATTCGATAAAACGCGCCGCGAATTTAAAAACTCGACAGCCCGTTGTTCTCCCCCGGCATCATCACCAAATGCAATATGGCGGCCTGCGCCTTTTTAAACAAAGTGCCTGTGTTACGACGTGATTCATGACGTAAACTGGTGCTGCGCAGAAGGTGCAAAAATCGGTGCGCCCGAGGAGTCCACCCATATCAGTCCACCATGATCCACACTTTGACGAGTCCACATCGAACTATGGCATTCGATAAAACGCGTCACCAATTTAAAACTCGACAGCCACCTTGTTCTCCCCCCCTAGCATCACCACCCAGCGCAATCACCTCCCGCATCACCACTCGATCCGCGCGAGCGCTGCTACATCTCCGCCATCACCGTCCGGCCCCCTTGGGCGCGACGGCGTGCGGCCGCAGCGGCGCCGCCCCCGCCGCCGATAACGCGTGACGAAGCGGGGCGGATTTGTCAAAGCTAAGAACAATGTCGGGTGCTGCGCGGAGACAAGCGAGACAATGGGCGGTGTCGCGGCCGCGGCCGCCCGCCCGCCGCCCGGCGCGACCAGGGGGGCGGGGCGGGGGAGTGGGGCAGTTCGCGACCGCCGCCGCCTCCACTCGCTGAGTTATAACCTCCGCTCACGACCTTGCGCCACCGCTTTATCTCCCTCCCCGCCCCCCACACCCTCGAGACCGCCCCGCCACCCACACCGACGCACAGTGCGCGAACACCGGGAACTCTACACTGAGACTATACTTCGGTTTTTCTTTCTTGGCGTGTGTGTGTGTGTGTGGGGGTGTCATTATAATGGAATATCTCACGGTATTTCGCGTCGTTCTCGGTTGTGCCGCTAGAAGTCGCATGATAGCCAGCACTGCGCGATAGAGTCGCGATCATGCGACTCCCAGCGGTAGACACATCGATACGGTCGCGACCATGCGACATCTAGCGGTACGACAGACAAAGACGCGAAATGCCGTAAGATATTCCATCGTGAAGATAGGTCTTGGCGCGCCACGTCATAAAACCGAAGTATAGCACACATTGAATTACAGTAAAGTCTAAGCCGGAATCGATCGGGACACAAAAATTTCCGATTTAGGGAGGTTTCCATTTTACGCAACGTTGTCCATTTTATGAGACTTGTGATATTGATATTTCTGCCCTGAGAGTAGTAAATTAAATGACATATATTTTATCAAAATACATTAACATATAACGTATTTATGGAAGAAATCACCAATCAATGAATGTTAATCACTCTTCATTGACAGCTTCTGACTCTTTCAACGCACAATCAGTCACAGCCCAGTACTAAGACTTTCTGATACCCTCACATGACTTTTAGCTATGCATATCTAGTCGAGAAGTTATTATTTTCAATGCAAGGCAAGAAGACACGTGAATAGAAGTCATGTCCATACATGTTCCTATGCTCAGAGACTCGGGAGAGAGGGAATTCCCGTACGGCCTACGCCTTGAGAGACAAGTGACCCCAAGATTGAAATCTATGCTGACTGCTGAACCTCCTCTTCGATGTCCAGCTGCCAGGACTAAATAGCGTGTCACAGGGGTAGATAATCCAAAACCGGCTTGCAGATGCATTCATTTCATTAAGAACATCTCGCGTCTCTCTGCCAACTGCATTGAACCACAGCTATTCCGTTTTATAACATTTTTTTCCCTAAAGGACATAAAACACCGTTCCGTTTCCGTGTTGGAGAGGTTCCGTTTTATGCTGTGTAAAATGACATTTAACTTCACGGGCCGGAGAAATTTTTCGGTTAAGGCAGGTTTCCGGCTTGTAAAGGTTTAGACAGATTTCACTTTATAAGATTCTATAAAATGAGTCGATAATTTAAAAATCTGGCAACCGTGTTGCTCCCCCCCCCCATTTTCAAGAATATCTGTTGGGGCAATTTTTCACTATGCAGCATACAGACACTCAATATGCAGCACACTAGGGACGGACCGACACGATCTTCATTTTCTCATCCTTGTCCCCTCATCTCTCTTTATACATGCACACTTAAATGCATTACACAGTCAGGCACTTGTTGGCTGCAAACAAGTATTTTTCTCAGTGTAAACGGGCGTACACTTGCAGATGGGACCTTTTGAAATTGTTTGGATTGCCTACTGTAATATACAGAATATTACAGAACAAACGCCGCGCCTTAATCTGGACGGACGGAGCTGTAATATACAAAATATTACAAAACAAACGCCGCGCTTTAATCTGGACGGTCGCGCTTACTAGGTAACGAAGGTTGTTGACGGGAGGAGGGGGCGCTGGACTAGAGAGTTGGTGGTTGACTGGCATCGTGGTGGTAGCGGCGCGAATGTAATCTGAATTATTTAATTAGAACATTGACGTGAATAGGGAGAATAGATTGTGGAACAATAGTGCAAGAAGTGAGTCAGCGAGAAAGAAGCAGACGACTTCGGCGACGACCGGCGCGAAGAGGGATTTTCGACGCGGAAGCCAAGGGGCTACGAACTGCGGGGCCATCGTTTCACAACGCCAGACAATTCGGTACCGTGAACCTGTTGCATGCAATCAATCAAGAGAATTTATATTGTTAATCCCAAACTCAATTTTTAATAAACAAAATTATTGTTGTGCCACGTTATATATAATTCCTTCGGAATATAAATAATTTCAGACATCCAGGCTTCTCTGTATAGAGAGCATGAGAACCAAAGAACTGAGCTAGCAAATTAAATTAAATTAGATAAAAAAATCCTTATTTTATCACACTACTTATCTGCATATTCTTTAAAGTACTCAATCTATATAGTGATTCGCTGGATGAGATGGCTCAGTGCAATATCAGTTCCAGTTATAGGACCTCTGACCAGGTCCTAGAGTACGACCGATGTGAATTTTCCATTCTTTGCAACTAGCTACAAGCTAAGTGGAATTCAGCCAGTGTCTGCAGGAGAATTCTAGCAGCACAATGCTCTGTTCGACAGATTTTTTCTGATCTATGCCAGGCGATGGAGCGGTAACCAAACAAACTAGGAACGGCCCGACACTCTCTTAATTTTCTCATTCTTGTCCTCTCATCTCTCCTTACACATACATACTTACATGCATTACACAGTCACACATGCCCAAAGCTTACATATTATATTTTTGGCCCATTATTGTTTACAGACAGTTTTTACTAAAAATAAAAAGACAGACACAAACAGTTAGCTCATAATAAATTTATTGATGTTAAAAAATAAAACAAAGTCAAAAAAGCAAAACGTAATTAATGAACTATATTATATGTTTTTCTGTTTGAGCAATGCTGTACTTTTTATACACATGTCCTTAGGCACAACGCGTTTCGAGCTTGGCTCTTCATCAGGTGCAGACTAAAATTTAAATAAAAAGAATATGAATTAAAAACATTACATTAAGATTGCTACCTTAACTATTTTGTTTCTATCTTTTCTAAAAAAACAAAGTTAATCAAAATTATAAAAAGTTCTAACATACTATGCCTATGTTAACACCTAAACCCAAAACCTGTTTTTCATGTTAAATGCCCAGAGCTTTATCCACACTAGCATTCTAAGAACTGGTACCCCGCTACCGAGAGATACCCGGAGGGGGAAACCCTTTCAGCCGATTCATGTGAGCCCCGGATGTCATGTTCGAGCGGAACAGGAGCTCCGTCACTACCTTCTATACCATGGACGCCCACAGCACTAATGACCACAGTAATTAACGCGGTCGGAAATAAAAAACACTCGTACTCACAACAAGGAGATTCAAAACTGCGTTCAGGCTGATTGCGATTGCCCAGTCCGTCCCTTCCCTAATTGATACCGAGCATTTCCTACAAGCGTCATACATCTGGGATGTAGCAGACAAGTTACAACCCTTCCAAAGTAGTACGGGGACTCGTGATGAGATGACCAAAATAGTGTAATGTAAGATTTATTTGTGCTACAATGTATTTTTATTAATTTATAGTCACATCAAATTGTTCGGTCATTAGATAACACGAAGTAATACGTAAATGATAATGATGCCACAAACAACAGTAATTGTTTCATTATCGCGTTCATGTAGATTTTTTTTACGGCCTCATTAAAGATAGAGTGCTTTATTGTGTTCATAAGAGCAGATGTGCTTTAATGAATATCTTATCGTGCTTTTTTGTCACAAAAGGCCCATTTCAATCATTCAAAGATCATAATTTCAAGTAACTGACCCACAGTTCTAAAAATTACAAATAAATATCTATTAACCGAAATAGGAGCAGGCTCTAAATTGATAGTGGATGGAAGTTCGAATAACACTCTGTATATTGTAATGAAACTTCTAAATGCTTTGCTACGCGGTATTACTTCAATAAAAACAAGGCAGTCAAAATCGGGTGATACATTGTCTGGAAAAAAGTTTATCACTATACTAGTAGGCGAGTTATACCATGTAGTTGATAGTCGGCATAAAACTTCATAGGCAAAGTAATCTGAGATTCGAGTTCTGAAGATGAGGATTTTCGACATCCGGTAAGAATTCTACATTAGCTTAAGGTGAAATGAATCAATCACATTTTGAAATGTGTCAGGAGATTAGGTAAATTTTGGAAAGCGATATTGAAAAGGAAACAAGGAGAAATTTAGACTTAATTATGCCTCTTTAAATCACATTTATATTGCATTAAGAGATTTTCTAGGAAAATATACCTTTTTCTTTTAAATGACTTTAAATAGCTAATAGGTTGATTGACTGAGTGAATATTCAACTTTCTGGTAAAGAAACTAATAAAAACCCGCATATTCCGCAAGTGTGATACAGACATGTTGAAAAACTTTCGTTATTCTGCGACTTACTCATCGACTACCCACAGATTTCATACTTATTGATTTGATTCTTCTTCGCTACAATAAGAACGAATAAAAGATATGAAATAAGAATTAAAGAATCTATTTCATAACCTTCCTTCAATATCGAAAATTATATTTTACATATCGGTAAACAGAATCTTCGTCCTGTTATTCGAGTGGAATCGTGTCAAAAAACAGTGTAATACTCACATAAAAGTGGCCTCTTTTCTGCACATTGCGTCAAGCCTCTAAGAAATGTCTGTGCTAAAAATTCTAATTCTCACTTGGCACTGATTGCCAAGTGAGAATTAGAATTTTTGCAGAGGATTTTAATTAGGAATGTTTCTGGTAAACATTCTATATTAAAAAGAAAAGTAAATAAGAAAGCCAATATTTTTCACGAGAAAAGTAATTAATTTCGAGTGTGAGATTAGATCACCTGCGACATATACTTTTATTTCTGGTTATTCTTGGTACAAATAAATTACAACTCCTCTTAAAAGGGAAGAAATGTGCGAGAAAAACGAGAAATTCTCGGTCTACTGCTCTAAAACTTTCAGCTCGTTCTAGTGCGGGCCTTACTGTGTGTTTCGTTTCACTGTATTCCACAATTTGTCGTAAGAAACCCCAAAAATCCAAATGAAAACATTCTACCGCCAGACGTTACTCCGTGACCGATACTATGTGACGCACGTGATTGCGCAATCGTCCGCCGAGAAGCCGCGCTCGCAGACACTGTGCCGGGCCCTCGCGGATCCCGTCCCCACGTAATACGCACTTGCGCCCCTGGCGACCTCGTTCTTTTTGTCCCCGGCGCCCCGCCCCCGGGCCGAGAGGGGTTTGTGAGAGATAAATGGAAATAAAGAGGAAGGAATTTCCCGTTTTTTATAGAAAACGCCGACCCTCTGGAGTGGTCTTTGTACGCGCACCAGGTGGAGCGGCCCAGCGCTCGCGAGCAGTGGGTCTCGGGAGGGAAGGAGGAGGGCGGGGGGGCCGAGAGGGGCGAGGACGGGGAGGCGCGGAGAGGGACGTGGAGATGTGGGCGTAGAATAGATGGCCGGGCAAGAGAGACGAGTGGGAGATGGGCAAGAACGAGGTGGACGGTGGGAGAATGGTGTGAAGAGGGAAAGAGCACCACCCGGCTTGGTCGGGCGGGTCTGAGAGAGGTCGAGATAGACGGAGGGGGGTGGGCAGTAGGTTGGGGAGAGAGGGCACATGGGGAGCTCGTGGCGTCGTTAACGACGGTCTTCGCGATAAATCGACTTTCTCTCTTCCGACTTCCGGTCAGACCACGTGAATGGACAGAGACTGGATGAGCTAGAGGTTTATCTGCACATTTTTGCTCGGGGAAGCAATAAAAATCGTATGAATCCGTAGTGAGGTTGCGTGGGGAAAAACGGTCCTTCATGACTTTGTCGCAAGCGGTTTGAGTTCTAAAAATAGATGTATTCTCTCACAAGTAAAGATCCAAGGAAACGGTTTTATTTAATTTTGTTACGTTTGTCTGTAAAGTAAATTTGAATTCACTGATGAGGAAAAAAAATTGGAAAAATAATATAATTAATTAGCTGTGTGTAACATACATTATATCCTATAGAATGTAATCTTATATAATAATAACAAAGACGATTAGGCTATTTATAAGACATTAATTTAATTGCATGTTCTAAATAATTATTTCAATTCTTGTTGTCTGTGAACTATGCCTCCCTTCTCTTCTTAATATAATTGTTATAATCTTCCTGGTATTTATTTTATAAAACCACCTAATTAAGATAATTTTATTACGAGAATCAATTATTATTAAAAAGAATAAAAAACTTCAGAAAACGTTCCTAGAAAATTTGTAGTTCTCTTGAAATTTTAATGCAATGAACAGATTTTGTAAATGAACTGGTTGTTATTGAATTTCTCACTTTACTCGGTTATTATCAATTCATTGCTGGATATGAGAAGCGTAACTGGAAAATAGAGAACTATTATAATTTATGTCTCCAGTTTTTTAGGAGTGTTGTCATCCCGGAGCAAATAAATGACTGCTTATTTACCGCATAATTTAAAATGGAGAAGAATAATTCTACCAGTTGCTTCATTAATTTGTTAATGAAAATATGTATCATCTAAAATCTAAAAAGAAGGGAGGAACCGTATAGAGGGAAGTTAAAAGAAAAGTTCATTGGTCATTGGTTCGTTGGTTCATTGTAAAAACACAATATGAAAATAATTATTTCAGATGACCACAATGATTGCCACAAGTCGAACTCGTTTATTTGGTTTTTTGGCCAATGAAATCAGAGTGCACATTTGCATCGATGCGAGTTAACTATATTTATTTTCATCTACATTGCTTTTTAACCTTAATCAAATATGCTAAACATTCTCCTGCAATTCATAAACCTTCACATTTAATGAATTCGAATCTACACGACCAGACTCACAGAATAAAGACTCAAAAATAGTTGAATGATATAATGAATAATTTTGTATAAAAAAATTGTCTCTCTCTGACCAGAATGAATTGAAGAGAAAGTGAATCCAGCTAATACGTCGTATACGTTACGGTGCGTGCTAGCTCCGATTCTGGATCCAAAATAATTTTGATTCATCCGACATGCATCACTTCATTCATGTTCAAGCATTTCAAGTTCGTTCAAGCATTTTGATTTTTAAGGACACAGATTAAGCGACGTAACCGTAAAGATTGTCTTAAACATTCTTTAATGTAAGGATTTTATTTCTTGTCCTTTACATTTCGTAGTAAAAAATCCGTTACAGGTATCAGTTGAATAAAGGAAGTTTCACAAAGCATGTCAGTGTCAAGAAAACGACAGTTAAGGAACATAAAAAAAAACAAAATATGTACTACATATTACATACCGTAAAATAAATCACTCCAAAAACAGATGGGGGAAAGAGAGATTCTGATTAAAAGTCTATTCTTTTTACCACAAGCCATATACCATAAATTTGCCAAAGTAATTCAGAACCTTTCGTATCATTTTCCCTTGAGACGTCTGGGTTTTTGTAACTAATTATCTTGTTTATTCGTTACATTTTACTTTCCCGTATACATACGTAAATACGAAGTAATATACGTAGTATAGGGAAAGTTATGTAAAGCTGCGTGAAAAAACGGCGAATTTTCGGCAGAAAAACTCATTATCGGGTCCTGATAACGAAAAAGTGGATAAAACCAGTTGCTAAATTAAGAAAAAAAATCCCCTAACACGTGGTGTAGATAGAATTCCTGTGGGTCCTTGCTACCGAAAAAACAATTGAAAGCAAAACGTCCGTCCGTCCATCCGTCTGCCCGTCCGTCGGTCCGTCCGTCCGTCCGTTCGTCTGTCCGTCCGTTCGTCTGTCCGTCCGTTCGTCTGTCCGTCCGTTCGTCTGCCCGTCCGTTCGTCTGTCCGTCCGTTCGTCTGTCCGTCCGTCTGTGCTACTCTGTAGCACTACTAGTTTAATCTAGAACATTTCTCTTGCAGTTTCTTCAACTGCTCTAGAAGTACAGTAAATTTACCTTACTGTGTTTTCTAATTACATTTTTCTCTGGTGAAATTATTATTTAGTCTTTAGTTCCTTTTTTAATGTGGATAATTCTATTGGCAAATCAACGGTTGCTGTATTGAACACCTTATGTGGTACATTTCCTGAAGTACATTTCCTGCACTTTACAGGGTTTAACCTTGTAAATAATAGAATAAATGAGGAACTACACCAATTGTTAGGGGCCATTTCATTCTAGAAACTTTGACATCCTTGCCTTCAATGGTAAATTCGTCGCATATAATTATCAATACTTAAGAAAAATCAGTGATGCTGATACCAGTTGATTCTGCAAGTTACCTGTTTCTTTTACGAGTTGCTCTTGCCAATTTTGCAAATATTCCGTTGTCTTTGGAAGGTTTACGCTAGCCTGAGAAGTTATTTCCTTACAGTTTGTGTACCTAGTTCTGCACCATAGCACGGTATCTTAAATCGCAAATTGTTCTGATGCTACAATAATTAAAAATTGCGATGACTTTGTTACAAAATTTTTGAATGTATATCAATATTTACCTATTAAGTCAAAGGGTATTGCTATTAAAACACATGGTATTGTTAAAAATAACACTTTCCACGCCTCACTTCACTTATAATTTGACCTTGATGGAATTTAAAAAGAAAGGATTCCTTTAAAAGATCAATTGACTTCGTAACGCAGATAACACTAGAGCAGAGAACGGATCTAAAACCGAACAGCGTCACTCTTCCAGCGCATCCCAAACAGTTGTATTCAATGCAGTAAAACCAAATAAAGTGATCACATTTTATTTTCTCTTCATTATGGTTAGACTATAATGTATTACTCTGCAAAGTGCGGTTTTATCCAAAAATAATTTTTTATTAATATTCTGTCATTTAGGCGTTTTGTAGTTATGTCCTGCGTAGACATTAACGGCATTATGTAATGCGTCGTCATTTGCTAATGTTTCAGTTTTTAATGCATTATGTTAAAACGTTCTGAGAATAATATTATGTGGCATCCATTAAATTGATCGAGTTGTTAAGAATTGAATTATCATAGTGTGAAGTAGCGGTGGAAACAAAGATATTCAAAGGTGAAAATTAATTTAATATAGAGCCGTCCATGAATTACGTAACGCAAATTTCGAGTATTTTTAATCCCCCCTCCCCCCTTGTAACTCACTCGTAACATGCGCTTGAACCCCTGTGTAACGCAGCGTAACGCTGCCTCAGACCTCTCTCCCTCCCTCTTTAGTGTTACGTAATTTATGGACGACCCCTATGGCATACGGTATATATTGTAGTATAATTTTAATATGTAAATCAATTTCCAATCGCCTGCACTATTTTTAATTAGGAATGTATTGGACAAATTATTCCCCTTAAAAATTCCCGTTTTCTGTTTGGTCGCTGTCGTTCAGCAATGGTTGAAGCCACGAAGTCTACAATGAGGAGACTCAACTCCGGTGTTGGAGGCATGGTGGGGGTATGTACGAAAAACGTCGGCAGCTATTTGAAAAATAATACCAAAAAAACCGAGTCCCTTCGCCTTCAGCGACATCACGCGGCGAAAGAAGGAACTTATCTCGGCTTTTCTCGGCCACCAATCGTCAAAATTCCTTTGGTCCAAGTGGCGCCCACGAAGTCTACAACCAGGCGGTGTGCGGATGTGCTTAACAGAAGACAATAAGTTCAAAAGGAAGTAGTAAGTAGTAAATAATTTTGTAGAAAAAATGTTTGAATTAAATTTTGTATACGATGCTTTGCTGCTATTGGCTGTTTTGAAAGCCTTCGTAGTTCTTTCAATTGCCACGTGAGGTCGCTGAAGGCGAAGGGACTCGTTTTTTTTGTATTATTTTTCAAGTAGCTGCCGACGTTTTTCGTACATACCCCCACCACCGGAGTTGAGTCTCCTCGTTGTAGACTTCGTGGTTGAGGCCGCATCGGGCATAGACATCTAAAGGAGCAGACGCTCCTGCTACCTAGCGGAGAAAGATGAAACCGCGTCGCGTTGGTCGCGGCGGCGCCCGCCGTAAGCGCTGCCTGCGGCAGAGAGCAGGCAGACGACAGTAACGATGTGGACACACGGCCCGGCGCCACCGGACACAGCGGAGAGGTACTCGCAGAAAAATGGTGGTTCAAATATTTGAGAAGGGGGCTTATCTCTCGCTTTCTCCACGATCTTTACACACGCGACGCGTTTTAAGAGAGCGGGGCAGAGGTAGCGCAACCTTCCCCGCCGCCGCGCTCACCGGAAATGCCCGGAAACGGTGCCTCTTCTCCTGCCGGAAGAACCTCTGGGGAGAGTGAAGCGGCGCAGGGGGTAATACTCCACTGTTACGTCCACTTAACGCAACCAAACAGGTGAACGAAAACCCACTCGTAAAAGTCGGCGTCCGTTAAGGATGTTAGCAATCATTCTCCGTTAACAACAATCGAAACAAATGATGTGCATGGAAAGATGGCGTATGAGGGCTTCTTAATCAAAGCAAAAGTATATCTTGTTTCTATGGACTTTTCTTGTATGAAATTGTTACAAGAAAAAGCGTTGAACGACTGAAATTACAACCGCGACTGTAAGCTTTACTTTGGCTTGATGTCTTCACCAACTGTGAAGGGGCTCTATTATTACCTGCTACTATTTCTAAATGTTCCTCACACCGTTCTCCCACTTGCTTTGGGAACATTGTTTGAAGTTGTGCAAATTCCCACTGAAAAACGCAAAGTCGAAATTCAAAAACTTTAAAAATATCGAAATTAATTTTCGTTTTCTAGGAAACCAGACTTTCTTTTAAATTTAAAAGTATAGGTAGTTCTAATGTTGCCACTTTTTTAATTTTTAGGTGCCTTCATTATTGAAGAGAAGGTAAACGACACTATTTTTTATATTTAAAAGTAGCTTCACTGACTTAACGCCTTTTAAATCATTCAACATTAATTTTTTGAACGCTGATTATGTAAATGACGACTTCAATCTGCGATTTGTTATAAGTGATTAAATAGTGAAACGTAACTGAAAGGATATAATGAGGGCACCGTTTTTCGTTACTATCCTTACGTCTGTCGATTTCAAATTAAAATAAAGAATAAATCTATAGAATAGAAACTGGTTTCAGATAGGCAGAAGGCCAATGTAGAACGTCCAGCGGCTGGCAATAGCAACTCCGACGACAACTTCCCTAACTTGATAGCAACTGGTTCATTTGAAAAGGTAAACAGGGAGAGATTCATACATTTTCGAGACCCCGATCGTATGATTTTTGTAGGATGACAGACCACTAACTCTCAAAAATGCAGTACAACAGTCATTAAAAAAACAGACCTCAGCACGGGAACAATGCTCCAATGCGTAAATTTACGTCATCAAACAATCAAGACACTTAAATACATTACCATCTACGTGGTGTTTCACAGTCCCGCAAAAATGTAAAAATAAAAATAGTAAATAAAGCAAATAAAATTTGCAAATAACTCAAGAGCTTACCTTAATATGGCTCTACTCGCATGGCTCATTGTCAATCAGGCTTGCTCTGGTTTCAAATCTTTCCCCGCCGTGATGTGCTTTCAACGAAGTAGGTAGTTACGCAAAGCAAGCTTTTTTAATATTCTTTAATTGTTGCGCCTTTGCTGCATGTTTCGTGATCGTTCTTGGGTATTGAGCGTGTTGGAGTAATCCTCTTTTAACTTTTTATCTTTTTCACTCGTCACGTCGCATTCAGTGCGTTTATCCCTTCGACCAGGGGCTCCGCGCCGTTAGTAATCTGGGTTCCCAGACGGTCACCCGTCCAGGAATCCATGATGCCTCCAATTGCTTAATTTCCGTGACTTCACGGAGTACAGTTAACTAATTTGGCTAACTTCCCGGGCTTTCTAATCGGTTGTAAATCTTTAGTATCATCCCCTGCTTTTTGCGGGAATAATATTTACAGCCAGGCTTACCCGTTGTGCTTGCTCGTGCACGGGCGCCACACATTGTTCTCTCAATGAAGCAAATAGCTGCGCAAGGCAGACTATCCAATCGCCTGTAAATCTACCGTGGATCCGCCCCTGACCAGTTGTAAGTCCATCGAATCACCATCTGCTTTATGGCGGGAACAATATTTACAACCTGCAGCAGCCAGGCTTACCCGTTGTGCTTGTTAGTGTACGGGCTACATTAGGAGGACGTTTTAGTAATTCGGCACCTTTAGGAGCGCAGTTAAGTAATTCGGCTAACTTTCCCCATTTTCTAGTCGTGTGTAAATCCAACGCATCACCACCTGTTTTATTGCGGGAATAACATTTACAGCGTGCGTCAGCCTGGCTTGTCCGTTGGGCTTGCTCGTGTGCGGGCGTATCACATTGTCCCCTCCATGAAGCACGAAGCTGCGCACGGCAGGCTGTCCATTCAGTTGCAGTGGCGGATCCACGGGGGCGGGCACGGAGATTAAGTCCCTCCCCCAAAAGGCATTGAGTTTTCGTTTGTTACCTTGCTTTATTTGGCAAAATTGATTTAAATATGTTTTAATTATGTAATTATTTAAAAAAATAATATTTTGTACTATCTTATATGTACACTACAAAAATAATATACAATGCAATAACAAATATGTTAATTATTTAACGTAAAATCTATGATAGCTCCTCTCCCCCTCCCCCCAATGATCGGCTGGATCTGCCCCTGATCAGTTGTGAGCCTATCATATCACAATCTGCTTTATTGCGGGAATAACATCTACAGCTCGCGGCAGTCAGGCTTCCGCGTTGTGCTTGCTCTTGTACGGGCGCCTTTAGGAGAACGGGCGAGGGCGGCCGGCGGCCGGCGCTGGGCCATCGGGCTGCCGGTCACGTCCACGGGAAGCACTCCAAACACCCCGCTGCGCTGTTTTGCCGTCTCTTTTGAATATTTCAAGGCGCGCGGGGGGGGGGAGGCGGATTCATAATTTACGATTGAAAAATTAGTGGCTGGGGATTTATTCGGAAATATTAAAAAAAAAGTGGGAAGCCGGGCAGGGGAGGGCGGGTTCTGTGAAAAGAGGGGGTACCCCAGGGTCCACGGATTTTCCCGCGGATGCGCGGCGCAGGTTCGCCGGCCTACCGCCTTCTGGATCCCCGCGGGGCCTCAAGAGAGACTAATTTAATTCGCGGTTCGGCCGCGCGGCGCGGCGCGGCGCCAGGTGCGAGCCGCCGCCCACAGCCTGCTCGATTACTCATCCGCGGCCGCCCGCGCCGGACGCTCCCTCAGACCGCGTTGCACAGTGGGCCCGGGACGAAGCGAAGGGAAGTCCCTGGTGCTAATGTCCATAGGCGGGCGCACAGGGAGCCAAATTTTGAAGCAGGTCCGTAGACTCATTGGCGGATCCAAGGGGGGAGTATGGGAGCTATGGCCCCTCCAAAAGGCCTAGAGTTTTCGTTTACCTTCCGTTATTAAGCAAAAATGATTTAAATATTTACTCATGTTTGAATTATCTAATTATTTAAACAATAATATTATATAGCATCATATCTACAGTGCATAAATAATAGACAATGTAATATACATTTGTTTATTATTTAACAAAATCTACCATGCCCAATGATGGGCTGGATCTGACCCTGCGTAGACTTGAGTAATAAGTCTTTTTATCTTTTACTGATACGTTGTAGCTAGTTATTGCCTTCTATACGGAGCTCGATATACGCTGCATAACTCACCTGGATTGAAAGGATCGTGATTACGAGGGAAATATGAAAACAGTTGAATGATGGCACATGTTCTCTTATGGAGGAAATTGTGAGAGGGAATTATAAAATGGAATTATGGGAGAGAAATATGAAAAGACAGGCCGAGTCAAGTTAACATCTAGTTAACGTAGTAAAAGGTAAATCTGAATCAATAAAATCAGATAAAAAATAAAATTACGGGAGTTAACTGGTTCTAATGATCTCGGGAGACAAAAGGTCTTTGGGCCAAAGGCCCTCGGGCATTTCTTTGCCGCTCGATCATTAGAACCCTCATAACGCCCTTGGTGCGTAAATAACTATTATTTTCGGTCGTGGGTTCCACTTCCGCCTCGACATTAGATATTTGCTCGTCTGTTGTGGCGATATACAGCCCTCACAACCATAAAACATTACCTTTCAACCCTTTGCTTTCCATTTCTGGCCGACCTGGGTTGCTCTGAAATTTGAAGAACCTCCGATGAAATTCACCGCTTACATCCGAGCTGTGTGGGTTCGAATCCCGCGAAAGACATGGACACAATTGGGATCCCCCATCCACAATGCCTGAACCGAACCCTGCTTTGGCCCAGTGTGCAACGCAACTTCCTCCCTGGTGTCGCGACGCTGATGGCGATGAAATATTCATCCTCGTTCCCTATGCATTCAGAAGGGCGAGCGGCCGTGGAAGACGGCCTACGTTCAAGAAAATAAAGATATATTGTTCTAGGCGAGCAAGGGAGTAACAATCATTTTCAATGTGCTACCTAGAGTCAGATAGAGAAACATTTATTTTTTTGGCGCATGCTCTTTCTATAAAAGCGATAAAAACTACTTGAGATTTCGTAATATACATGCAGTGGCTACGAAAAGTATTTGTAAACTCACCATTTTCACTGTAACGTTAGAAATAAATATCGCTATTAAATGACTCAATTGAATTATTACCCCTTCCTCATTTATTTTATTTGTCCACTAGATGTTTTTCCCTCCACTGATTTTGGAAATATCGAAAACTTATAATACGTCGCAGCCAATAAAGCATTTTGTGCCATACCATGTGCCTGTGATATGCAACCAATCAGTAGATGGCATTCCTTTTGAACGTTTGAGTCGCTTTAAATTTTAGAAGTCAGATTTGACATTTCGCACTATTCGGATGAAGTGAGGCTAGACCAAGAGACTGGCTCTACAGATAATAAAACCCGTTCTGGAAGGCAAAGTGTTCCGGCCTGCAGTGATGGACGATACATCGTTCGGAAAATGCAGAAGAAACCGTTTACAAGCCTCAAGGTTCATCAGGTGATCATCAAAACATGGTCGGGCAAACAGATTAGTGGTAACTATAAGAAATGCATTCCACGATACTGGACTGTTTCGCAAAAGCACCAGAAAGAAAGTATTTCATAGAAATGTACCGCAAAAAGCGGTTAGAGATTAGCGAAAGCAGAGTAGAATTTGAAGAAACATATCTCAACAAAATTTACATATTCTAACTTAATATATTTATTTCTGATGAGAGCCAATTATCTCGCTCGGTGACGTCTGTGTGACGTAAAAGAAGAGTGGAACTCGGGACTTCGAATTTGATTCCAAGAAAAAAACTGGAATGAATAAAATGGGTGAAGTTATTAAACTCGGTGAAAAAAAATGCAAAATGAGGTTGCTCTTGAATAAACCTTTTTACTTTTCAAAGTACTTGTATTATAATAATTTATTCTCAGAAGTTATGCAATTGTATCTTAATAAACAGGATCTAGTCAAAACTTCTGGACTAGGGGTAAGCCATATACAGTTAATTTTACATTCAGAAATCCGAACAGTTAGTTTGACTATAGTATTTTCTTTCACAAGGCAAAGTGTTCACAAAAAATGTTGATAATGTTCTCCTTCTGAATTCAATTCTTGTTTCTGAAAAAATATCATTCTTAATGACAACACACAATGAAAACGACAAGAGACTGGGTGATGTCGGTAATCCTACGTAAAAGGGTGACGTTTGTACGAACGAACAAGAAGCGGAAAGTGAATTTTCACGTAATTTGGAGAGCACCATCCTCCAGCAAATAAAAGAGGAAACTTAAATGAAGCCAAACGAATGAAGTTGCTCAGGAACAAAACGCAGAGAAAAACATCAGAGAATTAATGGCAATCACGTCATACTCAGGGTAAAGCCTCCCCTTATTCGTGAATGGTCGACTCCAAAGGCCAAGTTGTCCATTACCAACTAACCGCCTTATTTCATTTCGACATCCACAAAGAACTCATTTCGGATCCCTGAAATAAAACTTTCTCTCTTCCCACAAACAGAATGTGATTACTCTATACTGTTTCCCTCCTAATTTAATGGGCACACGGTTACAAAAAAGTCGTTATGGCCCTCGAGCATGTCAAAACCTACAGACTCAGATTTAAAACTTATATTCATGCTGCCCCCTGTGTTTTTAAAACAATTTCATTCTTTCCATGGCGACGCTCTTTGCTTTAAAATAATTGAAGGTTATTAAAACTCCGTTGGTTGGAGCTGAAGCCCCTCCCAAACTTCGCTCACTCTGTGATCTCGAGCTCTCTGCTTTTCTCTCTTTTTTCTCATTCCTCGCCTGCAATTTCATGCTTCAAAGTGCATAGCGCGAAGTATAATACACAGAGATTGAATATATCAGAACGGCGGAAAAAATTAAAAAATTACCGTGCAATGAGTGCGATTGCTTGAGGATATCCTTAAATTAAATAAAACCGTTTTTCGGATTGATTGCATTGCGAGCTCGAGTAGAGTTCAATTAACCAACTGCGATTCGAATGACTATTTTCTACCTGGTGACGAAAAAGTTGTTGCTTTCGTAATCTGAGGCAAACATCGCAAAAGATATTATTATGAATAATTCGAGAGCAGGGGAAATTATCAATTAATTTACGTATCACGTAGTGACGAGTGGATTTACCGTTGCGAGAGATATGACTCTTTATCCCCTCTGATAAACTAACGTCTAACCCTACTAAACTAACATCAATTTCGTTAAAAGAGTCGTTAAAACACCATCTACGAACATATTCTAATAATCCATGAGCCGCTATTAAGACTAAGAATCATTTTCGTAATGTAAATAATGTAAAACTAGTTCATGGCATACTGTTAACTACTATCAACATCAGTTTGTCATTTTTGTGGGATGAATAGTCAAATTTAAACAAAAAATATTGTTCACTGGAATTTTTACAAAGTCGATAATACGATTTTCGTATCGTAAAACTTGACTGATTATCTAACTCTCCCTGTTTGATAATTTTCAAATCTCGTTTTACAATATAATATCTTACGTCACTTTTTTGTAAATAACAAATTGCGAATAAATACATTAATAATGTACAGTAAAATTACTATAAAATAATACAAAATAGTTATTTAAGATACAAGTGGTAAAAGTGGCATTCTATTTTGCAAGAGAAAATGTTGGGACATGAGGCTGATAGACCGAGCGAGATTCATCATTTAATTGTCTACTACGTTACATTTAAGGTCAGTAGTAGCTGACACGGTCTGAAGAAAGTACTTTGATTTTCTTTGTTGCAGTCACACTATTTTGTCTGTTTTGTCTGTCTGTTTTGTCACACTGTATCGTCTCACTTTTAACAGAAGTGCTAACAATTAATCTTTTAACACGTTCTATATGCCCAAAAAGTAGCAGCTTTAACCACACAGTTTGTAGTGACTGTCTAAAATAGTGTATTATGAAGCGATGTAATTAATTGGGAATTAATATAGGTGTGTGAAGTTATATTACGGTACGAACGGGTATCGTAAACTCCATACTAGCCTATTAATACTCAGTATATCGTGTTTCATACAGAACTTTCTTCTACGACTAATAATTACTATTATAAATTAAATTTTGATGAGGTACGCCAGAGCTATAATGGCACTATTCAACCAACGCCTCCTAGCGGTCAGCCACCTAGATGTTCCAGGTGACTTTAAAAGCATGTAATCAGTCCAACTTCAAATGAGCAATACATGAGTGAAGTTAAGATTCAATAAACTTATTAAAGGGCCTAAATGTCATCAAAGTTCGGTTTCTGTTATTTCTTGTCAGTTTAATAACTTACCAGGTCCCCAGGCTGAATTTGAGTGTTCTGATTTTCTTCTGAGTTTTAGAAACAGGAGGGATGTGTGATTTATCATCACTATCTTACGAATTGTCTTGGCACAATAAAATACAACGAAACCTCTAATAGAACGATGGCCACTGATTGATTACTTTTCAACTTTAAATTTCTCTGTGATGGTCAAACACGTGTACCTACTATAAGGAAGCTGTGTCATGACTGTCATTATGTAGGAGCTGCAGCTTATAATTGGATAATCATACAATCGGAGTAAGAAAAATATATTGTGCAATTCAGAAACCAGTAAATGATGAAACGACTATATATCAATGACTAATATCATTTCCAACATTTCGAACTTCACTTACTATTGCCGAGTGATGTTTGTTTTAACTATACGCATCATTTTAATGTTGCTGAGCTTGAATGTCCAGTTATATTAACAAAATTCATCTTCTTGTATATCAGCATATAGTAATCGAGACATGCGAGTAATTGCAGATTAAAAATATAGATTATTGAAAAACTTCATATTACTTTATTCTTTTAATGTTTGTTTCAACAGAATATGCTTTGTGCGAATTCACAAAGAGAACTTATTTCACTGTTTAAAGAAAAACAAATACACATACACATTTTACACTGAATGATGATTGTTGCTGCCAGACGTTTGAAATTTGTTGAAGTTTGAATGAATTATTTCTTACCATTGGTTATCCAGCACATGAGTGAAACAGTTGTTTTGAGTTTTAACTTATCATACAAATATTTGTATCTGTTTAAATTAATTTTATGGGAGAGGGCGAATAAGTCGAAAGTTCATCCATGAAATAATGAAATGTGTTGAAAAGACCTTCAATAAAAATCTTGGATAGAATGGATATTATATGTACTCTTCCAAATAAACCGCTGACCACCTTTGCGTTTTTACTCCATTGATAATTTGTATCGGAATGTGATATCTCGCTGTCGCAGAGATATGCATATTGCCCTTCATGTCAAGAGTTGACTTCGAATCAGTGATGTGCGTCTACACGTAAAGAACCATAGTCTACGTCTACGCGTAAACAACGCGTAGACAACGTACCCTGCGTAGACAAAGGTAATCTATGTAGACAACGGTAATTATCTTTTTTTCTAGGACAGGGGCGAAACTACGAGGACCAAGCTCCGACCCCGAAAGCCATTTATTTATAATTACACTCAATTTATTCAAAACGAATACTACATACTGATTGGATCATACCCAAAGGCCATTATGATGCCATCAAATGCCATTATGAACAAACGTATTTAAAATTTCAAGTTAACATTGTTTTCCTTCAAAAATATGTATGGGGCGGATGAGAATCGTGACTGGATTTGCCTTCTTCTTCTGCCTTAAACTTTTTTGAGTCATTTGATGGGAAAAAAATAAATAGTCTACATACATTACATTGTCTACGTAATCTACGCGTAAATAGAGTCATGTAGACTACGTGTAGATTACGTGTAGAAAACACGCGTAGACGTAAAATTATAGTCTACGGCACAACTCTGCTTCGAATGATTGCTTAAGTTCACGACGTTCTCTTTCATGAATCACGACTGCGTGTGTGATGATGTTTCGGGTCTTGCTAAGTGAAACAAACTCTTCACTCCAAAAGAAACAGTGATCCACAGACGGAAGGAAGACCAACTGCAACTTCCTTTTATTTGTGTTTTTTACGTAAGCTAAAATATGAACTTTTCGCACTTCATTCTTCACTTCAAAACTTGTTTACCAAAAATATATTTTTGTACTTGAATCCTTGTAGGTCACGTTAATAAAATCCCTATTTTTGAACAACAATTACATTTACAATTTTCTGTATGTATGTAGTGTTGGACGAGTTTTCAGAAAATAAATATTATCTTTACCAGGGTTGATGTATAATCGTATGAACATTCGTATATCTGCGACTACATCCGGTAACAACCAGCGGCCAGCAAACTCCCTCAACCGAAGATCCGGTAGAAATCGGTTGTTCGACCGGAGGTGAACTTTGTGGAGGCCAATGTCCTGTGAGCAGTTATGATTCGGATTATGTGCTTCGATCTGCAATAATAACAACTCGAGAACCATGTAACTAGTTTTACCTCTTTTTATCACTACTAGTTTTACTGACGTTCGCTCTTCGCCTGTATGCTAGGAAGAGGTGGCGTATTAGAAATATTATCGGTCGTATTGGAAATTTGCAACTGTTCTGGCCTCTTGAAAATAGGGACTAAAATGAACTTATGAAAAATATCACTGTCTACTTTTGCCCGGAACCAAAATAATAATTTATATATTTTGTCTTTGATACATTCGATTTCAGCGATTACTGATCATTAAGATGTCTTTTGAATCTTACAAAACTTTAGTTGTGAAAGGACGAACGCCATACTCATTTCCCAGCGTACACAAATGAAGAAGCTTCCTTTTTGGCTTCCATTTTCTATGCAGGTGAACATATTAATGGTTATCCTTTGTATTTTTCTACTTCAAAAATTGTATAATTGTAATGAGGAGTAAATGATGAGGGGAAAATGATTATTGTTAAATGATTTTCAGATGGTATACATGAATGTTATGAGCCCACCCATACCGCAAATGCAAGGATGCATCTTTATACTCACACACGGAGATTAGCTTAATAATCGAAAGCGAGAGAAAACGTGAAATCAATTGTGTACATTTTGAAACTGTGTTCCGCAAAGGGGGTACTTGTAAGCCTTGCGATATACTGCGTCAACTCGCTTAGGGTAGTTCGTGAAGAGACAATCTCCACGGAATACTATAAAGTATGCCGTTTGAAAGAAGTGGTGTAGAGAAGAATGACAAGCATAATTAAATGGTTCAGTACCAGAACTGCCTAAATCATGAAGTCGTAAAGTCCCTTATTCCTGTCACGTTTAGCTCTGAACGATGTTCTATTAGTTCCAAAATTCTTTATCCTTCTGAATGAATCCATGCAGGAATGAATGGTTTATTGACTTAGATAGGTTATGTCTTAATAAACCATTTATTCATTCACAAGCATTAAAAAGTTTGGTACTTATATAACTGATGTTTCAGAGCCATGCTGTAGAGGAACTAGTGATGTTAAAACAGCCCGTATTTTTATACAAAATTTCGTGAAAAGTACTCACATTTTTTAAAAATTGTGCAAGACCTTATTTCAAACTCCATCTTCAAGGAACAGATTTCATTAAGGAAATAAATCTCTGTATAAAATACTAGAGTTGTAGGAAGACTCCGAAAAATGTTTGAACTTTTGTAATTTTCGAAAAATCAAGATTTTCAATGACCATGAAACTTGCACCATTCTCAGAACCATTCTTCACACTAATCAACAACAAAATATAATCAAAAACGATAGAGTAATTGTTTTGAAAATTTTGAAAACGTCCCAGGGGCTTCATGTAAAGTACCCCAAAAAATAAAATATCGGTTTCAAATTCAAGGGGCCGCGACATCAGCTAGATCGGTTGGAGAATATCAATTTTGGAGAAACAGTTTAGTCGCTGAAGAGTTTAGCCGCTAGCGTTGTTTACAGACGGACAGACAGACGGAGGGAGAGGCGAACAGACAGTCAGACGTTTTGCAGTCATTCGAATTTTCGGTATCAAGGACCCAGAAAACATGGATTCTGGCTACATCACCTGTTAGAGACTTTTTTCTAAATTTAGCAACTTATTTATCCATTTTTCATTACCTGAGCCCTGTAGTAAGAGTTTTCCATAAAAAATTCGACGTTTTTAGCGCAACATTACCTAACTTTCTCTCTACTGTCTAGAGAGAAAGTAAAAAGTGACTTCACCACCTTGTGGATTAGGCAACTCGGGCACACTCCATTCCATTGTCTTCTTGTGAGTGCGGCTGCTCCGCAGAATGCGGACGACGAATGGGATGTGACTCGGACCGGGAGACAGGGAGGCAGAGCGGAGAAGAAACTCGTTTCAATGAGGAAGTCCGAAGGCTGTGAAATACAAAAAAGCAAGTACCGCCCCACCACCTTTATTGCTGATGCAAATATATTTGCTGCTGCGTGCAGTTGTTAAAGCATAGGTCCCCCGCTTACCCACGCTTAAAGCATAACATCAAAACCCGGAGAGGTGGCTCAGTGCATCAACTAAGGTCACTGCAGAGCCTTTGACCGGGAGGTCCTGGGTTCGAATCCCGACGATGTCAGGATTTTTTTTTGGCACTAGCTTGTCTGCTAGGTTGAATTCAGCCGCTGTCTAGAGGAGAATTCTAGCAGCCGGCTGCTGTCATTTGTAGTTTTCCGTGGTTTTTCCGATCAATACCAGGTGAAAGACGGAGTAGTACCCTACCAAACGGACCACGGACAACGCGTGATCTTTCCTACCTCTTCTTTGTCATATTCTCACCCCTTACACATACTTACATTTACACGCACTACTCTACCACACATGCCGAGAGACCGGTCGGGAGCTTAGAGCTTGTCCCGGCTGGGGCGGTGCCCAACTGGTGGGATATACTGGTTGGGGAAAACCCCGCTAGCCGACGGCAGGTCGGTGTGGGTTCTCGCCATCCAGCGGGGCAAAAATGACCACCACCTCCAGAGCAAAAGCACGCACAATACTTACGGGACAAATTTCCTTAGTAGTATACGCGGCCGGAATCCCTGGTAATCAACCGAAGAACGCGGGCGCCGAATGGGTGATAACTCAGGACCGGGAGGCAGAGCGGAGAAGAAACTCGTTTCTATGAGGAAGTCCGAAGGCTATGGAACAGGAAAAAAGCAAGTATTGCCCCACCACCTTTCTTGCTGATGCAAGCACATTTACTGACGCGTGCATACTGTCCTCAGCACGTAAGGCATAACACCAAATGGCATGCGCCGGAAAGCTTCGTCACGCATGACCTCATGCTCCAGCGGGAAGGATACACAGCTATACTGCGATTTCTCTAACTTTGCCCCCCAAGGCCACTCAAATCCGACCTTCGCGATCGAATATCACACGGCATTTCGTGTCTTTCTCTGTCTTACCTGTAGAAGTCCCATGATCGCAAGCACTGCTTCATGGGTCGCGATCATGCGAAATCTAGCGGAACGACTGAGAAAGTTGCGAAATACCGTGACATATTCCATCGCAAAGATGGGATTTGAGTGGCCTTGAGGAGCAAAGTTATAAAAATCGCAGTGTTGTACCTCAGTCACGGATAGAGTTCGCAAGAGATCTGTGCTCTAGATGATATTTAAAGTCGGGCGAGATACTCAAGAAGGGAGACACTGCACAGACGCAGTAAAGCCGAACAAATCTTATCTCTGTTTAGAAAACATCTGTTAACCTAATGCGATCTAGGATTGTAATCGTCCAGAAAGAAGGTTGTTCCTGCGATAGTAATTTGTTTAATTAGTTTTCTTGTGTGATCTCGTGCACGAAATGGGATTGTATTTTTATTTGCTGGGACTGCCTGTCGAAAATCTGTGAAGTCGATGGTTTTGAGACAGCATTCAGTAATGCCGTCTCCGTCCTCTGTGAGTTGAGCTGAGTGCTTTGCCACAGAATAGGTACTGCACAGAAAGGAAAGGAAAGGGCGGCTCCTTTGATCATCAGTGAGCCACATCTCCAGCAACTTGTAAACACTATTGCATTTGTGAGTTTAGGGTGAGACCGGAGCCAACTTTGAAATCTTAAATGGGAACCCCCACTTTTTATTGCAGTTCCGGATTCTACGCTAAAGAATACATAAGTTTGGTCTAAAACATTTTTTTATCGAGAGAGACGATCCAGATATGTTCCAGACAAAAAATTAGTATCTCCAATGGGAAAATCTGTCTGACCTAAAATCAAATCTCCCCCCCCGCCCCCTAGGGAACGGGGGAGGCAACTTTGCAATCTTAAATGGAAACGCCCATTTTTCATTAATGAATTTGATTTAACGTAGTTAAACTAGCGAGGACGATTTGAAGCCGCTAGACGAACGTGGATACAAATAATCGGATCGTCTCTCGATCAGTGAATGTTTTAGACCAAACTTATGTATTTTTTAGTGTAGAATCCGAATCTGCAATAAAAAGTGGGGGGGGGGGGTCCCATTTAAGATTTCAAAGTTGGCTCCCGCCTCATCCTCAAGGGGCGAGCGGGGTAGTTTGATTTTAAGTCTGACAGATGTGCCCCTTCGCGATATTATTTTCTGTCTTTGACATTTTTTGTACGTTGCATATTTTTCGAGTTTTTTTGTCAAATTAAATGGGCCACCTTGTATATACGAACATGATGTATCCATTTTTTTGTCATCAGGGGTCGGCAATATGAGTTTTCTGTCGAAAATTTGCCTTTTTTCGCAGCATTACAATACTTTCTCTTTATGCCCAGGCGAGAAGGTAAAGTAGGTGACAAGATAATACTAATGTAGTAGATCCGCAAGTAACGTGAGATAAGATAAATGTATATTTTTGGTGCAAAAGGTATAAATTTTGCATTGGCTTTAAGGTATTTTATGATAATAGTGAAGGCAGAAGTCGGATCCTCGCTACCCCATCGACGTGAAAATTCGCGATCGTCGCAAGTCTAATTGGCCTTATCAAATTAATTGATAATTTTTTTGATAAGCTATCTTAGCCCGCATCCCTTAAGGGGAGTGTGAATTCCCTATGCTGAGACAATGTCAAAATGTGGCTAATTGAAGGTACATTTTGTGGAGAAATATTAAAGGTAGCTCTGTGAAATTTTACACAGTGTACACTTAACTTTTATACACATACTAAATTAAAGAAATTTTTTAAAAAAGGTATTTTTGATGAAATAAAAAATTCGTTAGAAGTATGAAATATTTTCCCCCTACATTTTGTAGCATATTCGGTCTCGTAAAATCCAAAGTGTGTAAATCCAATGTGTGTGTTTTGTAAATAGAGCTAATTCAGAATGTATAACACAATTAATTTAAAATATTCACAAAGTTTGAAATTTGTATGATGAATAGTTTGTTAGAAAATGTTTCTTTTATAGAACAAACTAACTTACGGGAAAACAGTTTAAATATTTATGCACACGTGTTACTTTAAGAGACAAATAAACATAGCTCCTGTGGTCGTAGCAACCTGATTCATGTCTCATTTTAAACAGGAAATATGAAGGGAAAAAGAAAACACAAAAAAATAAAAATCTAATTTGGACCCAAAATCGATTCACTCTACCCTTAACACGTACAACGTTTTGAATCACCACCTACTACACAGCACATTCCGCACGTGTTCCATTTGCTTTAGCTGCTTGTCAAAAGAAGAAAACTCGTACGCGAATGCAGGGGCCGGGCCGGGCAGGGTCGGCGCTTGAATGTCGCAGAACAGTAAAATATTTCACTAAGAATGGTGTGCGAGGCGCTGCTGATACGGGAGGGGCGGGGCGGGGCGGCGAGGACGGTGAAGGCTGTGAGGGCGGGGGCAGCGGCTGTGAACTGCCAGAGGCAGGGAGACCCTCATAGCTGCGACTGGCGTTCCAGCCACCCCTCGGGGATGGGACCTTCGCAACTACAGTCCGGCAAGGCACACAAGCTCCCTTGGCAGGGTTGCCAGATGCTTCGTACAAACATCCGCCATTAAATGGCTGTAAATTAGCCCAATTCCATCCAATAAGAAAACTTCAACTTTCCAAGCTGGAAATTTGAATTTGCATTAAAATAAAGTGTTTGGAGTGTTTGTTTTCTTGAGGTAGTGACCCTATGAAAGCCTTCATTAGTTTGTTTGTTTGCAAATATTGAATTAATAATTTATGTAAAAACATATCTTTTGTAATAATAATTTATAACTAATTTTTAAATATTAAAATATAACTATTCTTATCACTACAGCAGATTGGAGGAATACTTTAAGGGATAAATAATTATTTTAAATCCTTTCCCTACTTTCCCATTCTCACTCTCCATGCTCCTCTTAAATATTCGCAATTAAAAAGATAACCGCAAAACTTATTACATATGCATGTTTCTTCCCTATGGCTTAACTTCCACAATATGAATATTCAATGCCGGATACTAAAATTAATTGCTAGTACTGCGAATGTGATGTATATATACACACTCGTGTTGTGCATGTCAAAGACGCATTGCCTTTTAGAACACCCATATACTAGATTTCTAAAAACTAACATTACTCACTTCTCAAAGTAAATTTGAACGAGTAAACAAATGATTAATGAAAAATCATGTATAAAGTTGAAACTAAAAAATCAAACTTACTGTCAACGTCGTTGTGGTTGTTTTTTGACAATTTCGTCGTAATATGAAAACCCGGCCTAAACCGCACACGTTTTGATGCATTTCCGCCCACTGAGCGGTATTCGAGCGATATTCCGCGAAGTCAATTTTTTCTCGCAAGAGAGAGCCGTTTTCCAGCCCAAAAAGAGAATTTCCGCCCAATCTGGCAATCCTGTCCCTGGAAAGGCACCGGGGGTTATGTTTTTGGCAAACAATAGGTCAACACTGCCTCTAGTAGTAAGTAGCGAGTTTCTGAGGACTAAAACTTTTGGTTCACAATAAAACTATTAAACCAATCAATCGAAAATGAAATGAGCACACTATGGGTTTAAATGGTAGTGAGAGAACGAGAAGTAAGGGTAGAGGCGAGGTTGCGAACGGTCTTCTGTGGCCCTGCTTCATATCACGTGTTGAGGAGGCCAAAGATTGGAAGGAGAATATGTGACGTCCACAGACCTGGAAATAAAGTTTAGAGAAATCAAATCGAAATCAATATTAGATGTAGGCTCCCCATCGTAACAGTTTATTGTGGCATAAAGCTTTTTCGGCCGCATTGCGGCCATCTTCAGTGCTACAAAAATAATAATAGTAATAATAATAATAATAATATATCTAAATTACAAACAATTTTTAAAATTTTAAAGAATTAAAAACTTTTTACAGAATATTGTCAAGAATTGGTTTTTAAGAAAATGTAAAATGTGAAATGGACATATAAATTTTTTTAAAAATGACAAATGAAAATTAAATTAAATAAATGGAATCTATTACAAATAATATTATGAAGCAAACTGGAGTGAAAGAAAACTGGAAAAGTATAATAAATGGAAACATAATTTTGAATAAAAATGTACATTTTGAAGAGAGGTGAAAATAGAAAATGAATAAATATGTAACTAAATAAATAAATGAATGAATAAATTAATAAATTTAGGTGAGCAATCCTACTATTAAAGTTTAGAGAGTTTTATAGGTTAGTATGTACTCGTTTTCTCATGGCAGTATTTTCGCCCGTCATGCACCAATCTGGCCAATGTTGTGTATTCCGACGTACAGGATCTTCCACAAACCCCGAGCATCTCTCGGGGTGGGGAGGTTGCAGCTGAACTTGGCAGCGAGTAGCTGCAGACGCTCTGGAGCCCCGTGAGCGCGTAGACGCCAGGCGCCGCCGCTCACGGCAACTGTTTCTGTCGGATTTAGTCAATAAAGCTTCCTTTATACACGCGGGCGGGAGGGGAGAGGGGGCGTTGGCGGCGCTTCCGGTGCCTTTATTTGTGGGAGCGCTCCGCGCCGTTGAGACGCGGCCCGCGCGCGTGAACCTGCCACTTGGGACACACACACACACACCGCCACCTTTTGGGCATTGCCCTACTCCACGCCTGCACAACGAGTGGCGTTCACGGGAGGTTCCCGGAAAATTGTTGGGGGCCCAGGTGGGATACGGAAGCCGGCAACCGAGTGTTACGAGATTGGGAGCGTTAGATGTCGGAATGGAGTGTGATGATTGGCTTGTTTATTCATGTTACGCGCGGCTGTCGTTTACTTCCAAGGGATGAAAGTTTTTCGTCATGTTTCTCCAAGTTATTTCATGTGTTTCGATCTTTCTTCAAGACATTGTATTACTCGTTCACTTGACATTTGCAGACGACTGAATTAGGAACAAATGTTGTTTTGAAAGTGAAGGCCCGAACACAACCGAGAATAGACGAATGGTCCCGATGTCAATATACAATAAATGTAATACACAATAAAATAGATCACACCACAAGCTATTCACAACATTCACGTAAAATATTTTTATTTCTTCTTTGCACTTATCTACGGCTTAATGATTATGTTCTTGCCCCGCCGGGGTTCTGTGTGGTGCTCACCGCCATCTATATCATATTAAACGGTCAGTATCTACTGCAGACGCGCTTTTCTCATTCAGTCAACGGTGACCGCATGTAAACAGATCGCAGCGCTCCGTCTGCAAATGTAAAATGAACGAGTAATAGTTTTCAATGACGGAAAAGTAATAATATTGTAAATCATAAAATTCAAAAGCAAAACAAAAATTATTATAAATACAAATACATTACAAATAAATATTTTATTAACTTTATTACGTATTATAGAGGAGATGATTATATTATTTATCATAGAGGAGAAATTTTAGAAATGGTCTAGCAGTACACGTATTTAGCAATCCAATTCACGTCAGGGTTATTCAATTACGCAGCTGACAATGCTCAGACCAAAGGAAACACTGAATTAGGTTCAGTTTGGAAAATCTTGATATCAGGAAAAAATTATAGCTGGCAGACTGATAGGAAACTTTTCGATTCCATGGTAGCAACTGTGATATACGCTGCAGGTATCTGGGGTCAAAGATGCTCTAATCAACTGGATAAGAAACAAACGAATTTCTCCAAACATCTTTTGGAACTCGCAACTTTCCACAGGCCCCGACTTAATTGAGAACCCGAATTCGTTTTAATTCAAAAGAAATGAAAAATGTATTTATTTGTAAACCAAAAATAACGGTGTAAGTGATGCATGGAGAAGTGAATTCTGGTCATGAATTGGGGGAGGAGGGAATTTTTTAACCCTCGAGCGGGCGCGCGCAAAAGTTTCTCAACAGCAGGCGCGTGTCGTAAATTTTACGACATTCGTTGACTCTAGAATAAAATCAAGAAATTGTAGAACTACGCGATCTTATCTCGCTGTGTAATATCTTTGAATGATAACATATATTCTATATATTACATATGTTATATAAGGATTAAATAGACACAACACAATGAAAATAAAGAAACAATGAAAATAAATGATCATCTTGGTCATCCGACAGTTCTTGAAGAATACGCTGAATTTCAGTCACATGAATACTTTCCCTGGACATTTTCCACAAAATTTGACAACTTTATAACAACAGCAGGCGCGCAACGTAAAATTTACGACACCACCTTACATCGAACACAGCGTTACAGAAACTGAATCTCGCGTGCAAACTAAACAATGGCTGAAGATAAGCATAATTAAAGATATCTGGGAGGAATATCAAGAACTTAGATGTCTTTGGCAACAATGAGTTGATAACAAATTCAAGAAAATTGCTGTTGTAAAATTTACGACAGCGCGCCCACTGGAGGGTGAAAGAGGGCTCCCGAGGACCAAATACACTAAGCCCCTGGTTTTCTCTGCACGCCCCTGTCATACAACACAATATAACTTGAAGTTCGGTATTTGCAATTTAAAGAAACAGAAAAATACCAAACTCTGGCTCTCCTCACTTATATTACTAGAGTAACTGCTCAAATGAGGATGTTCAGTGATAAAGAAATCAACTTCAATTGTAGAAATATGTGGCACGAAATAAGCCAAATGCAATCTCCTCACTATGTAAAATGAACAACGATGAAAACCTTAAGCAACATTTTATGAGACTGTCCAATTTATAATGAGCTTAGAGGACCGTACCAAAATGATGTATTTTCTTTTCCCAATTCTTTTATTAAACTTAACTCGGAAATACCTAAACTCTGTACGAATGTACAGAGTTTAGGAGTCGTAAATAGTGACTTGCCTGTTTAAGTTGGTTGACATCTCGATGCGCGAAGTAATAAACATTAACCCTAGCGGCTCCGAAGCCAACCAAGCATAGTTTGTATTTTATTCGCCTCAATTTCGTTAGGAATCTGAAAATCATTTACATTGCTTATGATATGCTTTTTGTTTAAACTGTGAAGCAGTTTATCGCCAGTGTTTGTTCTAATTTGAATTATTACAATATCTTTGACTCTTAGTTTAAAAAATATTTTTTTCTGGAAAATTGAACATTCAGAATGCTTTTCGAAACATTTGTACTATTTTAAGTTATATTACAATATAGTTTAATGCATGGCTATTTTGAGGATACTCCCAAATTCATTTGGCATAAAAATGTAATATGTTTTGTAATTAAGTACAAATAGTGATGCGAGGAAGTGGATATTTTTTCAAGTTCGGAGGCAGAATTTGAAAAATGATTTTGTCTTTCAATGAATGTACATGTTTACTATTAGTTATATCAGTTTACAAATTTATCAAAATAAAAAATAATAAAAATGTAAGCTAATGCTGCGGAGCTCTCCCTCCCCACTTAGTGACGCTTGAGATTTGTTTATCTTGCTATTGCTGGGATGGAGGGTGAATCAATACTAAGGATTACATCGTGAAAATAGTTAATATCAATTTTCAGAGATATACATAAGGTTACTTATTGCATTCTATTTCCCCTCCCGGAGACTTTTGCCAACTTCAGAGGATGCCGATTTTCGTCTATCAGTTCCGAATACTCGCTATGCCTCTTATGGGGACACAAATTAACCTTTACAATAGTCACTGACACACTTGCGGACACCTGCGGTCTGTGGTCAGCAGAGTCACAAGGCCTTCCGTGACAACACGCATATATGAAAGACAAGAGCCAAACAACCATTCCCACGGCATGACTCAAACCCGTGACCCTTCATACGAGGCGCTGAGTCGGCACGCGCTCTAAATAATCAAGCCTAGGGTCAAAATTCTCTCACGTAACCTCTACTTGGTACGTATTTGTTAACATCAATTACTTTCAGAACGAACTAATTCGTTATATTATATACTACTGTATAAAACATATTGTTATCTAACAGAAGAATGGGAATTATACTATTGATTACGATAAAAGAGTCGGATTTTGCTTTGAGTTTCGTAATGATGTATGTTCTATTATATAATTCTTCCTATTTTTATTGAATCATAAACATTCTAAATAGTAATCACCAGTTAGAAAAGGTAATTATCGATTTTCCAAGCGAACGTCCCCCCCCCCCACTTCCGTAACATCGTTGGAACACTGTGCGCCCGCCGCCGCGTCGGGCATTACCTTTACTCCGCCGCTCGGCTCAGAGCTGGCGAGCAGATTTCTGTCACAGAGCGCTGAGTGGGCAAACACTGGACTACGCTATCCGGAAGGAGCCGCGTCTCTCTCGTGGTGGCTGACGTTTCGGCGAACATGTGGCCTTTCTCAGAGCGTACCGCTCGTGCTTCAGCAGTACGCTCTGAGGGAGGCAACAATACATTGGCTGAAACGTCAGCCACCACGACAGAGACGCGGCTCCTTTCGGATAGCCAAGACAATATGGTAAGAAAACTGGTTTTGCGTTAATAAATTATCAATAAAATAGTTTAAAATTCTGGTACTGGATGTATTTGATTCTGCTGTATTGTGTGGGCCAGCTTGACGGTCTTGTGTCCGTTGCCAGGCTTGGACTAACTTTGTAATTTCATTTTAATCTCATTTTACTTTATGTTTTTGTAAGGAGCTAATTCTATCCAAAAAAATTGTTTCAGTTATATATGACTAGAGATCACAAAAAAGCCAAGTTGGCTACCTGTCCTTCCATAACCGAGCATTTGTCTTAACATCTGAATGAACTAGGACTCCACAAGGCTAAAAGTCTACTCCCATTCCATTGGTGCACTAAAGAGGCTCCGCTCAGGTAGAGATCGTGCGAGGTATCTGTGCTCTCGAGAACCTATCTAGCGTGAGTGAAAAACACAAGAAGGAAGACACTGCGTGTAGGCACTAGAATATTTTTATTTATCCTGATAAACTTTCTAATTGTGTTTTGGACAAATGATGATATACGTAAGTTTTAAAACGTTCTGTGATATGGAAATAATGAAAGCCTATTTTGAAACGTTTTATCATTGAAAATATACCTTTAATCCTCAAAAAATTCTAACATAAAATCTAAGGGTCTTCTAAGATCCCCTCTCCGGCCCTGCGGTCCTATCTGAGTGTCCCTCTGGGTGAAGGGGGGGCGCGAGGAGACCGGAGAACTGTTGGATTTTTGGACAGATGACCTTGAGACAAACGATGATCTATGAGAAATGCATCTAGTTTCAGTATCTACATTCCCTCCTCTCCTTCCCTCCGAGGCTGCCACCCGGAAATCGCATGACGTCGCAGAGACTTGGACATCAGAATTCCACTTACATAGCTCCTCATTTTTATTTACAATCCACTCAGAATACAACGGTGTTGGTTCAGCTCTATTAATCTCTCTATTAAGCCACTGTAAAAAGCCAAAACTATCATTGTCAGCCAGTGTAAAGTGTGACATGTCAAAATGTAAAGGTGAAGGTTTATCAACTGATAATAAAATATTATTTTTCCAAAGACATTTTTTATCATATTCAGTCCATATTTAACTCCGTATTTCGATAACAATAACTACATATATATTTACATATTTCATATCATTTTAGTCCGTGCAAATCTGTCCCTGGTCATTATTGTTTAGAAGCTACTCCAGCCCCCGGACATAAAGAGAATAAAGACTAAATATAAAGTCGCAGGCTATCTTTCCCGACAAAGAACGAAGTGTACTCACTTATTGTATTAAATATAAGGTATATACTCTTGCCCTATCTTGACGACCTGGTGACTCTATCCAAACTGTGAAACAGGCTTGTACTCACCCTCTCGAAAGACAGTTCGCGGAGGTCAACAAAGCAGTTAAGACCCCGCCGCACCGTAAAGAATGTCGTAACCTTCAATAAGGAGTTCTAAAACCACATCGATCAACAGAAACTTCTCGTGAAGTTTCTCGGAGTTATCCTAATACACGACCTTACAGTGCCTTAAAATAAACACGAAAATATGAATACAATGTATTTAGGAGATATGGAAAATATTTAATAGTAATTGGTATTAAATGGGAATAATAAAATAGTTTATCAGTGTTACATTATTTTACCCATATTGTACTAAATAAACGCAAATGAGAACGTGAAAATGGTACACTCCAATACTGTACTATATGTACTCAAAAGCATTAACCTTTAATTGCTTTATTCTAATTGTCGCTGAGTGGTGTAATTATTGTTCAATTGCTTTATTCTAATTGTCGCTGAGTGGTGTAATTATTGTTCAAATAAAAGAATATAAAATGAGCCCAAGAGTGATGACAGTTCTTTTGCAAATGACCAAATATTCCAGTACACGTTTTAAGTGACAAATCGTTTTGTTTCTACGTTGTGTGTAGTTGATTTCGATTATTTCAACATAATTGGCATATGTAAATGCAATACGTATTTCATCAACTTTGTATTTATTTAGTACAAATATTTTATAACTATTGGTGCTATAGAATGGCACAGACTTTCCTTATTAGTTTTCTATTTTCTTTGGTCTCGGGTAGCAATTTGGAATTGCCACATACTCTTGTCAGCTGACAGCTATCGCCGCCCAAAGTACTTTTTTTACATTTTCTTAATTTTTCGGTTTCCTAATGGTAGAACGGAAATATTAATTTTATAATATTAAAGAACAGTCAAACCTCGTTCTAAATCACAATTTTCTTTGAAAAATTTGGAGCCGTTTTTAAGAAAATGGCGTTTAAGCTAGAAAAAAAATGCGAAATTTCAAGCTCTTTTTTTACAGAAAATTTTTGAGTTTTCAAAACACTTCATTAGAATTAATTTGAAGCACATTAACTTATAAATAATTTTATTTCACAGATATCTGTGAAATAAAATTATCTTATTATATATTTCTACTTTTACTTTATCACGTTGGTATGCCCGTTAATATTAGAGAAGAAACTTACTTAGGTTCTGAAATTATTTTTGCTCCCAGATTTGCAGTTGTTTTGGAGGTTTGTTTGGAGTTGCAACATACGAGAACATGTGTTAGAAGGCCAAAATCACGGGCCTTTATCTCTTCCTGTTCCTGTACTGATAGAAGAGGCAAAAAAATAAGACAGAAAATAATGGACTCAAAGTGCTGAAAAATAATGCTCGTTTTCATAAATAAAATTTAATTTGCACTCTTAAGGATACACACACACAACATCTGCGTTTATTGTCAGCAAAATATTTGATTACCTTTTAATCTCATACAAGAGAAAAAGAAATATCGATAAGAAGCAGCAAAAAAGCCCAGCAAATATCGATAAGAAGCAGCAAATTTCCTAAGCTAGCTAGTTTTCAAATCTGTCTTAACTTTACCCTAGCTTTTCGGAATTGCCTCACCCTCTTCCCAGCTGCTTACTGTCTTTAAAGACGCTCTTAAAGACACTTTGTCTCCATTTTCCATCCCTTATAGTTGAATTGAAATATGAACCTAGAAATACTAAAGGAGAGAAAAACAAGGTCATATAAACAAATTTTAGAATATTTGTCGTTCTTACTAAAATGTTTGAGCATTTCTGAAAATACTTAACTTTTGAGACTCACCTTCACAGAAAACTTTTCATTTTTCGAGAAACATCGTAATTATTATTTGAAGCTCTTTCGTAAAAGGTATATTATTCTTCATTCAGGCAATTACTACTGAAAATATAAGTTATGCATTTAGTTAACTCTTTATTCCTTGTAGGCTGAAATATGAGTATATTTTGTTTAGTCTGAGCCGCATACTGTTTTCCTTGGTTATTACTATATCGATGTAACAATATTTAAATTATTCGATACTCCCTACTGTTTAAATTTGTTTCAACCTCAATAATTGTCTCCCCATGCTGTGATGTGTTCATTATTTATGCCAATACAATAATTTATTAAACAAAGGATGTTTGGTATCGACTCGAACTGTTCCAAAGGTGTCTGGTGTTTGAGTTTCCACTGCGACAATACGCAAACGACAGTTTTCTATTGACACACTATTACGCCCTTTCTTTCAGGACACTGGAACAAAAAGCAATTGGTTCTCGATGTTAACAGTTTTTTTTAAATTTTAGTTATTATTAAGACAATTACTAAATGTTATATTGATTCAAAAATTGCATTCATACAATTAATGAATCATATTAATTTGCACTAAAAATAACAAATGTAACACGTATTCCATTCATTCCAGAATGCGTAGTACATGACACACTAGTCGGGTTATTAATTCAAAATAGCAATTGAATCAGTTTATATGTGATGGAGGACAGACCGACCTCGCTATAAACCTTCTGTTCAGCAACCAGACGTTCACGGGTCACTACTCACCACAGGGTTATCGAACATGCTGAAGCGAGAGCAAAATATTCCAAACGATTATCTTGTCACCAAAGCTGACCTCGGAGGAGCTAACACGTTATTAACATTTGTTTCGAAATTTTGACGAATATCAAAATCAACTCGTACATGATATCAAATTATTTCCTCTATCTACTAAAAGGAATATTGTATTTTCATAGTAATACATGTGAGTATTTTAATCGATAACAAAATTCTAGCGACGCGGCGAATGGTGTTCTGAAAATTTTCGAAGCAGAAATGAAGTGTTCATAAAAACGACTGAAAGAAAATAACTGGATTGACAGGTTGATGTGCTGAGTGACAAATGGCAAGTAAGAATTTGAGTTAACTTCACCAGTCCTTAATGTCTATCAATAAGAAATAATCGAATTTTCTCCTCGGCTAAAGGTTTTAGCCGCTAACGGTTTTAGTGGTTTACTGATGGATGGACAGAATTTTTAGGTATCAAGCATCCACAAAACATGGATTCTGGCAACGCCACGTGTTGGAAGATATATCCACTTTTTTGTTGCCAGGGCTTTGTAATAAGAGTTTTTTCTGCCGAAAATTCGCCGATTTTTTTCGCGCAGCATTACATAACACTCTCTACCGCGTAAGCGGTAGCGAGAAATTAAACATATATGCTTCATATATTGGTTTTGATTATTTGAAACAAGGTGAAGATTTTGTTAATTGCCTGCATTTAAAATTCCCATTAATGTTGTGACGCAAACTGGTGTCTGAAGCTCATTGGCTGAAGTCGGATGCAATGCAAAAGAGCTCCCCTCTGATAAACTCTACAGGAGAAACGCTCGTATCTAGGGACACTTTTAATGTTTTCAATTTTCCCCTCTTCTTTCCGATAAGACATTATTTACAATCCTCTTTTGAAATGCTACACGTCTTAGCATGTTTATGTGTAAGATTAATAATTTCTACCAGGTCCTTTTTTTGAGATACTTTGTTTGTGTATAATGTGTTCCTCGTATATCGTGCTGATGTAGTATTAGGAACATCTCTAGGTACATCAACAGTCACTGCACCTAGATACAACAATCTGCAATCGTGAATGAACGTGTCTGCTGTTAATTCTGTAGGAAAGAAGTATACGCCTTAAATTAACTACATTCAATGCTAGCAAGTGTAGGTCTACTTCAGTTTTCATGAAGTAATAGTAGTTATTACAAAACTAATGAAAGGGAAATGCAGAAATTTTTACTTTTCATTCGTCAAATATTTTAATCTCTCATTAAAACACGGAAACAGTTCACATTAGAAAATCGTTTACAAGTTAAAAATGTTTACTTTCTGAAAACTTCCAAAAAATTCTCAAGAAAAGATCAGGTGACAATTACAAGGATAAGAACTGGCCATTGTAAGTTCAGTCATCAATGACCTCAGCTGGCGATGCGACTTTTAATAAACAAAACATAGGTCACATGAGTAAACACAAATGGCAATAGCAGTGTAGGCAAAATAACAATCCCAGATTTCTCTGACAGACCTCTCGAAAATATGCTTTGCCACTACGTAAAACAGTTTCCCCCATACGTCGTGAGATTAGTTACAAAAGTGAATAATTGAATTAAAAAATATTATCGAGTATTAATAATATCTCATTTAGTTACAATATCTTACAATATGAAGGTAAATAATACGCTGACGCATAATGTCGACCGTGATATGTAAATGAGAATGTTTATAAACGAAATGCCAAACAATATTTATCTTAACTTTATCTTTATTGCTCCGTTAATCCATCACGAGGCGCGCATGTTTTCTCTGTGTTTTCGCAGCTTGTCACGTGCATCTCGAATATTCGACTCTTTTCGGACTTTTCTTTGATCTATGAGATCAGCCCACATGGGATTGAAAAATTAGTCCACCACTCAGTTCTGAGAACAAGCTGGGACATGATGGGGAAGAGAGAATAGCACACAGCTCATCATACAAAAGGCTGCTTTGGCTTTTGCCTGGAAGTATTTAGGTAAACTACTGATTATACGTTTTTTGAAAGGCATATTTATGAATGTCCATTATCAACAAATATAATAAACTTTGCAATAGCTTTATTTTACTTTCCGAAACCATGTATAACGATCTTTACTACTAAGAGTATTTTGCAAATATTCAGAGCTAAGTCGCCTAACCATCTTACCACCCTTACCATCCATCTCTCAGCCTCGAAAGCACATCCTTCTTACAATCCAACCGCTTCTTTGCAAAACTTGCCGAGTCTTCGAAAGTGTATCGACCGCGAATTCTGTCGAAAGAGACAAAACGAAAAACGTTCTCCGTCCAACTACCCACCACCCATCGGGCGAGTTTTCCTTGTCGGAGAGGGGGGTGAGAAAACGAGAAGAAAAACAATGTTCCGTCGGTCGGCCGGGTGCACTACTTGTCTCTCTGGAGACCCGCAGGGTCTTCGTCACGACTCCAGCTCCAGTCCGCAAACGAAGGGCTCCTCTGCACGCGTCGGCCAGACGGCTCGTGCTTGTCTGCTCGCTCGTCTTTGTGCAATCAGCGAAGTGCGATTATTTCATTTAACAGCGCGCCCCCCTTCCCTCGTCACTTCGCCTTGGGGAGGAACGGAGGGAAGAGACGGAGAGTTAATTATATATTTATTCTCTGGTAGAAATAGAAAACTTGGCTCCGGGTTTCCGCTCCGCCGTCGCCGCCAAGTTTGCAACTACGAACAAACACAAATGCTCGCTTGCGCTAATTATCGCTCGTGCTCGCGAGTGTTTTGCCTCGGTACACGCCAGGGCAGAGCGGAGCGGGGAGTTTGTGGGCGGAGGAGGACTTCAGACAGAAATCTTCACCCGGGGTCTCTTCCGTTGGTTGCTCCTTGCCTCCCGGCCTAGGGTTTCGGGTTGATAGAATCCGACTAGTTTCGATGCGTTTAGAGCAGTGTTGTCAAGGTCGATGCCACGAGAGGGAATCCGTGGCACGAGTGCCATGACGAAATCGCTTCTCCACGCCTCAAGGGACAACGCCATCACTATTGTAAAACGGCGGGATTACTAATAATTTCCTCTCCCGACGCTAGTGGCGTAGAGAAGCTCGTGGCATGGCACGGTGCCGCGAGGGGTGACACTGCCACCAGTAGAAGACCTTGACACCACTGGTTTAGAAATGCGGATTATGCACCTATTTCATTCGTTGTTTGAATTGCATAACAAATTACAAGAACAGATTGTTAATTATCTTTTTTCTCAATTTTAAAGCAATTTCAATTTCGACGTAGTTTAAAGTACCTTTCATTATCAAGTGTCAAATAATGTCACTATTCCATTTGACCATGATCTCATCCATTAATTTCAAGAATACAATATATAATACTTTATTCCACTTTTCATTTTATGCAGGTAATTTCGTAATTATTTTGTACTTTTAATGTCCAGAAACTCAAAATAAAAAGAGACTGTTAGGTACATAGGAATTCAACCTACAATTTTTATCAAAATGTGCCAGTCTTACAAAAACAACCTCATGATGACTTTCCAAGTACCAAGTTACTGCAAGGAAAGTGTCCTCCCCTTTTTAACAATTGTCTAAACTTGAATCCCCTATCATTCAAATAATATGAGAACAGTATAAACCACATTTGAGCCGTTGAGAGCAAAAGTAGTGTAAGTAAAAAAATACTTTACGGAAAATGATGTGTAAACGAAAATGCTGTAAAATTATAATGCTTAGAAATAAATGACCAAAGTGTTATGAACGTGTTAATGAGTTATTCTTTTAACTTAATACATCTATTTTGAGAAACATTGCTTATCAAGTAATTTACAATTTTATTGACTTTCACCACTTTCGCACACACCCTTTCTGCAACTGTGACTTAGATTCAAAGAATTGGCATGCACAATTTTCGTCTGAGATTGTAATGTGATGGAAAAATAGGGCTTTTTCACGATTTTCAACCAAGTGAGAGCAATTCTGAAGTTGCGATTTTGACCTATGCACATATCACTATAGCGATTAATGTTTTTTTTCCAAGAAGCTTCTTCTGTGATAGGTGCAGATAAACAAGAAGCTATTTCTTGGGAAGCTTCTTCTGTGATAGGTGCAGATAAACAAGAAGCTATTTCTTGGGAAGCTTCTTCTGTGATAGGTGCAGATAAACAAGAAGCTATTTCTTGGAAGCCCTTGGAAGCTGTTGTTTCATCCCACCTGTGACTTACACCATAATTGCATGCAGCGGTATGAGCAACTTGTTGGCTACTTCTCTACTTCTGCATTGTGCTGGCCTTTAGCTCAGAAATATTGAAGTTTGACCCACACCATTTTAGTCCGTGATGGAACAATTTTCAAACCATCCACCACTGCATCTAACTCAAATGTTCCAAAAGTTTACTTACACCACTTTTGCTTTCAACGGCTTATTTTCATCACAAATGAAAGCAAAATAAGTTAATAGTGATATGCGGAAATGAGTGAAATAATAGATAAGTAGATTAAGCACGTGCTTAACCTCCCGCCTGAAAGAGACCTTTAATATTTTTAGCCATACTGTATAATAGTTCATAAATATTAAAAATATTTTAATATTAGTTACGTTGTCTAAGGTTACGTCGCGTGTCGTATACAACAATCGTATTTATTGTCAATTTATAAAAATTATAAGGGAGGGGACTTAATTTAGTCATGCCTGGGTCCTCCGAAGACATTAATCCGGCTCTGACGCAGTTATATGTCACAATGCTTATTGACAGAATCTCAGAAAATGGTAAACATCCAGTTATTTAGAAATAGAATTATGTTGTAAAAAAGAGCGAGTTCGTCGTCTGGCTATGATAAAAAATAAACTTTACTCGTTAAACTTTCAAAATCTTTCAAAATCTCGCATTCCAAAACAAAAAGTAAATCCTTTTTATCTTAAGTCATTTTATTGTGTAATTTTCTACCTTCTTCAGTTAGAATCTAACAAGCGGAAGACTTTGTAATCGCACCCAATCACTTCGCAGCATTCCAAACACGCCTAACCTGCTTCTCTAACACTCTGCAGATAATGTCAGGGCTTTTTTGCTATCAGTTATACACCACCGAGAAACGAGTAGAACAGGACGAGAAATAAATAAAAGGTATGCAGTTTGCTATTTTCACCAGCAAATGTTTGCTGGCTTGAAATTTTTTCACAGCATCTATTCCAACCTATTAGGGTTTATAGGCAACAGTGACAAATCACTTTAATTTAATATATTATGGTCATTTTTTCGTTGTAAAGAAATTATACTTTACCTACTGAATTCTGTACAACAAATGTATCTACCCGAAAATTGTGTGCAAGATACTGGTTAAATTCATTATTTCCAAGTGATGTGTATGCTGTCAATTATCTACTTGAGTCAGGGGCGTGCGGTGACCTATTCCTATGGGTAAGCTCTGTAAATAGCAAGGATGCGACGTGATGTGTTTGGAGACAAAACGAAAATCCATTTAGCTACTGTATATAAATATTTAATTATATCAAAAATGACATTATTATTATTATTATTATTATTATTATTGCTTATTTTGGAAGAATGCGAGTCCCCAGCATAAGCGCACACAAGTTTCTACGATCTACCGGTCATCAACAGTCGATGGCATTTGAATGATCCACATGTCGAAAAGATCTCTTATCTGTTGGGACGTGTGAACGCTGAATTGAAACACTATCCTTTGTGCTGATACGGCAAAGCTCACTCGTCGGAACAAAGTCGAGGAAGCGGCCTCCGCAACGGTTGTGTCCTCCGTCCCATGACATTGTGTCTGATGTGTGAAAGAACTTTTAGGAGATTATATGGCGCGGAATGGCTAGGGGGACTTATTCATTACACTGTTTTCACATATTTCCACTTTGAAATTATCCGATAGTAATATGTTTTAAATCTTGTTTAATATTTTATATTAATAATTTTTTTAACATTTTACTTTGTAAAAATTCAAAGAAGCTTGAAACATTTGGTGACAAGTGTCCCCTCTTCCCCCTTAACACTATGCTGTCAGGGGACAAAACGAAAAGTATCACAGATGAAGCAACCGAGAACAAAGGTGGTTCTGTATTACGATTTCCTGCGTACCACTTGCAATTGAGCCGCAATAAAATGACAACTGAAGACGTACATACGCTGTTATAACATTTGAAGTCAAGCGTAAGGAACAACAAATATTTGTTATTACATCATATCTACTGGATAAATAATATTGAAAGTAAACAAGTAATCTTGCCTAATTTACTTGAAAATAAACTCCATATTCCTCTCTTGTGTGGCAAATTCTGCTGCTCCATCATATGCCTGAGCAACCAATTTGTCGCCGAATTTTTACTATTTTTTCCACATGATTAAATAATCTATTTCAAGATCTATCCGCGCTTACATCCACAAACGATCTAAATTCTCCTGAATTTCTACAGTTTTTCCTGAACATATCTAAGAGACGTAGCTAATTGTGATTTGGTACTTACGTCGGATGTTTCATCTAAAATAATCGCAACGTGCTGGGTTGTTCAAATTGTTATAGCCTTCTTTGTTACATATATTATGATCATGGGAAAACAGTGAACATGGCCAACAAAATAATTTATTAAGTTTTCTACTATCTGTTTACCAATTTGTGAGATCATACTTTTTAGTATTAAAATAGCGAAAATATTCCCTTCCCTTTTCTTTGTACAAACATCTGAAGTCAGGAAGTTCCGGAACAGGCGTCCCTACTCGAATAACCCCATTTTTCTCCACAAAAGTACGACAACTGAACGGATTTTTTAAAATATCCTCAATTATACATGTATTTTCTGCCGTAGCTCAGTGCCTTACCGCTACGAAGCACAAAAGGCAGCACACGGGAAGAACGCACAGAGAAATAATACGCACAGATGAAAAAAAAACACGAGTTCGTATTATCACTTACAACACCAGACTCACTAGGCGGCGCTTACCACTGTGTAAAATGCGAACACGTCTGCAAGCTCATTTCAGGGCCACACTGGGTGGTGCTGTAGGCGGCGGGCCTGGGTTGCTGCGCTTTCCAGAGAGCTACATACAATCATATGGAGCTTCCTAAAAGTCAAGAGCGCATGCGCGAACTCCCTAATGCATTTAGATGGAGAACATCGCAATGCTCACTTCGGGCCGGGTGGCGGCGCTTACTACCTCCGTCTCTTTCACCCGCTTTCCGTCTCCGTCTGCATCAGCGTTGTATGCTCGATGTAGGGCCACGCTCTGGTCGGGCGCCTTCGCAAGGCAGTGTACCCTTCCTTGACAGAAATTTAAACTCCTAGTTGAGTTCTCATCATGGTGAAAGTCGCGATTTCACATTATAATAATTACATTTAACGCATTTTTTTTAGGGTAAGCGCAGCTTACATAGCTTACCTGGAATGCACGCCACAGACTAGAGTCTAGTTATAATCATTAGTCGATGTGAACCCCATAGTCCAGGAAGATGATGTCAAGAGTCTGCTCGTGGACGTAACGTAAGGCAATATGGTTTCACATTGAAATTGTAAAATCAAATTATCAGTACTTTGAAAAATACTGAATATTGAAATCAAAGAAAATATTGCTACATCAATTATTTCATTTATAATTTTATTTTATTTGATTTTCTATCCAAATATGTAGCAAACTGCTTTTGTATTTTCATGTCAACGGATAAAAAAATAAGTTAAAACCATCGCTTTATAAGACCCCCTTTTTATTTTTGCGGGAATCTGACAGCTTTCACAGCATCATTTATCTTCATTGCCAGGAATCATTCACTGATAACGAGTGTATTAATAATTCACAATTTCGCAAAATGCATTTTTATTTGTTTGCAAGTCCTTTTCAATGTTATACATAATTTTGTTAAATTAAATTAAATATTTCAATTGTTTTATAAATACAATATTCATAGAAGACAACTTCATGACCAATACAAAAGTGCGTTTTCTTTATCATTATGCGTCTTCAGTCGTTTTTGCATTCTAAAGTTGCGCATGCCGAGCTTTGTGCGTCCGGCAAAATAGAACTGCCTTCGAGATCAGAAATAATAAAGCGGTTCTGTATTGTTTTCATTGCCACAAGAAGAGCATAAGATAAAAAGCAAGGTAATTTAGTTTCCTTGCTTTACATAACAGTGAGAAAGGAGGAGAAAAAGGCAAGCCGGCGGGGGGGGGGAAGGGGCGCTCACTTGGCGCGGCGCTGCTGCAGGTGGTCGGCGATGGCGTCGATGAAGTCCTCGGTGGTGAGGAACATGTCGTCCTTGAGGGCGTCGCCGTGCACGCGGCGCGCCAGGTCCTCCGACATCTTGCCCGAGTCCACGCACTCGACGCACGCCTCCTCGAGGTGCTGCGCGAACGCCGCCAGCTCCGGCGTGTCGTCCAGCACGGCGCGGTGGCCCAGCGCGCGCGTCCACGCGAAGATGGACGCGATGGGGTTGGTGGACGTGGGCTCGCCCTGCTGGTGCTTCCTGCGGGCAGGGGGGCCACAAGTCGATCCAGTCCGCCAAATAAGAGTGGTTAACGGGAGCGGAGAGAATGCCAAAAATGATAGTACATGGTACAATAATTGGAGTAGGAAGATGAGACGGACTAAGAGCAAAGTGTATCCACGATGTGGGCAAAGATGTTACAAAGGTGAAGATTACTGGATGGTGGAGAAAGGCAGATAGAAGGGCGCGTATCGTGAAGGCAGCTCAGACCCATACCGGGTTGTAATGCTATTGGAAGAAAAATAAAAAGAAGAGGAAGACTGGTCAAGGTGAGAGGTGAATAAAGCTGGCTCTGTCACTGGAGCTGATCATTTCAAAATAGCTGCACATTCACAACTTGTTAAAAACTTAATACTCTTGTGCATAAGTCTATGTAGGATAAGTCTTAAATACTTGTACTTTTTCTACAAAAAGGAGCAAAGTGCATGTCTAAAAATAAAAAAACCGGGTCTGACATACTTTCATAATAGCTGCATATTTACAAGCTATTCCAAACTAAAACCACTGATGGTGCTTCCTGCGGGCAGGGGGGCCCACAGCCGTTCTGGGACAAGTCCATCCATTCCGCCAAATAAAAGGGGTCAAGGTTAATGGGAGCGGATAGAATGCCTAAAATGATGCTACGTGGTAAAATAATTGGAGTAGGAAGACGAGACAGACCAACAACAAGGTGGATCCAGGATCTGGGCGGAGATATGAAGAAGGTGAAGATTACTGGATAGTGGGGAAAGGCAGAGAGAAGAAGAGAATGGGTGCATATCGTGGAGGCAGCTCAGGCCCTTGCATTTGGAAGAAGAAGAAGACTGGTCAAGTTGAGCGGTGAATAAAGCTGGCTCTGTCACAGAATCTGATCATTTCAAAATAGCTGCACATTCACAATATGTTTAAAACTAAATACTCTTGTGCTTAAGTCTAAGTAGTATGTCTTAAATACTAGTACTTTTTTCTAGAAAAAGGAGCAAAATGCATGTATTATATATTAAAAATAAAAAAACGGGCTCTGACATACTGTCATAATAGCTGCAAGCTGTTCCAAACTAAAACCTTTGTGAATGGGCCGTTCTTTCATAAGTAATCAATATTTGTACAATTTGTAGGAAATGATGAATATTATTGACAATTTAAGTAAGCATGCCGCCCAAAATCCTCCCAGGAAACAACAGATTGCGCCCAATGGGCCCCATGAAAAATGCATTTTCTTCCCGCCAGTCGACACCTTCCCCCCCCCTCCCAATTGGCGGCATCCGCCCAATATGGCATCCTGCCCGCGGGCGGACAGCCCGCGCCTCAACCGCGCTGCTCCCAAGTGGAGTGCATGTTATATGCCGGGAGGAGGCCACGCTGATTGATTACTTGGTGTTTCCGGGCGCGCCAACTGCTAAGGTCATTAACACCGTAAGTGTGGGGCATTTTTAATTGCGAGAGGTGACGGTGATCATCCCCCGCTGGACTGCGAGATCCGGCACCAGCCTACCAGTCAGTTTGCGAAGTTTTTCCTCAACCAGGTATCTCTCGCCAGCGGGGCGCCCCCCATTCGGAACAAGCTCTATGGTGCTATTTTTACAAAGTTGCCTCTTAAGTCCCTATGGGCACGATGGAATATTACACGTCATTTCGCGTCTTTCTCGGTCTTGTCGCAAGATGTCGCATGATCGCAAGCACCACCTGATAAGGTCGCGATCATGCAGCTAGCTGCACTATCTAGCTGCACGACTGAGAATGACGCGAAATATCGTTCCATATTCCATACGCAAAATCCGTGACATATTCATGAAGACACGCCTTGAGAAAGTGATAAAAATCGCTCCCAAGTCTAAGAGTGTGGTGCATGCAAGTGTAAGTGCGTGTGAATAAGAATTTAGGAGAGGAAAAGGTAGAAGAAGAAAAGATCGCGCGCGGTTGTGGCCCGTTTGTCAGGGTATTGCTCCGGCATTCGTATAGTAGTTGTCAAAGAATTCACGAAAAAGTTCCGATTGGGACAGCCAACCAGACGCTAGAATTCTCCTCCAGGCAGGTGTGTAGCGGGTGAGACTTGGTGTAGCGGGTGTCTCGGGAGAGCGAATGGGTGAGGGAATGCGGAGCCACGATTGTAAACGAAGATAGCCGAGCATGCCGGCAAGCCGAGCGGAGTTGTGCAGCGAGCCGATCGGACTTCTAGAAAACGGACAGAACGGATCTTGAAAGGACTTACGCGAGTATAGAAGAAAACTAGTGAGCCAAACAGGAGGAAAGAAAATGGAAGATTTCCTGCAACATATAAAGAACATAAAAATGCCAAATGATTTTAAGGCGAGTATTTTCATAAAATGGGTTGGTAATTATGCGGTTAAAATGCGTTGGAGAGACTCAAGAATGTTTTATATTAACGGGAGGATTGAAGGCCCGAGCCTCGTCCTCAACTTGGACACGCGTAGCGAAGCGGCGCAATTCCGCAGAAAAATTTCCGATTCAAAGAAGGAACTTGTGATTCAAACTCCAAACCAATATAAATGACTAGTTTTCTCAGGAGAGCACAAGCTCTTAGATAGCTTGACTCCTCTCGGCCGTCTTTGCATACGTTCGTGTCTCCGCATTTTGCTTTCCCGAGACCCAAAGTGCGGTTACAGGGTTGCCAGATTGGGGAATTTTGTCCCCAAAATGGGGATTTATTTTCCCTGTGGGGAACAAATGGGGAACATAAATGGATGGGGAATATCTGGATATTTTTGGGAAAATAATTTTCATCTGGAGTCGAGACAAATATTACTGTTAATTACTATGAATAAAAACACTACAAACATTATTCTCTTTAATTTTTTGTATCAGAAAAAAGAAAAATAATCTACAAGCATAGAGAAAGAAAAATATGAGAAAAACGAAGATAGTAAAAGGGTTTCGAACAGCTCAAAGGACGATGATTGGTTGATATGAATAATTTGAATTTAAGGCAGCGTTGTCAAGGTCGATGCCACGAGCGCGAGTCCGTGGCACTCGTGCCACGACGAAATTGTCCCTTCACGCAGTTCATTTCCCAGCCACCAGAGACAAGGCCATCCCTCTTGTAAAACGGCGGGGTTACTAATAGTTCCCTTCCCCGACGCTAGTTGCGCAGAGAAGCTCGTGGCATGGCACGATGCCGCAACGCATGCCACTGCCACCAGCAGCAGACCTTGACACCACTGATTTAAGGGGATTGCCAATGCAATCGCCAGAAACAGCTCATGTCTTTTGTCGATAATTTGGAGAATATCTTTCATTTCGAGGTAGGGAAACTTTGATTCATTGGAGAGGTTATTTAGGGAAATTTGGTAGTAGAAGAGGGGAAAGAGCTCGCAACACATCCGGCCGCCCTGTGCAGGCGAGAGATGGCTTGCCTGTAGTGTCAGGTGACGGTGCCGTGCGCAGGGGAAATCATTTTCATCCGGAGTCGACACAGAAACATTACTGTCAATTATTATGAATATAAAAAAACAAACGTTATTCTCTCACTTTAAGTATCAAAAAAAAAGAAAAATAATCTACTGGCATAGAGAAAGAAAAAGCATGAGAAAAACTAACATAGTACTTGGGTTGATATGAATAATTTGAATTTAAGCCAATGTATTCCCCAAGAATAGCTCATGTTTGTGCATAATCTGGAGAATATTTTCGTTTCAAAGTTGGAAAATTTTGTTTCATTGAGGAAGTTATTTTGGGAAATTTGGTAATAGTGGTGGGGAAAGAGCTCGCAACACATGTGGCATGACTTGTAATTCCTGGTGATTCCTGATTCCTGGCTGTTCCTGGCCATTACATTGGCTTAAATTCAAATTATTCATATCAGCCAATCACCGTCCTTTGAGCTGTTCGAAACCTCTTTATTATCTTCGCTTTTCTCATGTTTTTTCTTTCTCTATGCCTGTTGATTATTTTTTTCTACATAAAAATGAGACGCGGGACCCGCACAGGGTGAGAGGTGGCTTGCCTGTAGTGCCTGGTGACGGTTCCGTGCGCGGCCTCGGCCTCGATGGTCCTGCCGTCGGGGCAGACGAGCACGGAGGTCATGAGGCCCAGCGAGCCGTACGCCTGCGCCACCACGTCCGACTGCACGTCGCCGTCGTAGTTCTTGCACGCCCACACGAAGCCGCCGCTCGACTTGAGCGCCTGCGCCACCATGTCGTCGATGAGTCGGTGCTCGAACCTGCCCGGCACGCGCCACGCGTTGCATCTCCGACACTCGCCTCACGAAAAGGCGTTCTCTACTGCACTACGCATGGACAATTGTCCGTCTACATTTATCTCCTTATGAAAGTCTCTGTGCAAATATGTCATTGATAAAATTAACTATACGCATTCCTAATTTTGCCCCATCTGCCAGTTTTCATTATACAGTAAATCCTCTTTAACCCGAATTCTAAGGAACCGAAATAATTGTTGTTATAAAAATTCGTGTTATCCGATTATTATTATTATTATTATTATTATTATTATTATTATTATTATTATTATTCATGAGAGTATTACGGTAATCCTTTGCCGGGACACAAGTTTTGTTCCTATTATGGCGAAATTCTTGTTATGCGAGTTCGTGTTAATGAGGGTTTACTGTAGTTATTGAAGATACGAGTAGTAAAAGTGACATTTTGCGGGTAGGAAATGTTGCGCCACGAAGCCGATAGGCCATATGGCGTAGTTCAACGTGTAAAATTAAATCAGTTTTACATGGGTGTCATTCACTATTTTGTAGAAAGTTTGACCAGTGTATAATTTAATTTTTTTTCAAATTTACAAACCACTTCATAATTCATTAAGGTCAGTAGGCTAGTAGCTGATGCGGGCAGATCAAATTGTTTTTTGTTGTTGTTTTTTTGTTGCATTCACAGATTTATCTGAACATATGAGCATCGTCTCACTTTTTTCACTAGAGCTAAAAATTGAATTTTTGGGTAGGGAAAATACTGAATGCAGAAAAAGAAGCACTAAAAGAACCACTTTTACTAATGGCTGTCTAAAAAGATCCGTGTATTAATTATTGTGCGTGTGTGTATGACTAAATAATGAAATACAATTACAATGTTATGTAATGAATGCACTGAACCAAATGCACCGATAATGAATAGCCCAAAACAATTTTTTAACGAATATTTTAAAAGCCAAATTTAAATGTTAAAAATTCTCAAAATTCAAAACCTATATTAGCCATAAATATGTTGTTAACAGATTGCCTGTAACTATTTAAGATGTTTCACATGTTGAATATTATGTCATGTATGTTGTTAAGATTAACATTTCGGAAAACAGCCTCTTTCGCCAGTTTGATTCATGGTTTCAATTATCTACATTGTTACAATCCATTCGGGACATGCTATGTCTGCATGCATCTGTCCTTGAAAAAAATATTTCATAAAGAAAAAGTCTGTCTTTAATTTGGTATTTGTTGAAAGACACGAAAAATTGTTGATCTCTTGCAAGTGTTAAAAATTCAGGGTTCATTGAATATGAAATCTGCGTTATTTTTAAAACCGTTATTTTCTGTGATCAAAAATTGGAGCTTTTTCCGAGAAAATGTTGTTAACGATCAATGTAAAGTACACCCAAAACTCAAAATATTCATTGCAAATTCGCAGGACCAGGTGTTCAGCCAAATCGATGGGGTATATCAATTTTGGTGAAAATCTTGAAAGGGATTTAGAGACGCTATCGTTACACACGGAACAGATTTTGCCAATTTTTCGGTATCAAGGACCCACAAAACGTGAATTAAAACCACTTTTTTCATTATCAGGACTCCAGAAGACACGAGCGTAGGCTTCCGCGGCCGGAGCCAATAACTACTTGGCTTTGCGGGAGATGCCACGTCCTAGGCACACATGCTAACGTTTGGACCGCCATTCTGCGACCATTCTCATTTCGCCCTGAGGAAGGTCGCAGAATGGCTGCCAGAATGTTGGCAACTGCGCATCGGACGGAGCGTCTCCCGGACACCAAAGTAGTTACTACCCACCAGAAGAGCTTTTCTGTCGAGCAAGTCGCTTTTGTTTGGCGCAGCATCGCAACGTTAGTAGCGTGTACCGTAAGCCCGCGTCCTCAAAGTCCTTGCGGTACTCCGACTCGTAGACCTCGTGGAAGATGTCCTTGAAGCGGCCGTCGTAGTGCTTGAGGATGGTGTTCTTGGTGGAGAGGAAGAGCGGCCAGCGCTTCTGCAGAGCGTAGGCGAAGCAGCAGTGCGCGAAGTTGCGAATGGAGCTGTCCGTGTTGTACATACCCAGCGCCACGCCGCGCTCCGGGAACGAGAAGAGCTCCGTGCGGTGCTCCGGCCCGCCCTCCTGCGGCACAGCGCATCGCGGTTTCTACACCTCCTGCACCTGCGCGATCTACTTATTCACATCAGTGGCGAAGGTAAAGGGTACACTGGGAGCCTTAGGCTCTTTGTCCAGTGAGTGCGAGAGAGAAGGAGATAGCGCGTGCGCATGCGCTGCAGAGCCAGCCGGTGTCTATCCAGTGGTAGGCTCCCCGCTCAGCTGTGGTCCCTACTAATTCCTTCACGCGTAAGCGCAAAAGGAGTCCAAAACATTTTATTTTTAAAATTTTTTATTAGAAATTAATTAAATTTAATTTTCTTTAACGATTTAGTAAAACAAATATTGAAAAAATAGCACACATAACGGCAGAATTTGTTGAAAATAATTTAGGTATTCTAAGGTTCCCAGATTACCCTTCAGCTTCGCCTCTGTTTCCCATACCCGTTCTCTACGTTCTATGAGTCGATTCTTTAGCTGATTTTTCTTTGCCAATAGTTTTTATTTCACGGGTACAACGACGTCATGATTATTGATTTCTACACATTGATTGCATCTGGCATAACAATACGAAATAATGAATATATGACAAATAAATATTCATTTCATTAACTTTAACCCTTCCATGCGCTGCTTTGAACATGTGCAAAGCGATTTTCAAAATGGCTTTGGAGCAACTAAAAGACAATCTCTGGCACATTTATTTTGTGTTTCATTAAAAGTCTTTCTAGCCCTGCGTTTACGAATTTGCCCATAGAATGCCCGTATGTGGTCTCAACGTACTTGTGATCAGAGGGCATCGCTATGACGTGACGCGCCAGATCGTTGGTTTTGTAAAAGCTATATGTTGATGTATTAGTGTAAATTGGCGATTGCAATTTTTTTCTTATGTGATGTGTACTTCCGTGAGCTCAATATGTGTAAAAAAAAATACTGACTTTGTCGTCATGTATGCCTTTTACGGACGTACAAAAAGGATACCTTTGCATATCTTGAAAGGTAGCATTGAGCCCACTTTGGTAGTGAGATTATAGTAAGGTTATGTTTGATATTTATTGCATATTATTTGTTTCCATATTCAGGAAAAATTACGCGAAAAGTACTCAAATTCTCGATAAAGTTTACATGAGCTTCTTTTAAAATAGGTCTTCAAAAAACAAAATTTAATCACAAATTTGGACCCATTTTTGAAAAAAAAAATGAAAATGTTCCAGGGACTTCATGTAATATACCCCACAAATTTAAAATATCGATTTCAAATTCATGGGACCGTGATATCAGGCAAGTCAGTTAGGGAATATTATTTTTGGAAAAATTCGGCTGATTGGTTTAGGTGCTGGAGTCGATCACAGTCAGACACGTTTTGCTGTCAATGAATTTTTCGGTATCAAGGACCCTGAAAAACATGGATTCGGACTAAACGTATTAGAGGAAGTAATTTACTATGTGTAAAACTAAGATTTATCCACAAATTATCGTTAGTAAGGCATGGCAATAAGAGTACTGTTTACAAATTTCGCCGTTTTTCCCACAGTATTACAATAATTTCTCTATAGCGAGAAAGTAAAATGTATGAACCTGCAAATTACGAGGGTCCTAAGGATATACATTTGTAGCTTCCCAAAGGTGAAGTAAACTTCTGTTTAAACAAAGGGAAGAACTGTTTCATGAATATCCTTTGTCAATGGTTCGAAAAACCGTCAGTAATCATGTAAAATATGTTAACATGTTTTTGTAAAATATGTTTACAACATACAAAAGTTGTCCTTTAAATAAAAAAATTATTAGTATTTGTTTTATCTGAAAATAAATGGAAATGATTATTGATGTACATCTGCACTTGACTGGCAGAAATTTTGAGTCAACGCGCATCTTTGCACATATGCAAAGTGTAATTTGTTTTTGCATTAAGTCTTAATGACTGAAAAAAGAATATTTAAAATATTTTTCCCGAGTTACAGGGTCTATTCTTTATAATATAATAATATAAAAAAATTTCAGCTCAAAAAAAATTGGCGTAATGAAGGGTTAAGACATTAATATTTAGTGTTTGTACAACAAAATCTGTTAATAAGTGATAACACTTCTAAAGCCTGTTACCTCTCTTTTGAAGAAAAACTCGCAAAATACTTTTCCCCAACACGCCAATTACATTCCTTACTGTTTTTGACGATGAAAACACAATTTTCGAAAGAAAAACCCTCATTCATTGAAATATTTAGATTGATCTCTGTATGCTAAACGGCTAATACTATTCTATGCCCTCCCAGTCAGTTGCATCATTCAAAATCTTTTAACACTGCAAAACTTTCATTTACAAATTCCTAATATCAATCACTAAAAAACAGTGCAACAGTACTTTCTTCATATTATTAATTTTAGCTTGTCTCAGCCCCTTCACCTCCAATCATTAATTCTTTACAATGTAGTTTTCATCCATCGTAAAGAAGATTATTTTTCTCAATATGTTCATGGTATGTGTGCTCTGAATCAGTTATTCGAATTGTGCTGTTCTGATTTCGTTTCCTTAGCTATTGTATCTATACAATATTTTTTACGTTACTGAGAAATTTAGTGGGTGTTTGCCCGATAAAAACCCGATCAGGAGAAAGCGAATGACTCTCAAAATTGCGAAATTATTAATAATTTAGAAGCTGAAGCATGAACACAATTAGCACACAGTCTGCAGAAATAACTATTTTCGTAATGAAATTTTCATAAAATTGACATTACTGAATATGAGATTTCTGCAAGAAATTGCTTCTCAACATTTTCAAAGTTCTATTGCAAACTGTAAATCAGTTGTGTCAAGGTCTACTACTAGTGGCAGTGACACGCCTCGCAGCACCGTGCCATGCCACGAGCTTCTCTGCGCCACTAGCGTCGGGAGAGGAAACTATTAGTAATCCCGCCGTTTTACAATAGTGATGGCGTTGACTCTTGCGGCGGGGTTATGAACTGCGTGAGAGGCGATTTCGTTTTGGCACTCGTGCCACGGACTCCCGCTCGTGGCATCGACCTTGACAACACTGCTGTAAATTTACGAATACATCATTGGATTGGTTCCTTCCTAGAGATAAATACTATCAAAGTTCACTGTCCGCGACCGAAAGCAAACCCGCGACTGCCGGTACGAGGGTATAGAGATAAGATATCTAAGATCATCGACATCGCAATTTGCAGCGGCCTGCACAAGATAAATGATAAGCGCAGCTGCGGCAGATAACATATCTAGATTGAGGAGAGTTCCTGGAACAATCGATTAGGCCGTGTGTAGTGCTTGCCAAAAATACTGACGTTGTTTTCCTCTCTAGTGCGGCAAGTATAAGCCCTCCGTAAAATGTATTTCCTGGCAAAGAAACATATATCATTTTCAGGAACGTTTAACACATTTTCTCATATTTGATGCTCCTTGTAGAGACGGACATGAGGTCTCATTTTAACCATAGAAATAAAAGGCCCAATTATCAACTTTCACAAAGCAGTAATTTAGCTAGAATTCAATAAAGTTATTATTGTGATATTAAATATTTAATTGGTCGCTATTGACCTTGCCGTCGATGCGATCAAAAATAATAAAAAAGTCTATATAAGGATATCTTTGAGAGTATACGTATTAAGTTCGAACAACTAATCTTATACTATTGAAATGCATTTTTATTATTGTTCACAGTTCCGTAAATTAGCTATTTCATTGACGGATTTTTGATTTTCAAGCTAAAATATTATTGAGGCCCCCTTTTTTATTGTCAACAATAATATTTTTGAGATTGGAGATTTTAACCTTTTGATTAAAAATCAAATAAGCCACTAAAACATGCTCAAATAACTTTATTCAAATTTTTAATTCAAAAATTGATAAGAATTGGCCGAATTAGGTTATTTATATCATTAATAGTATTATTTGACAATCTTATTAAACTTTTAAAATGACATCTCAAAATGGTATTTTACAAATTTTAATCTGCGAATAACATTTCGGAACTTGGCATTGTATCCTACATCATCAAATTCTATGATTGTCAAACAACACATAGACTTATTAATGATGTAAAGAACCTAATTACATACTATAAGACAATCTACACCGCAAAATTCAAATACTCGCACAAAGAATTGACTATACATAAAATTATACTAATTATAAATTTGTATATTTTTATAAAATTGTTTAGCAAATTTGCCATTTTGTTTAATCATTTTTGAGGCCCCTTGGACGCTTAAGCTTCAAGCTATTGTTTATTTACCTTAACGGTAAATCTGCCACTGTTTATTCTACAAGGAGTGTACTAACCACACAAATCCAAACGGAGGCCCTCCTTAACACAATACACCGACAATGAGCACACATGACCATGGAATCATTGGCCCCTGTGACCTTTGAGACCGAAGCTCTTGATTGATGCACGTACTACCTTAGGTATTTAGGTTGACAAAATGTAAATTGAATATCATATAACTTTCTATTCATGGACTAATGTTTTTTTAAGTGCTCGTTTCCTGCTAGCCATTTCCAAATGTTCACTCCTCCAGTTCCAGAGTTCTAATAATGAACTATAAGGAAAGGCGACGTATTGACAGAGTCCAAAAGCATAAGCATATATCAGCAAATTAATACTTTTTATTATGTTCACACCTTTTTATAGGTGAATTTAGACACTACTAATGCTCAATTCATACTATAAATCTTCGATTGACAGTACCCTCTCCTTTAGTAAGACTCAATGAACTAAGATCTCTTGGATCCGAGTATGTTGTAGTCCAGTGTTGTCAAGGTCTTCTAGTGGTGGCTGTGGCACGCGTCCTGGCACCATAGCATGCCTCGAGTTTCTCTGCGCAACTAGCGTCGGGAAAGGGAATTATTACGAGTAGTAGTAACCCCGCTGTTTTACAATAGGAATGGTGTTATCTCTGGTGGAGGGGTGATAAACTGCGTGGATGGGCGATTTCGTCGTGGCAGTCGTGCCACGCACTCCCACTCGTGGCATCGACCTTCACAACACTGTGTTAGAAGATTAACAAAAAAAGAACGGCAGATATGAAAAGGTGAAAAGAACGCGCGTTGCGATGATGCGCAGGGGAACGAGCATTCTCACACGTCTTGCCATTCCCTCTCGTGGTAAAGAGGGTGGTTTGCGTTTGAATGCACCGCATGAAGGATGGAAGGGCAGGGATTATGCATTGGCTTATGGGATACATTGCGAAAGCCTTGGTGCCCTGCCATACTGCACCACCGTCGTCGGGGACTCGGCCAGACTATAGGCAGGCGGTGAGAAGGTCATGGTGAAGAGTACTCTCCTCGATCTCGGAGCCAATGCAAGTGAGCAGGCTTACTCATTACACTTCCCTTGTCCTGGGACAGAGATCGCACCGGTGATAGTCTTTCGTCGTCTGCTATATGAAGGATCATGTAAGTAAAAATGATGAATACGTGTTTAAGGATTGGCCAAGCCAGGCCCGACTATTAGATGATGCAAACTACCCATGCCTTACACAGGCCAACTCTACTCCGCAGCCTTCGGCTCCGCGAAGCGGGGCGCTTCTTAATCAACTGAGAAGGGTAGTGCAAGACGCTCTTTTCTTAAGTAACTTCCTAATGAAATAACTTTTAACTTCTCGTCAAGTGATTAAAATTAATTATCCCGTATACAAATAATTGGCAGACGCACCTCAAGAGAAAAATATCAGGTAATACTAAAGGATAAAATAAGATGTGAAGAAATCCGAAACAAAATGAGATTCAAGATATTGCAGATGTGTCTAGAAACAATAATGGCGACGGAGGTGACAATTTTTCCCGATAAGATCCTATCAGATACTCTGTACAACGTTCTGTGACAAGAAAAACGATTAGAGAATGCAAGAATGAAAAGAGAGTTGATTTAATGTGTTTAAGAAGAAAGTGGAACTAACATTGCCTCAAGTGGTCAACGATGCAACAATGAAACCATACAAAATATGCTTAGTTTTTGCATCAATTTCAGTTGAACGTAGCTCCTAAGATTTACATAATTTCGCTTTTTCAAAACAGTACAACTAAAATGATAATAAACTTTCTTTCTGAAAATATGCATTGTAAATGTAAGTGTAGTGCAAGAGTATTTTGTTTAAATAAATTGTGGGTTCACTAACTCACCTCCCCACTTCAATGGAAGACGGTAACCCATAGATCTGATAAAAAAAATACAAAATCTGGAAAGATCATGTACCACTCCAGAACAAACTGTACAAAGGAAAACTTGGTGTCAGTCAGTGGCGAGGCATCCCGTACAGTCATCGATGAAGAAAAATTATAAAAATATTGCATTTTACATATTTTAGGCAATTTGGATAATTCATCAACGTATAATCAATGTTATTTAAACAATGTTATTTTTCTACTCCCATTGTATAATGCTGCCATTTGATGGCTGCGACTAGTTGCATAATGATACAGTCATTTCGATACAGTTTTCAATATGATACAGGTTCTTGACTAATCGCAGAGAAGTTTACAAACCAAGTATTGACAATTAAGCATTGAGAATTGTTTTAGCAAATGTGTCTTTCGATTGTGTACATTAAAATTACATTTGATATTATATTATGCTGGGTAGTTTTAATATCTTTTATTAGTTGTAATTTTTCCTGGAATTTTATTTAAAATAAATTGGATCGTAATTTTACTAGCAGTACTCCCTCGCAGGCGGACTGATGGCCAGAGCCACCTGCGGCAGCATGCGAGGGTAGGGTTCGGGAGCGTCCGCTAGGTGGCCTTGGGTAAATCCTTTATGTCAACGGCCACGAAACGATTCAACGTAAAAGTTTAAATTGTAAAAGTCGTAGAAAGAGTACCGTATGAAACTCGATGTAATGGGTATTAATACACTCGTGTAAAGTTAACGATACTCGAATCGTAATATCACAATAGTGTATTAACACCCATCATTACATCATCGTTTCATAATGTACTTTTACGAAACAGTTGGGATATCGTCATAAAACAACGAGAAGATGGCAAAGGAATTGCTGGCCGCAAGGGTTCGCAGCCACTACCTTGGGCGAGTAGACGAGCTCCACCTTGCTGGCGGCCGGGATGTCGAGGTCGGCCGCCGTGTACTGGTCGCCTTCGGCGTGGCGGCCGATGACGATGGGCTGCGTCCAGTTGGGCACCAGGCACGGGACGGTCTGGCACACAATGGGCTCGCGGAACACCGTGCCGCCCAGCAGGTTCCTGCGCCCACGCCCACGCAACACGCCATGGCTCGGTGTGAACGAGGTCTTTTATGTGCTTTAAAACACGTTTCACTTTCAGGCCTTTTACATGTCTTTTTTACATTATTTGCATACAACGAATTTTGCCCCTCTGAAACTATTGTAAATAGTTAATTAAGAATTAGCGGGACTGCGCTGCATACCAAAACTTTTCCTCCTTTTAGGAAAGATTATTTAGGGTACTATCAACTACATGTTTCCTTCACATGAGCACTTACATTAAGGTGTGACTTGGATATTTAAGAAAGTTGTAGAAAAATGTCAGTATTGGAATACCAAAACTGAAGAATACATTGCATTACGAAAGACATCGCTGGCTTTAATATTAAAGCTGTAGGATAGGTTCAAAAAATAAACTTTTGCAATTTTCTAAATTTGCAATGTTTTAATGAAAATATATGCTAAAAAAGAAATTCAAATTCATGGAGTTGTACACAACTCTAAGGTGAAATGTACGCTTGCAGTTTTTACATTATCCCAGTAAGTTATAAGATGTGTACCAATTTATTGAATACAGCAAATCGAACATTACGCAACACTGTGATAGACTGCGTAGATGCATTAAATGTTGTTTTAAAGCTGCAATGTCAAACAATCCTGTCATTTAGAATGATATCTTGCGCAATGTATAATAAGTGTATTATTCATAGCGGGTGGCTTAGCGTGAAGGAAGGTGGAAACAAAAGCTCCCACTGCCGATCCGCGCCGAGATCGCTAAGAAAGTAGTGTCGTAGTGATCTTGGACCCAAAGGTTGCGGGTTTGAGTCCCGCCTCGGACATGGCTGTATTTGTGTTCGTCCTTTCACCCCCTCTCATCACCGTATCATGTCATCTTCAGTTACAGAATGTCAAACCCAATAGTGATCGCTAATGACCCTGATGTTGATGCGACCTTAAATAACAAAAAAAAAAGCTCCCACCGCATTGTCTGTGTATCTTTATGTCTGTGGGTGCAGTCAAGTCCCAAGCCCCTTGACCTTTGTGCCGGTATTACTTACCGCTATATTTTTATCAAATATCTTTGTGTGAATTTATTAATCAAAACACTCTTTGCAGTCAAGATTACACGTAAAAGCTTTCGGAAAATCAATTTTAATTAACACTGAAAATAACAGTAAGTTAATAATTTCATTATAAGTTGTAAAAGCAAAAGTCCACTCTAAGCTCCCAACTGGTCTTCCAACATGTGTGGGTCTAAAGTGAACGTCAGTGTGTGGGGTAAGGAGAGAGGATAGGACGTGGAAGGGGAAAGAAAGACCCCGGGCGGTTCGTGTGCCTTTTGTTAGCTACTGCTCCGGCATTCGCCTCTTTCGATCGGAGAAACCACTGAAATCTACCGACCAGATCAGCCGACCGCTTGAATTCTCGCCCAGAGAGCGGCTGAATTCGTCGTAACTCTACAGCTAGTGGACGCCCAAGCCCTGCAGTGGGGCGCACCTGATGGTGGCGTTGGGCGAGGGCCACGCCTTCTTGAGGTTGAACTCGGCGGCGCGCGCGTCGTCGGGCGTGATGGTGGAGCACTTGACGCCCACGTTGTGCTTGAGCACGGCCAGCGCCGCGTCCCACGTGACGCGGTCGTCGGTGGCGTCGCGGTTCTGCAGCCCCAGGTCGAAGTACACCAGCTCCACCTTCACGTGCGGCAGGATCAGCTTCTCCTTGATGCGCCCCCACATGACGCGCGCCATCTCGTCCCCGTCCATGTCCACCATGGCGCCCTTCGCCTGCGGCGGGAACAAACGAGTCATTGACTGGTTATTTGGGCACATCATCTGCTAAGGTCACTAGTCCCGTAAATGTAGTGTTTGTTTCTAGTGAGATGGCAGTGACCTTCCGCACCGCCGATGGTGAGATTAATTGATTGTTAGTGATTCCGGGCACGTCAACTACTAAGGTCATTAGTTCCGTAAGTATAGTGTATTTTTTTCTAGGGATCCGCCACTGAATAGGGCTCCATTGAAAATGTCCAGGAGGGTCACAATATCGTTGGCTAAGACTACGTTTCTTATAATGTGGAGAGGTGTCTCCCATAAATTACGTAACGCTAAAGAAACGGATGTGGGTTTATGGCAGAGTTAAATGGCATTACGAAGGGGTAAGGGGTATTAGTTTATTGTTACGTAACATTGACATTTATTTCTTTACATTTTACAATATTTGCTTAAATAATTCCATTTTTAGTCTTTTTCTAAAACATTAAAATATTATCGAAATAATTTCATTTAACAATATAAATAAATTAAAGTTGTTACATGTAATTGTTACAATAAATGGAAATACGTTTGATCAATTTTTTATAGAATCTGTAAGATTACGAAGAAAATATTCAAAATTGATATGTAGAATATTCTCGAATCCACTTAAATTGCCACAGAAGATTCTCGCCTGTGGGTCATCCACGACCGCGGGTGTACGGCTTGTAATTTAAAATTTTCTTGCCTATGCATCTTTCACTCGCAACTTCCTCACAGTCTTATTGTTAGGTGCAGTCAACATCGCCAACGAATTCGGACTTTATCATAAATTTTAATATAAAACACAAACAAAATGTAGAAAAAATGTTTTTTCTGTTCTTTAATTTATTTTTTCTTATTGTAAATAGAGGAGGGTGTGTTTTCATAAGGGGTACGTAATTATTTAGGAGGGGGTTTCAAGGGCGCGTTGCAGGGGGAGAGGGGTAATTCAAAATACTCCATTGATTGATTACTAGTGACTCCGGGCGCGTCAACGGCTAAGATAATGAGTCTCCTACGTGTAGTGCATGGTTTGCTCGGGCGGCAGCAGTGATCTTGCCCCGCTGAATGGCGAGATCCAGTGCTGATCTACCGTTGGATAGCGGGGTTTCCACAACCAGATATCTCCCACCAGCGGGCACCGCCAAGCCGGGACAAGCTCCAAGTTCCGGCCGGTCTCCCGGCATGTGTGGTGGTGTAGTGCATGTTAGTATGTGTGTGTGTGTGTGTGTGTGTAAGATGTGACGATAGGACAAGGAATGGGAAGGACAGTCGCGCGCGGTCCGTGGCCTGTTTATTAGAATTCGGCTGGTGTTGATCGGTGAAACCATGGAAAACTAGCGATCAGAACAGGCGGCAGCTAGAATTCGCCTCCAGACAGCGACTGGATCCATTCTAGTTGACAAGCTAATGTCGAAAAACCTGCCACCTTGGGTCAGAGGCCCTGCAGTGGCATCAGTTGATGCCCTGCGCCACAACTCCCGATGAAATACTCCAAATCTGGGTGACATGATTTACGGCCGGCCCCACAGTGGCACCGGGAGAGATGGCTCAGTGCATCAACCTGATGTCACTGCAGCCCCTCTGACCGGGAGGTCCTAGGTTCGAGTCCCGACACTAGCTTGTTAGCTAGGTCGAATTCAGTCGCTGTCTGGAGGAGAATTCTAGCGGCCGGCTGCTCTGATCGGTAGTTTTCCGTGGTTTCTCTGATCAACACCAGGCGAATGCCGGAGCAGTACCCTAACAAACGGGCCACAGACCGCGCGCGATCTTTCCTTCCTCTTCCTTGTCCTATCCTCTCCTCTTACACACACACACACACACACACTAACATGCAGTACACTACCTCACATGGCGGGAGACAGGTCGGGAGCTTACAGCTTGTCCCGGCTGGGGCGGTGCCCCGCTGGTGAGAGATACCTGGTTGAGGGGAAAACCCCGCTGGTCGTCGGTAGGTCGGCGTCAGATCTCGCCATCCAGCGGGGAAAAAGATCATCGCCACCTCCCGAGAAAAAACACGCACTACTCAGGACTAATGACCTGAGTAGTTGCCGCGCCCGGAAACACGAATCAATCAATCAATCAATCAATCCCTGAGCGTCGGCGCTGCTGTACTCGCCTCAACGCGCGCGGCGGCGGGGGCGGTGTAGCAGCGCCGAGGGGCCGAGCTGCAGCTCATGGCAGCCGCCAGGGTGCGCGCCGCGCGGGTCAAGTTGGCCACTGCGCTGCTCATTGTTGCGGTTGCTCTCGCCTGCGTGTTCTCCGGAAGCCGCTCACTGGACGAAACGTCGACTCGAAGAGGTGTGCTCACGTATCCAGCTATCAGCAGCGGGCTATAGGGGAAGAAAAAAATATCTCAGAACTTGGTTAAGAAAACAAAGTAGTGTAGTACTTTTTTTCTATTTTGGATGTTGGTATATATACAAGAGCTAAACTGACACCGTGAGACCAATCTCCATGAAAGTTGGCACTTCTACATGTTTTTTCACCGAGAAAGTTTATGTGCTGTTAAATCTGTTGTAACTCACTACATGGCGCAGTAGAACAGAACTAAATAAAAATTTACGTCAAATGCAACCTGCACCGCATTCGGCAGGGTTTTGAATCTATATCGTTAAAGAACTCCTAAATGATGCGTTCTATGGCCTTAAGAACTAAAATTTTGAGGCCGCCGTAATCCACAAGATGAAACCTTCTTGAACATTCTATCATATTTTTGCTGGTCCGGCGCTTCCCGATATTACCTCACCTGCTCAGAAATGTACAGAATCTGCCATTAAATGTGAATGAGAAGGGCAGAGAGTGGCAGAGTCAGACAGGGACAGGGTTAGGGAGGGAGAGACAGTGAGAGGGTGAAGGGAGGGGAAAGAGGGAGATAAAGGGTAGAACAACGTCTGCCAGGTTTTCCTAGTTATTTCTTAATTTGTAATTTACGAAAATTCAGAGAGTTCCACAAAAATGAGATCTGCGTTATTATTTTAAGCGTTCCTTGTTCTATTAGTGGAAAAAATAAAGAAAAAATTATATCCGTGGAAAAAATCGTGAGAAAGACAATAATTTAAACCTTATTGACCACAAATTTCTTGTATCAGGGCACTCATTTAAGAAAAATGACTCCGAATTTGGGAACTTAGAGCAAGCTGTCGAAAATAAAATCCATTAAGTTCCCTCTGACTGGCATAATACTCTCCGTTCAGCTCGAAAAACAGCACGTGAAATGGTCCAAGCAGATTTTATGTCTACTTTGCAGCTTGAAAAAGCATTGTGTGAAACATTATTAATGCAGGAACCAGAGTAAATTGCTGCAAATACAGTGGAGGTGAAGGGAGCGGTTCCTTAGAGAAGAACTTAACCTTAACTGGTCTGGTGAAAAATAATCTAAAGAGAACGTAAATAAGATAAAAATGTGAAAAAATGTAATATTGAAAATTATTGACACTCCTTGTCTGGCGGGGTCCATACAGGCATAATAAACAATAAAATACAATTACGTTGTTATTTAAGACAAAAAGCACACACGATCGTCTGCTGGGGACCTTGAACGAGGAATACACGGAATTACAGCCTAATATATCGGTGCTTTTAGTTACTAACTTGAGTGTATGATAGCCTGGGGTCCCAGGGACCTCACCAGACAAGTTAAGGGTTAACTGTAGGGTTAACTGTTAAACTAATTGTAGCAAAAAAATACTTTCAACTTCTGGAATACGTACCTCCAGTGGACTACTACTACTACTACTACTACTACTACTACTACTACTACTACTACTACTACTACTACTACTACTACTACTACTACTACTACTACTACTACAGCTCATTAAAAACATGCCTAGTTCGGAAAGATATACAGGACCATTAAAACCAATTCAAGAAGAGGAGGAGTCTGCTGCCTCAATTGACTTGTTAATGAAGTGAGCTCTGCTGACACACCCTTTACCAATGACCTTAATTTTGTAAAACTTGTAATAACAGTAAACCTCTATTTTATTTTTTGGGATATTAATTAATTATAATGTATATGTGTAAACTATTAAACTTTAGTGTGTAAATACATTGTGCACATTGTTATTTTACGTTTCGCATTAATTTCACTATACTTCCCTATTTTTCCATCACATTACTATCGCAAACGAAAATTATGCATGCCATTTTTTCAATGTAAGTCATAGTTTTGAGAAACGGTGTGTGCAAAAGTGGTGTATGTCAACGAAATAGTTAATTACTTAATTAACAATGTTGCTGTCCAAAATATACGTAGTAAGTTAAACGAGTAACTCGTTAAGAAGTTCATAACACTTTAGGTCATTTATCTCTAAACATTACAGTTTTACAACGTTTTTCATTTACACGTCATTTTCAGGAAAGTACGCTTCTTGACTTACACCACTTTTTCTCGCAATGGCTCAATTGATCGAGGAATATCAATTTTGGAGATAGTGTCTGAACGATTTAGCCACTAGCATTGTTCACAGACAGACGGTTTGCCGTCAATCTATTTTTGGGTTTCATGGACTCACAAAACATGGATCCACATTTTTGTCGCCAAGAACCGGCAATACGTGTTCTTCTGTCGAAAATTCGCCTGTTTTCGGCGCACAGTTACAATATTTTCTCTTCTTGCGAAGTAAGAGCAAGGAAGTAAAAGACACTAACGGCGTGTGGTGGTTAGAGAGTAAAGTAAGATTTTATTCACGGGTTGGGCACCCGAGGTGACTTTCAAAGCAAAAAGAGCAATCGAGGTTGTTGTTTTTTACCTTATTGAGCCCCACTACTTTGTAAGGATTGAGTGCTCGGAGTTTCCGGGCGCCTCAGCCGCTGAGAGAGGTGGCGGTGGAACGTGAGATCCAGCGCCGACATTCTCATCGACTCGCGGGAGATCGCCCGCGATCAGTTTGTTAGGGTAGTGCTTTTGTATTCCCCTGGTATTGACCAGAAAGAAACGGAAAAACTACTGAATAGAACAGCTGTCCGTTATGACGGACGGAATTCTATAGAATTCTCCTCCAGACAGTTGCTGAATTCGAGCTAGCTGTGTATACTTAGATTTTTCTTTCTTGGCGCGTGGGGGAGTGTCATCAAAATGGAATATCTCACAGTATTTCGCGTCGTTTTCGGTTGTGCCGCTAGGAGTCGCATGATCGCCAGCCCTCCTCGATACGATCACGATCATGAGATTCCTAGCGGCCCAACTGAGAAGACGCGGAATACCGTAAGATATTCCTTTTTGATGACACACACCCCCACGCGCCAAGAAAGAAAAACCGAAGTAGAGCTAGTATCGAAAATCCATCACCCACGGGGCTCGAGCCTTAGGAGGACCTCCGGTCAGTGTCGCTACAGTGGAAACAGTTGTTGTCCTGAGCTATCTCATCGTCTCCTAGATTATTTCAGTAGTGTAGATACCTTTTTCGGCTCTCAAACACAACCAATCTGTATCAATGAGGTCTCTAAACAAAGAGAATTTCACGGAGACGTGACGAATTGCAATTTGAGTTTTAAAATATGAAAAATTTGTTTAAAAAAAACTCTTCTAAATATGCATGTCAAATGCAACCCGCAACACTCCGTAACATTTTTTAAAAATCTATATCGTTAAATAATTTCTAAATAATGCGTTCCAGGGCCTTAAAAACTACAATTTTGAGGCCAAAGGCCTCAAAGAAACGTTTCCTCACGCCGTAATCTACAGGATGAGATCTTCTTCACCATTCTATTATATTTTTGCCGGTTCGACGTTTCTCGTCCCCCCCCCCCCGCCGCCTATTCAGAGCCATTAGAATCTGCGACTGTATGTGAAATTAAACTAATTACTTGATATTCTACGCGACTGAATTACACAGGTGTACCTCTCTGCTCGATAATAAAGTTAAATAAGAATAGTTTCCATTGACAAGAGTGTATTGTATTGTTATCAATTACAAGGAGGCATAAAACAAGTGACGGAGGATAAGAGGGGCTTGAAGAAAGATATATATTACAGGTTTAATATGGAAATGGAAAATAGGGAAGAGGGGGGCTACATGTAAGAGTTCTCGCAAACGTAAGCTAATTTGTCCTTAGTTAAGATAAAGTATTGTAGTGCTGCAGTAAAAAAAGGCGATTCTTCTTTTTTGGACCCTGATATGCAAAGAGTGGATTTTTCTTGCTCTTACATTAATAGTTCTCACTTACGTGTGAGAATGTTGCAGAATTAGCAATTAATACATTCATCTAATCTACATGTTATAAATTATTTTCTGGAACGTGTGAGTCCTTGATACTAAAAACAGTTTTCGGCCATTCGCCTGTACCATATGCAAACCAACGCTCTTGATCCGTACATTCGGTTTTCTTCAAAAAAGATATTTCCCGATCGATCAGGCTGATTTCACGGACCCTCGCATTTTCATCGGATATTTTTACGTATTTTGGGGGTTCTTGACATGACATTCGCGGATCTTTTACGACTACAAACCTTGTATATTATATTGTTTCTAATAATTGGCATTATCTAATATCATGAATATCTAAGTCCTTTCCATTGGTTCGTCAAGTTCAGTGGCTTCATCTTGTCCTTGTTCCAGCTCGTGACTCGCCTTTCAGGTCATTTTCAGAAACGACTGTCATATTGTCGCAACACTTTTCGCAGTTGAGACACAAGTGCGATCATTAATCCCTTCTTCTTGCAGTCTTTTTTTTTTTTTTTTTTTTGCAGTTTTTGGAGATCTTGCAGGAAATAAATTTCAATAAAACTGGTAGAGCAGGTGGTACGGACAAGTTGTATAGAAAGGCAAATGACCATTTTCCATACTTTTCCTTCTGCACTCTTCTGGATTTTTTTCTAAATCTAGCCGTTCCTGAACACGATAACAAACTCTTAAAAAAGTCTTACTGTGCTGCAGATGTTGGTAATGCAGAAATGTTTACCTTGCTACTGAAGGAGATTTAGCAGACATCTCAAATGGCTGAATAAGGGCATGTTCTTTGCACTAGAGCCAAATAGTGAAACCCGAAAAAGTTCAACACCACCATCTCATTATAGTTGCGTTGGACAGTTCGAATAATTTCGTAGTCAGCAACATTAATGTATTTGGTCTGTCAGAAATTCATTATTCCGTGCATGAGCAATGCCGAGGTTTCGCAACTACTCATTGCTTGTGAGAAAATAAAGTTATAGGTAATTGTTTCACTTGCAGCAGCAAACTGACTTTCTGTTGGTAAAGAAACTTTCTTCTCTTTCAAAAAGGACACATTTTGCATGCTTGCAGAGAGTTCTCAATATTACCAACAGATTTACATCCTCACCAACTTCAATCACGTTCTTGTTTTTTGGATCTAAGGACAATGCTGTATTAATTATCGGGCTTCATGTAAAGTACCCCCAAATTTTGAAGAAAGATTTTCAAAATCGCGGCGCTTCGAGTCGAGCCAGATCTACTGAGGAATATCCATTTTGGAAGAAATCGTACGAATGGTTTAGGCACTAGTGGTGTTCACAGACGGACGGACAGACGTTTTGAAAAAAAAACCTTTTCGGTATCAGAGGACTCCAAAACGTGTATTTTCATTGAAATCTCGAAATCTGTTTTCCGCAGTATTACTTAACTTTCCCTATACTACATATATTTCTTCGTATATACGTATGTATGCATACATACGTAGCGTATACGAGACTGTACCGTATACGGGAAAGTAAAAATATATAAAAACCAGTTTTTTTTAGATTTTTCAAAATAACTTACAAGTCATCCAAAAAACGCTAATGCCAGTTACAAGTATATGTCTATAAAAATCAGGATCTTCGAAATCTATGCGTCACTAAAGGCTCGATCGTCTTCCAAAGTACTAATTTTTTTCTTTCATGTTATTAATTAGGTACCTACTTTCCTTTTTCAAAATAAAATGTAAAGTGGTTCATAAGGCAAGAAAAATTAACATAGAAATGAAACAGCGCCCAATTTACACAATTCGACAGCTTTTTACTTTCCCGTATACATACGTATATACGGAGTAATATACGTAGTATAGGGAAAGTTATGTATTGCTGCGCGTAAAAATGGCGTATTTTCTGCAGAACAAAATTCATTGACGGGCTCTGATAACGAAAAAGTGGTGCTATAGAATTGCACAGACTTTCCCGTATTAGTTTTCTATTTCCTTGGGTCTGGGCAAGCTATTCGGAATTGCCACATAATCTTGCCAGCTACCATCTATCGCCACCCAAAAAAGTTTTTTTTGACATTTTCTCAATTTTTCGATTTCTTAACCTTCCGGTGGGCGCGCCTATTTGAGTCACATAAGCGGGCGCGTAGGAGCACTCTATGCTGCCTCGAGAAAACAGTATTTTGCGCCCCCAAAACTTCTATTATTTAGTTGAAGAAGGAAGTATAAAAACTCAAAATTATTCATTACATTTGTAATGTTAATTCATTTTATAAATCAAAGAAATATGGCTATTTTTAGGTACAGAATAATAAAAAACACTTTATCAGAAAACCTTATAAAACAAAATATAAAAAAGAAATGAACTAGAAAATTGTTATTAAATAGACAAATTAATTAAATGAAAATTTACTGTCCTTAAATTTGAGAAAAGCATCAATTGGTTTTCATGAAGCCGTTTCCAGTAACTCAAGAAGATGCCGGATTTCTTCGTATGTGTCATTAGCGTATGCTTCATTTCATTTCTTCGTATGCTTCTGTAGCTCGAAATTCCGCATTTTCAGAAACGCTCAAACGTCATTTTCTCATAAATTGCTCAATTTTTGTTTTCGAACTTTTCGAACGAATAGTGCTAATTGCACTCTTTAATACGATGTTAAGTTCATTTTGGGGTATTTTTTTGTTGTTTAAAAAATTATACAAATGTAATTTTTTTAAGATCTCTCATGCCGTTAATACGCACATTTCCATTAATTTATAAACTATTGTATTTGTGAGGTGATGTGCTTCAAATAACTTCTAATGTTTTTCGAAAATTCAACAATTTTGTGCGAAAAAGAGCTTCAAATTTCGAATTTAAAGCGCTGAAACGCCATTTTTGCTTTAAAAAAGGCTCCAAATTTTTCAAAGCAAATTTCCATTTAGGACGAGGTTTTACTGTTCTTTAATATTATTAAAAGACAATTTTTGTTCTACTATTAGGAAAGGGAAAAAACTAAGAAAAGTTTTTAAAAAATGTTGCTTGGGCGGCGGTAGATGTCAGCTGGCAGGAGCATTTGGCAAGTCCAAATTGCTAGCCGAGACCAAAGGAAATAGAAAACTAATACGGGAAAGTCTGTGCCATTCTGTAGCACCACTAGTTTATTTCTCTGTTAAGTTTTCTTTCTGGACAAATATATCCATTTATTTTGTAAATTATAATCAATTTACATGTTTCTGGAATGTTTATACGTTTCATCAATGAAGATTTTTGCGTAGAAAGTATTTTTTCAAATGGCTCAGCCATTCGGAATATCCAAGGTGTTTATGATTAAAAACGACGTGATACCCTTTTCTTAAAAATGATTAGTATGATCAGTAGAAGTTGTTAATCTGCAGTGCAAAGTACACGTAGTATAACAATATTTTGACAAAATTCTTTGAAAGTTATATAAAGAGTACTTACATATATGATACTTATGAATTGTATCTGAGCTTGATGACGGTGAGGAATATGAATTCTGAGGGCAGAGAAAACTGTAATGCGAAACTGATTCCAATGCCGCATTAATATGGACAAGCTGCGAATATAGCTCGCAAATGTGTCGCTAAAAATTTATGAGAACCTTTATCGCTTTAATGCCCCCATTGTTATTCCTCTTCTTCGGAGTGCAATTCAGTTTGACATCTTGCTGGATTCATCGAACGAAGCTTCCCTCGAGTCGGTGAAATAGTGAAGGTGCTCTTTCCGTGTGTAAAAGGAAGTTGTCAAAAATTATTCTTTTAATACGGTAAGTAAACTGATATAAAACATTTGCAGAAAGTTTAAATAATGCGCGTTTTAACAATATTTGTAACGTTTCATGTCATACCATCAATACTATTTCTTACGAGTGTTAATATTTATTTTCTATTTCTGATAAAAGTTACTTTTTTCTTTTGGTAACCAGTGGAAAACAATTGCAACAATATACACAACCGTTTTGTGTCTCAAACCATGGTCTTCTTGGCCTTTGGAGCGTTAGTATGTATAAAATATTAACTCGCTGGGATTTCACAGCACTTTAAATACGACTTCTTAGCACACGGCGATATAGTTAAAAGTTAATACAGTCCTTAAGTCCCTGTAAGTATGGTCAAAACTTACTCTTCAGGTATGCTGATGCCAGCAATGCGTGCTCTTTTTCCCTCAGAACGTTTGTCTTTCATTTATGTAAGCATTGAGGAATCATTAACATTGTTTTCTAATTTAATAGTATTGTAGTACATTAGTATCAATTGAAAATATAATGTTCATGGAGAAAAAACTTATTTTGAAGTTTGAATAGACCGCCAAATTGGTAGACCAGAATAAGAGTAATGATTTATTAGAAAATATTTTTCAAATCGTGCCTTATGGATGAATATACTTAATTCGTACGAATTTTGTTTTCGTTAATCGACAGACGGTATAATCATAGCAATACTTATTTTCTGGTTGTGATCTATATATGCACCTAAAATAAAAGATTTAGTTTAGAAGAATGCATTAGAAATAATAAACATGTCAATGTGAGTGTCTGTGCCCGAACATGTAATGAAAGAATATAGCTCTACCATCGAATCATATGGTAGGAACGTCATGGAATAATTTCTGATCTCGCCCCTCTCACTTTACTCCACGTGCAAGGAGTACAGGTATTGACACGCGAGTAGTGTAGGCAAGTTCATCATCGAAGGCGGTGGCCGAAGAGGATTAGTATTTCTTGAACTGATTGTGATCACATTCTCATATTGGGAGCATAGCAGAAAACTAGGTAATGGTTGTGTGAATGTTCACTTTCGAAGTTCATCTAACTCGTCATAAAGGGGCGGGGCATGCACAATTTTTCTAAGAATAGATTTTCTGTAAAATGAAAATTTTAGTCTTCATGTTATTGAATTTGATACTTAGTTTTGTTAAAAGGTGTTCAGTCATCAAAATTTAAGCGTACTCAATAAAATCAATAACGTCTGACGTCATTACAGAATTTTGACTACAGTTTTTATTCCAGCACGTGGGTCAGAATTGTTTTAAATTGATGTATCTTGTAGATCGGATAACTAGCTCTGTTAGTTTCAATGTTTTCTTGGGATTTGATTCAGGAATATCGGAACATACGTGTACTATTTTAAAGAAGTGCATATGGATGTATTTTAACCCTCTTAAATATTTTTGTATATTTTCACTAGTTTTGCATTCTAGCGAGAAACATTACACAAATTCCGTAAAATCTGAAGTTCCGATTTGCTGCACAGAAGTTGGGTTATAGTATTATTTTAGTTTGTATATCTTAAGTGTACATTTGTATGATCTATATTTCTAGGTGCTAAAATGGCATCAAAAGTGGTGGAAAATGGTACTGAAGGCTGGAAAGCACATAGTCTGCCTCCAGGAGATTATCATTTAATTGGCTGGGATGTTGATACTACAGGAAGAAGGCTTGTAGATGAAATATGCCAGATAGCAGCCTATACTCCGACTGATAATTTTTCGCAGTATGTGATGCCATTTCAAGAACTTAATCCTGCTGCACGTCGAAGGCATAACATTAGAGTAGTTACTATTGGTCGTTTTAGAATGTTAAAGGACTCTAAGACAAACAAGGTTTGCATTTAATGGTCATTCTGTAGAATGAGTGGCAAATAATAAATTGGTAGAAGCAGTTACATAACAAATATTTGATTTCAGGTGTTGAAAACTAAAAGTGAAATATCTGCTCTAACAGACTTTGTACAATGGCTAGAGGGAGTGAAAGGAAAGTCAAGTGATGGAGTTATTCTAGTTAGCCATGAATCACGCAAAGTAGCTGCACCTCTTCTGTTGGAAGCTCTTCGCAAATATAACATGTTGGATAAGTTTAGCTCTGTTGTCAAAGGATTTGCTAATGGCTACAATGTTGCTGAAGTGAAATGTGCTAAGACTATTCGATCATTTTCACTAAGAACCCTGTCAAGAGTTCTTCTGGATAAAGATGAAGAACTTGACAGTGCTGTAGACAGAGCTCGTCTTTCTTTTCAGGTATGATTTATAAATATAGATAATTTAATAATAGGATGTACATTTTCTATTAATTTCAAAATTTTTGTAGATTGTCCAGCACCTCTGTGGAGGTGAGGAAAGGCAAGGAAGTGGTGATGGAGATGAAACAACAGCTCCAGGTCTTGTGCTTGCCATTAGCGAATTTACTCAAACTATAGCACAGGAAGAAGAAGAACTTGCTAGAGTCAAAACTGTCTTGGATCGTCAGAATTCACTACGTCCCGTGTTTGCACCAATGCTTAGACGAGAAAAGAATCGTGCTGTTAACATCAGAAAACTAGTGGCAGAATCTGGAATTGACTATGAAATGTTGACCAGTACTTACAAGCTGAAGGGTAATGAAGGAATTTGCGAGTTGATTAGTTCTAAACTTCCTCGTGCCAGGGCAAAGGATGTAGAAGATTTGAAAACTCTATTAAAAGAGCATTTTGAAGGAGAAAATAATAAACCAGGAGAAAACAAACCTCTACCACAGAGGACCAAACCTACGTCAGCCTCAAATACTGCACCACAACCAAATTCAACTGCAAATGACAGTGTAGTACCTGTTGTATCATCTACCCAAGAGACTGCTGTACCACTTTCAGCTCCATCTTCTACTTCAACTTTGACTTCAAATCCTAATTTGACTCCTGTTTTCACTCCATCTCCACCTGCTCCTCCTTTAACCCAAGAGTTGGCATCAAACCCGTCTCCCAATCCATCAACTCAGACTTCGGTTCCAGCATCTAACTTAACTCCTACTCCACTATCATCTCCAGCTTCCTCAGGAGATGTGCCTGCTGCTTCTGTTGTAAATGAAACTTCAAAACCAGCGGAACCTGTTGAGAAGAAAGAAACTAATCCTGTCAGCTCTCCTGACTCTACCACAAAGAATTCTTCTTCAGAACCCCTTGTAAAAACTGAGTCAAATTCAAAACCTGTATCAGCTTCCAAAGAGTCTGATGCCACTTCACCTAATAATCCATCAGAAGCTGTTGCATCCTAAATTATAATTTTGAGAGTCAGTGAATGAGTGCCTTATTTTCCAGGGATGACAGTTTGTTTTGTTTTATGCCAGTGTTGCCTTATAAAATTATAATTTTGAATAAGTAAACACCACGTAATTAATTTATAATAATTTGCTGTAAGTCACTAATTTACTGTCAAGGCATAACGTCAGCTAAATGTTTCAACCATATTTGCAATATGTATATTGTGCAATGCCAAAGGCGAACTTGAGTTTATTTTATTTAATGCTAAAGTTTATTTCCATTGATGCCTAAGGCATGATTGGTTTTGTTTTTGTTAGCCAAAGGTGTAAAGAATTTTATTTTATAATGCCAAAGGCATAAATTGTAAAGCTAAAGCTTCTTTCATCTTCATGCATTTCGGGCAGACAGCTCCTCCAAACTTTTATTTTCCTTGAAGAGATATTCTCTTAATATCTGAATCCTGAGTTTTCTGTACATTTTCATTCTGATAAATCGATCTCATTGTAAAAAAAACATTTAATGATGTTAACTTGTATATACAACTTTGATGCTTATATTCTTTGTAAATCAAAGATGTTTTGTTATGTAATAACTTATGAAATTCAGTGTGATTAATCTTCTCACTTAAGTTAAAACATTGATGCTACAGTTTGTATATTAGCCTTGCCATGTAAAATTTGATTTAAAAAAGTATGTGAAGATTGATACCAAGAAGTGGAAGAAAAAAATCATGAATTTTTTGTTACGTTTCTGAGGTGAATGTTTTATACTCTTACTATCGTGTATTATTGTGTTCAAAATTGACTTGGAACAAGATGTAGCAGTATTATATCAACATTCAGACGTATTGTCATTAGGTACGGGTACGTACAAAATTTAACAAAACCTTTGTTCTCTATAATATGCAAGTAAAAACTGCATGGTTTTGAGGTTTTGAAGGCATTTATTCTGTATGGCAGACTTAACTTAGAAATTACTTGTATGAGACTTTCACATAAAGTTATTTATTTCTTATTTCAATAAATTTGTCAAGAAAGGCAACATACCAGTGTGTTTTTCTTGAAAACACCTTGAATAATTCTAGAACTTTTCCAATCCTTGTCATTTTGAATAAGATATTTTGGTTCACTTAGTATACTATTTCTTGGACAAGCAAATGTTTCATCCTACTTGGAATCATTTACGTGTTTGAGCATAATTGTAAAGAATTTGTTTATGAAAGACACTTACTCATTTGAAAATTTTTCATGATAAAATATACTGAGAAAGAGACCATTCAATTTGTGAAAATTGTATTCTCATGAATGGGCTATGGAAAGGTTCTTGAAGCAGCATGTGTATATTTCACCTAAAAGCATATTTAGTTTCACTCTAAAAACTTAATCTGCTAAAGATTTTAGTTTTAATAAAAAATATTGATTCACTAATCATTTCAGTAGTTTTATAAATTATTTTAAAATGTAGAGTTCTGTGTACAAAAGTTTTAGCAAAAGTTTATCCCAAAAAAGTTTGTTTTTATTCCAGCATCTTGTTTTAAAAGCTTTTTTTTTCTTTTCTTAGTTGGAAGACTTCATTCCTTTATTCTATTTTGCAATTATCGTGGACCTCTCTTCTTGTTTCTATTCAGTTATTCTTGCAAGTTTTTTCATTCTCTTTGATGTAATCTTGAAAAACTTGATGGAAATAAAAAAGTTTGTATGACTGAAATAGTTACTACTTACCACAGTTTTATAAAAAGTGGGTAGAATATTACTGGCGTTAATACTCGTTTTCTCTCTCACGTTCATGGCTTTTTAAAACATCCTTATTGAATTGGTACTGTAATATTTTCTTTGTAAGTTGAAAACTGATATTAATGGAAATAATTTTGAGGGAACCTTTTTATATTCTTCAGCAAGAAAGTTAATTTTCATCATTGTTCTTTTTTCAGCTTTTTGCTGGAAAAAAAACACTTTTGAACGTTTATAGTGTATGTATACATGTAGTTTGCTGCTACTGCTACAATTTTATTAAATAAGTACAACTTAAACAATAGGTTATGAAGAGTATTAGATTTATCATATTTTTTCTATATTGTTATTGCTTCCAACATCTATATTAAAACAAATTAGTTCAGATGTTTTCAGGAAAATATTAACTTTTAGAGTGTTAAAGAAATAGAAAATATTTTATGTTTAAATGCTGCTTTAGATTTACTAAACATAATAAAACCTATTTTTGCAAGTTTGCTTCTATGAATCTCAAATATTCACTTCACACTCAAGAAAATCATTTTTGTAGATAAAGGTCATTTTTCCCAATAAAATTTTCGCACCTCCATGTATTGTGCCCAGAGGAACTTTCAAGTGGGAATAAAATAATTCAATGCTTTTTATTTGTAAGCATTAATGATTCCTATTTCAGGTCCCCTTGTTGGATCTAAAGAATCTAACTAGTATTATTTTTACTATTTTTATTCCTCTCTGGTAATTCTATAAGATTTGTGGACCATTAAGGGCTTGGAAAGCTTGTGGGTTGATGTAATGACTTTTTCAAATTTTCTCCTTTAGTAAGCTAAGAATCAATTACACATGTAATTTCTGGGTGAGTGGTACTTCTAATGTTCAGTTGCTACATGCTTTAATCTTTGCACCACTTTTTCAGCCTCAATTTTTTTTTCTTGGTTTGGTGCAGAATTAAAGGGCTCAAAGAAGTGTACTGCTAACTCTGACTTCATAAAGCCAAAATAAAAATCTTAGAATCTCCCCAAAATCTAACATGGCTGGAATGCTTGCCAAGAATATGCTTAGAACTACAGTATAAATGAAGAAAACAGCAAGCAGTGAATACAGTAATTAGACACATTTGAATTTACAAAAACCCTACTTTTCGTCTGACAATAATTACAGATATGTGGGGTCATCAGTTAGCATTATTTTGCACCAACTTCAAGTATTCTCCTCTTTTTTCTTATCATAAAAAGCATTGACAGTATTGGATTCTTGCAGTCACTGTCTTTTCACTTTTCCTTCTGAACTTCATCTTTTCCATTTGTAGAAGTTGACTGGTAGGTAATATATCCATTTAATATATTTTTTCCACATGTGGCTGAGACTACAATTTGTGATTCTAATGACATTTTAAGTACTTGAAATTTTTGGATCAAATCTTATCTACAAACCCATGTATGCATTGGTCTTTTTTATACAGTCAAATCTTGAAGGAGACTTGTGACTTTTGGTTTTTGTAAGTATATTGTTGGGAAGTAGAGAATGAAAGGAAGGATGTTAAAGAGAAAATTAAATTTAAGACAATGAAGATTGGGAAAAGAATGCAAAGGATAGATAACAGGAATATTAATTGGGGGAAAAAAAAGTGATTTGATTCAAACAGTTTTGGGAAAATTGAGTGGGGAAACAAACCTGTTTTCATAGTTCAAAATGAGTCCTTAAATCAATTAGTGCAGAAAATTATAATCTATTACTTTACGTAGAAATAAAATGTTTGACAATATAATTCGACTACCCCATAGCTGACTAATATTACATTGAAGTTCATCTGCCATATCTTCAATATGCTGAAAGATGTTTATGTGTAAACTGAATTATGAAGGTAAAATGGAGGTTATTGTTAGAAAATTTATGTACTCTTATGAAATGATTTGTTGCATTTAAGATATTGAATGAAAAGGGTTGGTAACAAAAGACAACTTCTGTCAGGTGTCTCATAATATGTAATTTCCCAACAAAATGGTAGAAATTATGAATGTGAATACTTCATGAAAATTGTTAGTGAAATTGAATTGTTGAAGATATTTACACAATCAAAATTATGAATAGAAACTTGGATAAAGTTCTCAACCTCCGAAAGCAAGTAGTATCTGGTATTCTCAGTTTCTTAGAAATTTATAATGTATCACTTCAGTGCAGACAATTTGTGATTTTACTTTAAAGAAATTATATTTCTTTGTAGTCTTTGTTCCTTTTATTCTTTTCCAGAAAGTTAAGCTAGGAAGCTGTCTCAATAAATTTCTTAACTTGCGTCAGAAACCCACATTCACAGAAAAAGAATTCCTTATAGTACGTTCTATTTTTGAAACATTTTTTTAACATTTTTTTTTAGTTGAAATGTATGTGTACCTAATATTGATACTCTTTTCAAAGCTGAAAACAGTTTGAAGAATGGTTTGCATTCGAAAGGATTTGAGTATTAATTTAAAGAGTTTGCTAGTAATTATGTGCTTATTCCCCATTAAAATTTTGTGATTTAAAATAATGGATGTATCATATTAAGCATAGAATTGAATTTATTGTATTAGTATTATAGGTGTGAAAGTCATTCAATTTTGGATATATCATTAAAAATGAACAAGTCTTGCATCTTGGCAACTGACGACTCTGGCCAGAAATATTTCTGTGATGTTCGAAGTGTAAGTAATGAAGGAACAGGACAAGGGTCACTGTTCCCCACTTGAACAGCTGGCAGAGGTTTGTGAAGGAACACTTTCCAAGGCTTATGAGCTTTTAGATGGGAACTTAGTTTCTCTTCGGGAATTTTCTGGATTTCTGAAATAAGAAGTGAATATGTAAAATCTTTAACTTAAACAATTTTCAAGAGTCAAATTATATTAAAGTGCAATTTTATGGGTGTAGTTTGTTAATTTTTTATCAGGGAAAATGTGATCACATGCTGTATTAGCAGCAAAAACAGATGTTTCTGTGTATAGGGAGACATTTTTGGTAGAGGTATATATGTATCTTCTTGATTTTAACTTCAACCAAGCTTTCATTCAAACAGGAAAAGTGAGTAAATTCCCTAAACTTCCAATAAAGAAATCATTGTTTAGAAACTTTCAGTTTAGGTCATTAATGATTATTCATTTACAAATTTCCTGAAATAATTAAGAGTGTCTGCAAAATAGGTGTTAAAACTACAATGTGAACTTTATGCTGTGAAGGGTTGTAAACTACTATAAGTAATATGACCATTTGGATCATTTACAAGTTTGAGCTTTCAAACACCTTTTATTTTACCGTAATTCTTTGCTGATGTTCAGTCATGCTGGACTTCTTCAAAGTTATAACGTTTTTACATTGACTCATTTGTTAGATGACATATGGTGAAAAGGTTGATAATTACCTGAATTTTGAAGCATTGTCTGTAGTCTGATATACGTTTTAATTAGTTTTCTGATTCAAAATTAAGGTTTAAGGTTAATTAAAAAATGTTTACATCTCTGGAGAGGTTCAGCATGACAGTACAAAATGTCAGCAAAGAATTATAATAAAATAAAAATGTTTTGAAAGCTGAAACTTTGAATTTGTCCGCAAGGTCATACCTACCAAATAAATTGCCTAATTATCATTGAACCAATCAGCTAAGCCATTAAGAGAATTTAAACTACTATGTTTTTATCAGTATTCTTTGTTGTTTAGGATATTTAAAATGCAATTGTTAGAGATATTAATGGTAACTAAGATAAATTGCACAATTGTGTGCGTGTAGTTCCCATACTGGGAAGCAGATTGCACAATTTGTGAACTCTGCTTGTAAGTGATATTTTACTACTGTGTAGTAATGGTGCATGGATTGGCCAAAATTGTTTGTTTGTGGCCCCCCCAAAATCATCAATATTTTCGCATTCATCATTTCTGGACAATCTTCGAGTCAGATTAGAAAAAAAGGAGTTAGTCATTCAAAAAACTTCAAAACACAAACAGATGACTTTTCTGGAAGGCATGGCACAAATTTATCAATATTTCATTTTAACACTATAACTTAATTTAGAAGGTACTTTGGTGCTCCAATGAAATGCTCTGATACACTTTCAATTTCAAAATAAAGGCTCAGAGCACTTGTCTAGCATCGAAACTAACCTCTCACTGGTAGGATTTACACATCCAGCTCGAACATGTCAACACAGACTAAATTGGTCAACATTGACAACAGATTAATAATTAGAATTAATTTGGTTAATTAACATTGTTTCCTAAACCAATGGGACACTTTTCAATGGTTCTTCTGCACCTCAACTCGGCGTCAGGAGCTACTACACTTAACTTACTACTACTTTTTTGTGTATTATTTACAAAACTAATTTAGCTTTCAAATGCAAATTAACTCTTAGCAAAACTGCCATTAATTGAACATTTTTGATCTATCTACATATTACTCTACGGATTGTCAGTCAAAGTTGTTTAGGGTGATAAATGGCAGTTTCTGCAGCATGACAACCATTCTTTACATACAAAATCTTTATAAATTCCTTGAGTAATGTACCATGTGTTATGCATGTGTAGGCAGTTTACATATTATTTTGACTGCACAAAGACATGAGTAACAGTTGAAATTAATATACTTGCACAATTTAAATTTTTGTCACAGTTCAAAAAGGAAGAAAGAAAATCACTATTGGAGAAAGAAGAACCTTAGATTAATTATTTTTGAGCTGCAAATACTACAGATTGAAAGTGTATTTTTCTCATAAATGCATTAGAATATTACTTGATAGTGGAAGCAGTTTACTTAGTAAGTGGGTTGCATCCTTTCTCTGCAAGCAGCACCGCAACTGCTAATTCTCCACCCAACAAGCAGATGCAAAAGTTAGACAACTACTACTTGTGTGCAGAAAGGAGGACAATTGTTGTCAGTGAGAGAGATGGAGTGACTTCGAATGCCACCTACATTTATTGCCCTTAGTACTATTAACAGATGAAATATATCTTAATTAGTACATTAACTAATACTAATAATAATTGATAATTAATAATAACTGAGAAATGTAAGAGTAGTAGTAAAAGTAGAGTGGTTATTTAGATTGTGGAAGACTTAAAAATTAATTTAATTCATTGTTCATTTTGTGTGACAGCAATTGTGGAAGAGATAAAATACTCTTTTGGATTAAACGGAATGGAAACAACAAAATATTAAGCAAATTCTCATACAAAGTGAGTTTTAAACAAACCTGCAAAGCATGTTTGAGTGTGCTTCACCGACACCCTTCTCAATGGAGTGTTTTGTTTGTTGTGAACTTCACAGAAATAATTGAGGCCTTCTATTGGTTTAACATTACCTTGTACAATATGTAATGAATTAGTATCTATAAAAACTAAAAAGAAATTGTTTTTTATTAAACAGAATGAACTAATAATCTAGTGAAATCATTCATATTCATTAAAGGCAGCTTATAATTTTTACCAGTCATTTCTGTTATGTTTCTTGACATATCAACATCCATAGTACTTTCTAATACTGAAGAGTGCTCTGCCTTTGTTGGCTTTAAAATCTTTCGGTTAATCATCCTCTCTAGTTCATCCAGTAAGAATCGATCAACTTCACAAGTAAGCTCATGGTCTTGAAGGAGAAGTTTTAGAATCGCATTTGTATGGTATTCTAAGGAATCCATCCAATACTTTAACCACTTTTTAACTATTTTGTTGGCCTTTGCATAATCAATTTCTGAATTTTTTTTGTTAGAGCACTCTTTAAGTAAATCATTTCTCCAATCTATACTATATTGCTTTATTACAGAATCAGGGTCATTTAAACCAATTGATATAAAATATTCAAATATGGATTTCCTGAAACTGAATGACATGTGTTATTAAAAATGTCTAGTATTAAATATAATTTTTGAAGTACTTACCTTGCACTTCTTGCTGATAAAAGGTATTGGACTAACATGGCTGCTACTACATCCACATCTCTCAGTTTTAGAGCCTTTATTGTACCTGGCACATTTATGAATGGAGTTTTCTTTTTAGTCACATTATTTAACATTTGTAGTATTTCATTTTCAACCTGCATGTAAGTTAATATGATACTATATTATGAGAAGACAATTATAACATTTTCGTCAAGCTTACATTAATCTTTAGCCAAAGAATATTTCTTACATAGATCTTATCTTCATTTCTTCCAGAAGCAAATAGGGTTAATATTGACATGACTTCTTTATTACCTTTACAGGACTCCTTCAGAAGAAAGTCTAAAATCTGTTTCTTGTTTACCCCATGTGATTCCTAAAAAGAAAAAAATCTGAAAGATGAAAATTCCATTTCATAGCATACATTCTTTGCAATAGGTAAATAAGATTGGCTTACCACTGATACTACACCCAATTTTCGCAATGTTTGAAGAATATTGTTATAATCACCATCATGTTGTGCATTATTCCACAGATCCGACAATGTATTAAATAATTCATGCTGGGAGTAATTAATTCTTTTTTCAATTTCTATGCTGCTTCGGCTATCTAATTCTACTTCATGATAACTAGTTTTGTTATAATGTAATTTTCTCTCTGAAGTCTCATTTGGTTGATTTCTCTTAGGCAAACCACAAGTACTAAAATTCAAAGAATCTGTTATGAAGCCTCCCATTTTGAAGTGTTCATTCATATTCTTCTTAATACAACTCTTTTCAGGAGGGGATGTAATACATTCAGATGATTCAAATAAGCAGTTATCTGATTTATACACAGTCGATATTTCCTTTTCTTTGAGTGCATTTTTCCAACGTAAGTTGATGGAATTATCTTTTATTGATTCTGTTTCATGATTTCTTGTTGTTTTGTGATGAACATTACTATATATACTAGTTTCTGCATGTATCTCTGTCAATTGATAACGTACGAAGGTACTTTCTGAATGAATCTAAAACAAAAAATTGAAATACTTAATTTTTTCAATAGGTAAGTCACTAAAATTGTTTACAATTATATCTCTTTCATCCATGAGATATAATAAGGTTGTATTAAATATTATTCCCCACTGGAATCACTTCTATCTTCCGTGTAAAGTTTTTTGTAATAATATTGAAATCAGAATAAAATTGCAATAATCTAGTAAATATGTTGATATTTCTGATCTTATTTTGTGTTTGTTAACAAAATTAACTCCTTTTAGACCTCCACATCATAAATATTTGCTTTTAATTTATATTTTGTATGTTGGCTTCCTTTTTTTGAGTTTAATTGTCTTTGTTCTATGAGTGTGTATATAACCAATTTGGAAAAAACAATAATTTATAATTTATTTTCAATTTATATATTAGTTGCTTACAATTTAGCTTAAATAATTGTTTAATTTGTCATTAAATTTAAAATTCCATGTATACAAAAAGGGACTCTTTATTTAAAGAAAATGTTCTTTTAATAAAAATAATTTTCTATAAAATTATTAAAGTTTATAATTTTAATATTATTTTAATATTATTTATAATTATTATATTAAATTTTATAATTTAATATAAAATTCCACAAATCACCTAATAATAAAACCGAGCCTCTTTGCCCTTTATTCACAGAGAAAAAGTGTGAGTGTGCATGTGAGTGTATGAAAGTGAGAGTGAGTGGGAAAGTGGTTGCAAATCTTTTGGCAATGTCAACATTTACAATTATATCAGAGGATATTGAGAAGAATTAAACCAGTAAGATTTTCTTTAATGAAGTGTCTACATTCAAATGTTATTTACATCTTATCCAGGGGCAGATCCAGAGATGAATTTTGGGAGGACAAATTTTTTTATTGAAAATATTTTGGTTGAATGTCAATACAGATTATGTTGAATGATGCAGAATAATCTCAGCTCATATTGTGTTTCAATTTTATTTGTTTTAATGTTTATATGAAAATATTTTTGCTTGAATGTTTCATGACAAGTTAAAATTAATAGTTACTGAGAAATTTTGGAAGAAATTTCCCTTATTTCCTTCCCCGTGGATCTGTGTATGTCTTATCAAGTATTTTAATAACAAAACATTTTTAAAAATGCTGGAGTTAGGTTAGAGCTGGGTGTTTGAATCTGCATTGAATATTATGCAATATAGCCAACATTTCCTCCAACCTACCCCAGTGGTCAAAAAGAAGATGAAGTATTGGCAATACCCATGAGCACCTTGCTGGTTGGGCAACAAAAATGTAGGTCATTATTAAGTTGAGACTTTATAAGCACAAAAAACTGTGGAAATTGGTAGGCAAAATAAGCATTTTTCTTATCCTTATTTATGTACTTGTCTAGAAAGCTACTGAAGTAAACATAATGTTTACTTCAGTAATGTTCATGGAATGTTTGCTTTCATAATTGTTCTGACAAATACTTGTAGAAGTCCTTTCTATCGTTGTTGGATAATTTGGACAAAAAAGCTGAATTGCAGTATCTCCCGTATTATTTCAATAGTGTACCTTCCCTTTGAGGCTCTCACACGCAACCAATCTTTATTAATGAGGTCTCAAAAGAAAGAGAATTTCGCACTGACGTAACGAATTGCACTTCGACTTTAAGAATATGAAGGATTTGCTCAAAAATGCATTTAAATATTCATGAAAAATGCAGCCACAATGCACATCAAGATTTTTTAATCTATATCATTAAATAACTCATAAACAAAGCGTTCTAGGGCCTTAAAAAGTAAAATTTTGAGACCTTTGGCCTCAAAGAAACATTCCTCACATTGTAATGTACAAGATAAAATCTTCTTGACCATTACATTTTTGACTATTATATTTTTGCTGGTTTGACACTTCTTGATTCTATCCCACCTGTTCAGACCCTGTATAATCTGCAACTGTGTGTGAAATTACTAATTACTTGATATTCTATGTGATTGAATTACAGGGGTTTACCTCTTTGCTCAATAATAAAGTTAAATAAGAATAGATTTTATTGACAAGGGTGTATTATATTGTTATCAATTACAAGGTGACATATAGAATAAGTGGTGGAGGATAAGAGAGTCTTGAAGAAAAATATATATTAAAGGGTTAATATGGAAATGGAAAAAATAAGGAAGAGGGTGGGGTACAGCATGCAAGAGTTCTCACACAGGTAAGCTAGACCAACTTATTGCTGTTCATTAAATGAAATCTGATACTCTACTGCTACGCAGTATATTTTTCCTCTTATTTAATTTACACATAATTGAAAATATATGATTTGTTTTAATCGCTATGCATAAGACAAATGTTGTAACTAAAAGTATTACAACTGCACATACTTTCTCACCTTGTATTGATTAAAAAACTTCATAGGGTTCAACGAAAATGAGACCTGCATCATTCCTTGTTCTATGTGTGGAAAAAATTTGAAAAAAGTTGTAGCAGTTTTTGAGAATTTTAAGACAATTTGCATTAATTTCAAACAGAAATTTTGCAAACAACATTTGTTAAAAACAAATATATATATTCACAGTCTTTTTTAAAGATCTGTTTAGAACAGATTTCATTTCAGACAAAAATCTGTGTATACAATATTGTTAACTTTTTGCAATTTTTGAAAATACAGACAGTTTGTGAAAAATAAGACTGGCACCAGTTTTTATACAGTCCTTTAATGCATACGAGGAGAAAATTTTAAGAAAAAGTTTGAAGCTATTTTTAAGGAAAAAATTACTTAAAAATTTTAATTAAAAAATCACTTGACTACCATCAGTGATTTTGCATGTGTTTCATAATAAGAAACATGCCCATGCTGGTATGTGATCATTTGAAACAGGGTGTAAAGATCATAAGTCAGTAACATTTCTTTCTGTAATTTAGGTTAATTATTACAAGTGCCTAATTAAGAACATTATTATAAATCTTTCTTTAATGATATTGAATGTTAACTCTTGCAGTATTTTTTAATGACAGTAAAACAGAACATAGATTTATTGATATTTATTCAATATCTTTGTATTCTGCAGAATAAAAAAAAGTACAATTTTTTTAAAGGTTTGATTAAGGATAATTGCATGTTGATCAATAAATATGAGAATAGGTAACATTTAGGCATTTAAGCACAAAATAGGCCTTAGGGAAATACGTGTTTATAGGCACTATAAAATTCACATATAGAGCTTAATACTCCTAATGCCTCAAAACGAATCAATAACAAATCATTGTGCATTCCCTTGAAGGAAAAAAATAGGCAAAAATCAGCAGCTTAGTAATTTTCATAAGCCATTTCAATAACACTCTCTGAGACTGAAGAAAAACTCAAAGACAAACCATAAGGGTTGTACTTTGACATAGGAATAAATATACTACAGCAATTTTAATCTGTTTCATGTTATGTGAGGGTTTTTCATCTTTGATATTCTACTTCTGTGATTTTTAACATTTTAATACTCACTGGCAATGAACTAGATTTATCAGTATCTCTAATATCTGAAAATACATGAGTAAATGAACTTTCATCTTTCATTTTCTCTAATTTTCCTCTTCTTCCTCTTGATGCTTGTATTTCAAAAATATTTATTATTGGTTCCATCATTTTGAAACCTACACTATTTGGTATGAACATGTTGACGTCTGGTATGTGATAATTTGAAGCAGGGTATAAAGGTCTTAAGTCAGCGACATTTCTTTCTGTAATTTAGGTTAATTATTACAAGTGCCTAATTAAGAACATTATTATAAATAGAGTTCGTGGCCAGAGTCATTGTGTTCTTGGCTGTTCGGGATGAGCTGCGTCTCAGTCAATGGAGCTGGTTCTTGGCTGTCTGGGATGAGCCGCATCTCAGTCAATGGAGCTGTTCATGGCTGTCTGGGATGAGTTGCATCTCAGTCAATGGAGCTGTTCTTGGCTGTCCATGATGGACCGCATCTCAGTCAATGGATCTATGCTCTTGGCTGTCCAGAATGAGCTCCATTGACTGAGACGGGGCTCATCCTGGTCAGCCAAGAACACATTATTATAAATCCTTCTTTAATGATATTGAATGTTAACTCTTACAATATTTTTTAATCAATTGATTCTTTAAAATTTTTATAGCTTTTTGCATTATGGAATCAACTATTTAAACGAGAACATTTTGGAGACCTACCACTCAAACTTGCAAATTTATTGTGGATATTCATTATCTTTGCCTTTCGCTTTTCTTTCAACTTTTTTATGACATTGGGTGCAAGTTCTTGCTCTTTTCTAACAGGAGTTGAGTGAGGAGGTTGAAGTAGTTCTATGTATGTAGTTTTCTTGTATAAGAAACGGTGTTTGCGGTTTACCAGTAAATGTGCTTTTGAGGTTCGTTTCCCATTTATGAGATCTAAAATATCCTTGTTTCTGGAATTGTAATAATTTATTTTCTGTAAATATAAAGAAATTTTATGAAACAGTGGATTTTTCATGATTCAAAAATTTAAAAAACAGAACAAGAATTTTATTAATAAACCTGTCTAATCAAAGGATCCTGGTATTTCTTTGTCCTTAGTTCATGAAGTAGACTGTTTGCAACACTGTGATTATAAGCTTCCTGATATTCATCTAAGTACATAATGTGATGAGATGTTTTATCATGTTCTTCTGTAATTTGTAAGTTTTGGGTATTTTCTTCATATGTGCGTGGAAGATCTAAAAAGGAGAAGTCATAAATTAAAAAATATTAGGAGAGCTTTTATTTACAACAACAATAATTATGAACTTACAACTTTTGGAGATTATTCTGTAAAGATGTTTTCCTATACTGACTGTGATATCCCCTCTGGGCATGGAAAATGTTATAAGATTTGGTTGAGCATGTAGAAAGAGAATCTAAAAAATGAAAATCACATCTTTAAAACAAAATTAAATATCTAAATTATTCAAAATTATTGGACATATGTTTCACCTGCTTGAAAAGGCAGCAGAATGTTTTCTCAAATAGATTTCATATTTCATTTAACAAAATACTAAATATCAAATTTGTTTGTATTAGGCTATATAAATGGCACTAAAAGGATCTTCTAAAATTCAAATGAGCTTTTTTAAATAAGAATTAATTAATTAATAAAATATTATAATTGATTTTATAATAAAAATACATGATACACTAGTACTAGAGACCGGATTTTTATGCAATTACATACTTTTTGTCTTTCTACTTATTGTTCTCAAAATTGTAATCTTGGTGAATCATCATTGTCCTAACACAATATCCAATTTTTTCTTTACATATTTTTACATATTTAATACTATGTTGCATATTTTACATATTTTGTTATTTTCAAAAAGTATTTTTTTTAATCTATCAATTTTCTTAAATTTTATTGCATATTTTTCATGAAATTAAGTATTTAAAAAAAAATAAGCATTTTCCCTCCATTGTTGGGAAGTGAAAAGTATCGTTGTCGCCACGTTTCATGACCTTAACGTTCATTTCCGAGATACGTTGGCAATCGCTGACATGTAACACTTGGATAAGAATGCTGTACACTGCAGTGATTGTTTGCTGGTCATTGATATCTAGGCTTCTATTGCATCGAGTCTGGCTCAAGATACATATGAAATTGCTTATGTGCACCTTGGTCTAGCTGCTAAACTATGGTTGTGAATAACAATAGATAAATCTTTTACTACTGACTGGAAATTTGTATGGTGCAAAGTGTACATCAACTTGTGCTCTCCAAATGACTTTTAAAACATTTGTAATTTTTTTTGAATTTGTTTAGGAATTTTTTTAAATTGTAATTTCGTATTATGTAAATGTGTTACGTAATTAGAGTATTTTAATATTACGTATTATATCCCATTTTACACATTTATTATATATCCTTAATGTTTTCATTACATATTTAGACATTTCATACTACATATTTTTCCAGTCACTAAATATTACTTATCCCGGAAACCTTTTTAAAACAAACTATTTTGGAAACTAGTCAATTTTCCTTTAAAATAATTGAAATTTTATGATTTCTGGGATAGTTTTTAGCTCCAAAGTTTCTTCTATTCTTTCCACCCCCACCCCACCTCCTCCATGGTTTTATCCATTTCACCATGATTCCTAAGCTGGGATTCCCAACCTTTTTTGTTCATTGCCTCTTTTAAAAGAAGTGTTAACCCTCTTATGTCATTCTCATATAGCCTACATTAACATAACACAAAGAATTGCATATAAATGTCTTTAAGATAACAATTTTGTACATCAATATTTCAGTAAATATTTAGATTTACAATAATAGAAGACGCATCCACTTCTGAATGTGTGTGTTTTTAATCTTCATTGTTGTGCAATGATTAGAAAATGTTGGGCATTTTTTATCTGGCCATATAATTTCTCCAGCATGTATTACACAGAGTATGTTCTTCCATAATGTAATATTGTTGTTAATACATACTAGTTATAATTTGTTGAGTTTTCTAAATATCCTAAATGGGTCTTGGATACCCCGGTGCAGAAAATTGAATTGGGGCCCCTATCTGCAATAAATGTGAAATTAAGAGGTTTACATCTACGTAAATACAAGGAGTGACAAGATGATACAAATATAAGGAGATATTGGAGAAAATAAGCATGGAATGGAGTTTGTTTTATTCATTGCCAATATCCATTCTCGGGATCCTTATTAAGGGTATCTTGCTTTTGGGGACCAGAGTGGTGCAACAGTTGCACCAACCTAGCTATACCTCTGATGCTAAGGAGGAACAATGGACATGAAAGAAGTGATGCAAATTTGAAATTTATTATATTTTTTGTTGCTCTGTATTAGGAAACAATTAATTACCAAATTCATTTAATACTTTTTTTCAATCAAAGAGTTCTTGATTATACCTACAATTCACTGGATCATATTTGGCTATAGATCTCCAATTAACTCAAATCTTCAAAATTTTATTGACTCTAGGGGGTTGATACAGACCCTGTTGGAAACCCCTGTTCTAGAGAGTGATCCTTTTTGTTTTCAATTCAATGCTACCCATAATTATATCATCCTTGTTTTCTTTCTCATTGAACAATGTTTTGAATAATTTTTTGAGAGCAGATTTTTAAATGTGTGATTCACAAAATGGCAACCAAATTTGTGTAGGTGGTAAACTACTGTTATCCATTACAGCTTCATAAACCATTATTATTTTGTAGTTCCAGGCAACTAAATCTTTTTTATATAGTGTCCTCAAACATTTTAATTAATGGATATTAATTTACATATAATACAGGGTCAAGAGTCAATATGTTTAGGATTCATTAAAAGTTAACAATGTCATTAAATTAATGAAAGATGTTTTCCATTTTACCTGACCATTTGAGTAAAGATGAAATACTTGGAAAACATTTAACTTTCTGGTTTTCTTTTGCATAATTGCATTATTGACAGGACATGATTTGTGGTAGAATTCAGCGGAACACTGTTCCAGTACCTCGAGAAGTGTTATTAAATTATTTTATAAATATATAACTATTTCTATTAAATTAATAATTAATTTGGGGCATGTTCCATGTAATGAATTTTAGTAATCAAGTATAGTTTATGGCTAAAATAATGGATTACAGAAAATATGGATCTCTAGAAGGAAAATACATTTCACTCTCTCATACAAGAAATTACTATTTATTTTTATTGGGTTTGCTTTTTTCAAAAAATGGAAAACCATTTGACAATTTTGAAAAATCATAGTTCTTTTAGCCTCGTCTATGAAGCATCTCTGTATAACATTAACAAACATAAGTAATCTATAGCTATTTTTAAGGCTTTTTCTAGCATGTCTTTGTCAAACCTTGCTGTAAAGCTATATACTAGAGACCTGCAAACTCATTGCCCAAGCGGCACTCTGCAATTCTCAAAAGAGAATGGTCAAATAAGTTGTTCCCCAATACAATTCTCTTCTGATCCTCTAGATCAAGGTTGTCCAACTGGCAACCCGCACACTGCATGCAGCCCATGGTGCCATTAATTGTGGCCCATGAAAGATTATTAGCTAAAAGTGAAAGCCCCTTGCATCCTTGGGGCATGAGAACATTGTGCACCTAGCGCATGCACTATACCAGGATCATCACCCCCCTTTATGTTAAAATTGATTGTTTAGATTTAAGGATTTGTTTGTAATAAATTCAGAAATTCATAATCATCCCAATATGTTTCCCTGCGCTATGCATGGTACTATTTGTTATCACACTCCCTGCCCAGTTACAATGCAGCCAGGCAAACTGCTGAGATCAACAGTTTGTGGAAGTCAGGTGCGGATTGCCTGTGAAAAGAAAATATGGCCTGCAACCATATTAAAGTGGTAAGCTGTGGCTCTTGAGGCAAGTTGGACATCCCTGCTCTAGATAAAGATATTGAATAGGCATGTGCTCCAACTAAAAGAGCCACAAAGACTATTGTGACAAAACAAATAAATAGTGGCCAGCAGCAGCAAAAATGACGCTGAACAAAAAAAACGGTTTTATATAAAGTAGCTTGCACACTTCTGAAGAACAATCAAAAGGCCATTTATAAATTATGTAATGCCAATTTTGGAGTACTTTGAATACCCTCTCTCCTCTCTGTAATGCACACGTAAATTCCCTAAATAATTACATAACATTTGTGACCCCCCCCCTCCAATTTACAGTAATTAACAATAAATTATTACATAGTAGTAAAACCATTTAAATTAATTTTATATTAACAATTATAATAATTAAAATTAATTGGCGATGCAGACTATACCGAATAGTAAGATGGAGACAATTTTTGAGTCAAGAAAGGATGCATACACAAAGAGTTCTGACAACAAGCTGTGTAGATGCCATCATGAATGCATTGGCAAGAGTAATTGCACCAGTGTAATTGAATTCTAGAATGTAGATTAGTTTTGAACAGTTTCTTTGTAATATAACAGGTTCAATCAATAGACAGCTAATGATGAAAACTTTCTATTTATTGCAACACCTTATCAAAGCTTTAATTTATTTATACTTTTTAAAATTTAATTTGTTATAATTTTAATGTTTTAGTGTAAGAATAAAAAGAAATATTTGAGAAAATTAGATTACTGTGTGAGAAAAGCTTCTTTGAGGCCTTTGACCCTGTTAAGGCCCTAGAACGTTTTTTTAGAAGTTATTTAAAGAAAAAAATATATCAGTATTAAGTAACACTAAACCAACACCCCTCTAACCCAATGTAATGCATGTAACCATCCCTCAAACCACCTTCCCTCTTCTTAAGTGTTAATTTATAGATGGCACCGAATAAAATACTCTAGTAATACATTGAAATAAATGAAATATTTTAACAAAAGGAGTCTTCACAAATACTGCAACCCTGCAAACTTATTATAATATACACAGATACAAGAGTACACAGTTCTTTATGTACTAAGGATTTTAAAAACTTACTGATTTATAAAGCAACATATTAATAGCAAATATTTAATGGCAGATGACCTCTTCTTGGAACCTTGCTGTTACATGACATCAGCTGTGTTGTAAGTAGTTCAAATTGAGTATGAGAATAGCTGGAATATCAATCAATAGCAATCTTCTCTCACATGGATGAAGTTTTTTTTTTTTCAATTTTTGAGCTTATTGGAAATGAGTAATCTAGACATGATAACTTTCAAACTTGGAATAGTAGATTATAACTCAGGTACCGAAGACTGGTGAGCTGGGGTACAAAATATTACTAATGACTCGCTTAGTTTACTTTTCTGGAGGAAATGAGATCTTCTCAAAATAACAGCAGTTGAGAAATTTCTTTTACTGTAAAAATTCTGAGATCTTAATGTTTAAGTTTTTATATTTTGTTCAATGAGTATGTTTGTTAGAATTATTTACAAAAATATCTGTACTAGACAACAAATATAAAATTTAAAATCCAGAATAGAAATGAGATTTCAGCTCATACCTTCAACAAGTGATTTTCTTTGTCCCATATTCGAATTGTTCTGTCCACAGATGATGTTGCACATATTTGAAGCACTTCATTTGAAGAGATACAACATATGTTTGATTCATGGTCATCACATTGTGAATGGTCCCATTGTGCTAAAAAATATGAGAGAAGAAAAATAATCAATTTTTGCATCCATTTTTAGAATAGTTAAAGAAATAAAATCTTTTACTTCTTGTTTCAAAATTGTACATAAATAAGGTATCACTGGTCCTTGATATGTTCTCTGTAACAAGACATAACGTTGCTCCAATAGTAGCAATGTGTGTGATTGAAGTTGGATAATAAAAAGTCATTGAAGGAAGCAAAGGATATTTTTTTGAAAATATTGATACTCTCCACAGTTTTATGATATTACTTTCTTCATAAGACAGTAAATGGTTTCTATTTACATGTGCTATCAATTTAAGAACAGGACTGCCATGAACCTAAACACAAAAATAAAATTATTCAAAATACTGTTAGTTAAATAAAAATTTATTGAATGTATAATTTTACAAACAGTTCATTAACACTCACATGCATCTGTTGTTTTATTTTCAAATGTGGAATGACTACTACTATGTTGCCGTCACTCATACCCAATATTACTAATATAATTGCAGATGAGTGGACTGCAATGGAATAATTATAATATTTAAAGTTTAAAATGATTGTCTATTTGTTAATGTTTATTAATTGATTTTAGATTCCTATGTATTTGAAACAATCAAACAAGTCAAGATTTTTTGATAAATCTTTTATTTAGACTTTTTTCATTTATGCAACATTTCAAGGCACTTTTGGCCTCATCTTCAGGTAACACCAAATTCCATAAATCATTTTCTTCATCCCACCACCAATCCATATTCAAGATTTATGTTATGTCTTGTGCTAAGAAATTAATTATTATATAAAAAATTATGACCACTTTGATCATTGTTACAACTTAGCACAGAGTCAGAATCTCGTTAACATGGAGAACTGGTAGCAAGTGTTAGACCTGACTCCTTTTGTGAGGGGTCTCAGAGGACAATTTCTTGATACTAGTCATAATATAATTCTTAAATATGAATTGGTGATAGGATGAAGAAAATGATTTATGGAATTCATAGAATTCACTATTGCCTGAAGATGAGGCCAAAAGCTCCTTGAAACGTTGCTCGAATCAAGAGTCTAAATAAAAGCTTTAGGCTGTTAAAACTGTTACTTGTTTGATTATCTCAAATACACAGGAACCAAAAATCAATAAATCAATAAATAAATAAATAATAGTAATAATAATTATGTAAATTGTATTGGGCAGATGTACTAAGTTTGAAAGGTCAACAAAATTTCAAAGTAGAAAGTTCTATTAAATACTGAACATTACAAAGTGTAATGATTAGAATTTCTGTAATGCTTATTACCAGTAATATGCTTTTGACTTTCCATTTTGGGTTGATATTCAAAGACTGTCATGCTTGTGACTATGCAGTCGTATAGTAGTTTTAGTTTATTTTTCACTTCTATGGGATTACTCTTGCAACTTGAAACAATTATTTGTTTTTGGTTGCACAAAACAATATATAAAATTCCTTTTAAAAAAAACAAACAAAAGGAATATTTCAGAACAAAACACTTTAAAACTAAGTTTTTTTTATGACTAAAGTTTAAGACTATTTTGTGAAAGTACCCTAATTACACATAATTTTCAGAAACCCATATTTGTTTGAATCTGAGTTGAATTATAAGAGCAACGATCGTTGACTTGAGTATTATTAAATGATTTTCTAAGTTTTTAAACATTGAAATTTTTATTTATCTATTTGTTTTTATCCATATTATGGTTTCTAATACATATTGTGTAAGCCATGTAAAGGAATAGGTTGAGGCATATTGAACTGTAATTGACACATTGACATGGGAAAGGTCATAACTCCTAGAAATTTGAATTTTTAGGTTTTTGTTGAGAAGGTATTATATCAATATCTAATCAAATGAAGTTGCAAACAAACAAACAAACAAAAAAAAAAAAAAAATGAACACAACTCCTATCAAAATCAGCACCCTCAGCTGGATTAGACTCCCAAAAGCTGATTTTCCTCTAATAAAACAAGACAATCATTTAATAATCTTGAAATGTCGTCACAGGACAGGATTTTTAATATAGGACATACATTAACATCACTCACTAACCTACAGTGCTTGCAATGCCTTGAAAAAAGACCAGTCATCCCTGATGCCAAAAAGAAAGACTTGCTATCTATGTTGGACTTCCTTGGTGCAAAGTATTATGCATTTTACTGGAAAAATTGTGCATAATGTATAAATAACATTAATTCCAAGTTTGTCTAAGGAGTGATTTCTTTTTTGTATTTTAAGAAAGTAGAATTTCATGGATAAATTTTTACCAACTTTGAAAATGGCATATGTAACACTGACACAAGTGTATGCCTTCCATTAAAGCAGTTTCTGTGTTAATGTTGATAAAAAATGTTCATAAATTTGTTTTTTGCTTCCTCTGAAAAATTTTGTTTTTGGCAGAAAAATGTACCTTTCCCACGCCTATGCTTCAATTGTCAAGCACCCTGTGGTCAATTTTGAGATTTTAGCCTACATTCCTCCAGGATACATGCCTATGCATTCTCCTGAGATTCCTACACCAAGTTATCAACTAGTTATTTCTGTGGCTCAGTTTTTAGTATTGTACATTGAGTATATTTTAAAAAATATTCTGATCATATTTTGAGAACATAAATGTCAAATGCTTACATGCCCTTGTGATTCTAAAGGTGTCTCAGTTATGTGAATAGTTTCTAAAGTAACACTCTTCCTGAATCAATATCCAAAGATCCAAGAGGCAAAATTATAAACATTCTACTACCATAGTACTTACCTAGAACACAGCTGTATGAAATGAGATTTCTTTGTTTTAGGTATGAGCCTTTTAGGGTAGTCAATGGTTTTCCTGACTCAGGGTTGATAATTTGTATAGTACTGTCACCAGTAGCTACTAATGTTACCCATTTCCACTCTGGGTGATGTATTGAACATAAAACTGTTGCTGGAGCACTATTGGATATGAAATAGTAACATTAATAATATACTTAAAAAAATTGCAAATATTTATTTTAAAATCATATTGAAAGATGTAAAACTACACAGTATAGAGGACTCTCAGAAAATATAAGGAAAAAATGAGAAAAGAACAAAGTAATTACCAGAAGTTTTTTAAAATGTTTTAAATGGTAATGATGGGTAACATTGCCATGGGTGAAACATTGCCACAACTTCAAAAAATTTAAGTAGCACAATCTGTATTGTAAATTTATTTCCTGGCTGAGTTCCCATAGTTAGCTACCTCTCTTTATATACAATTGTTTGTACCATTGGGTTACAGTTGTAACCCAAAATGTCCAAAAATATGTATGGTTATTATACTGCAGCGAAATCTCATAGAAACTTTGGTAATTTTGGATTAATTGAGTTGAAATAAACGACATAGATAAGTTAATACATGATGTCCTAGGCATGCTATGTTGTGACTTTATAATTATTCATTATAAACGAGTCAAAATGTATTAATAGCATATACTACTTTCAGGGCAACATTGCCGTACTGGCCATCTTGCCCCTACGTTATATTTTTTGAAAAGAAATTCTTACATAGAAACAATTGACATTTGTGAGTTTATATATCATTTCTAAAGCACATGACTTATAAATTGTAAACATGATTAATTACATTTGATACAAAATTCATTTTTTGTTGTCACCATACTTGCTCTGTAACTTTACCATGTAGACAAATAAAATAATCCAATATCTAAGTAATTGGATATGAAATAGTAACATTAATAATATACTTAAAAAATTGCAAATATTTATTTTAAAATCATATTGAAAGATGTAAAACTACACAGTATAGAGGACTCTCGGAAAATATAAGGAAAAATTGAGAAAATAACAAAGTAATTACCAGAAGTTTTTTAAAATGTTCTAAATGGTAATGATGGGTAACATTGCCATGGGTGAAACATGCCTCCTTTACGTCAAAATTGAAATCAATTTGGAAATCTCTCGTATTGCTGCGTATAATTGCTAACCTGCATTTATTATCGATAGTTGCCGAATTCATGCGTGTTTATGAAGTTTGTTATTGCTTTGTTACTGTTACCCAGAATTTGAATGAATCTGTGAATTCAGTAATTTGGACACGATTACCCAAAACTGTATTTGTACGAATAAGTTCTTTAAGATTTGATGTACATGATGCCATCTTGTGTTTCAATGATGGAGTTTCAAAAAAACAGGAGGTTTTAAAAGTTCTGGTTGTAGATTGTGGGGAAAATACAAGACAATCCTTGATAGAAGTAGACAGAGATAGAATAGTTGCTGCACCAAGTTGCACAAAAGAAGCAAGACAAAAGAAGAAAACAGTGAAAAGAAGGAAAAAGACCAGTATGACTCAGATGATGCTCAGTATGGTGCAGAAAAATATTAAGTGTAAGTGTTTTTAAAGATTTTTTTCGGTAAAATATAATTATTAACTTTAAACCTGATTTTCTCTAAACTACATATTTTTGCATTCAGGAACATTTATTGTAGAAACTAGAAGTCAAAGAAAGTTTGCCAGTGCATTAAATTGGACAGTGCATTAACAGTATATCAACAACTACTCACAGCCTGTTTGAGAAAATTTAGTTCAGAATTAATTATTTTATGAAATGTGAAATACTTAAAAAAATTTTTTAATACTGAAATTTAAAAAAACAATAATATCTTTGATTCCATTGTTTGTAAAAAGTCAAATGTACTTGCAAATGTTGATTAATATAATATTCACTTGCAGTAAAAATTTCAGAGTTGTATCCTTTTTAGTTTTCCAAAAAACGTTCTTTAAAAAGTCCAAAATTAGCATTGGCAGCATAGGGAAGTACGGTGCCTACTGTCTCCCCTTAATAAAACTTATTTTAGACTAAGTTCTCAAAGCTGTATTTAACACTGTTTAGAGAAAACCAAAGACTATTAATATTCTGGTGCATATTTATGTGTTTCTGTTTCCTATCCAACTCTCACCCATTTAAACATTGCCTGAGACTTGGAAATAAATAGATCTGGCAATGTTTGACCCCCCTATGGGGTAACATTGCCACTTTGCTTGCTTTTAAAAAAGTAATAAAATCTTTCAAATTATGGAAGCTTTGACTTCAATATTTTGAAGAAACATTGTACTTTTGTGAAAGATTAAAGTGTCAAAATAATTATTGTGAAGATTGATGCAACAAAGTAGAACTTTAAAAGAAACAAAGATGTGGCAATGTTACCCTGCCCTCCCCCCATTAGACCTACCTTACATATTTGTCAGTGAATAAAAATATCATTTAGTACCAGTTCCAATGTTCATTAATTTTAGGATTGGAATCATGAAATAAAGAAGAGAAAGAAAGAAAGAAAGAAACGTGAACAACTTACAACAAAAGCATTTAAGGTGAGACTACCTCAAACAGAAGTACAATAGAAATTCTGGCCAAAAGTAGTGATAGTGTGGCCATGTGAGTGACCTCATAGAAGTTCAGAAGACATTAAACCACAATAATAAAGAACATATAAACAGCAAGTTGAGTGTAGCAACCTAGAATGTAAGAGGCCTGAACCATAAAGAAAGTAACCGGAATGGGAACTCAAACAAAGGAAGATTCAAATATCAGTGATTATTGAAGAAAAGGAGGGGTATTCAAGAAATGGAAAAATACATAATGATACATTTGAGAATGGCAAAATGAAAAGCAGCTGTAGTATTAGCAATACTTCTAGAAAAAGAACACAAAGACCAGTTATTAGATCACAAATGGATTTCGGACAGAATAGTGCCAGTAAGATTGAAAATAAAGGCAGATGAAAATGAAATGGTAGGAGAATATACATCTGTAAGTGAGACAACAAACAAGAAATAGAATTTTATGAAGAACTTCAACATACACTAGACAAATTAAAAGAAAACTATATGTGTATAGGCCCTACTACCATGTTAATGTTCAATGTGGAAATAAATAAATATACCCATACACTGGTCCAAGAGGGGAACAAACAAAGAGATTTACTATATCGCCACTCATGTTCATTATTTATATGATGTATTTGGTCAAGAAAGGGACAACAGAAAGAGGCAAATAAATACAAAAACTTTCTCTATGCAAATGGCCATGTAATGTTGCAAATGGCCATTAAGATGATTTAGAAAGAACAACTTCAAACTGAACACAATTAGTAAGGAAATAGACATGATAATTTCAATAGCAAAAACAAAAACAATGGGTTTCATGAGAAAAGAGCACTACAGAACCAAAATAGTAATAGAAGGTAAAATAATAGAAGAAGTGACAACCGTCACTGACCTAGGAAATAAAATAGCTTAATGGGAAAAAAATGTAGATGTAAAATTGGCAAGATATAATATAATCAATGAAACAATAAAAAGTCAATTTCAAATCATGGTCTAAGGAACAAAAATTTGATTCCATAACACAGCAGCAAAACCAATCCAATTATATGGAAATGGTTCCATAAACAGAAGGACAAAATTAAATTAGAAGCAGCCCAGATGAGATACCTGAGATCACTAATAGGAATATCAAGGAAAGAAAGAATAAGAAATAATGACATTAGAAAAAATCTGAAAATTAAAAATATAGTAAATGAAATAGAAAGATACCAAAGGAAATGGTAAGATCATGTAAGAAGAATGAGACCAGACAGATTCCCAAAACAGATTCTGAAATTTAGATCAAGCAAGAGGAAAAAGAGGACCAGGCAGGCCACAAAAAAGATGGGATGACCAGGATCACCTCAGCAGCGACTAGGGGAAAACTGAATTGAAGGAAAACAATTCTAGGTCGAAACCTTAATAATTCAATACTAGCATACCTGTGCAAGAATTCTTGCATGCTATACCTCACCCTGTTCCTTATTTTTCCATTTCCATATTAACCCTGTAATATATATTTTTCTTCAAGACCCCCTTATCCTCTGTCATTTGTTCTAAATGTAACCTAGTAATCGATAACCATATAATACACCCTTGTCAATACAAACTATTCTTACTTAACTTTATTGTCAAGCAAAGAGGTACACCCATGTAATTCAATCACTTGAAATATCAAGTAATTAGTAATTTCACATACAGTCGCAGTTTCTACAGGCTCTGAACAAGTGGGATAGAATCGAAAAGCATTGAACCAGCAAATATGTAATAGAACGGTCAAGAAGATCTCATCCTGTAGATTACGGTGTGAGAAATGTTTCTTTGAGGCCTTTGGCCCTTTTAAGACCCTAGAACGCTTTTTTGGAGTTATTTAACGATACAGATTCAAAAATCCTGATGTGTGTTGTGGGTTGCATTTTAGATGAATGTTGCGTTTTTAAACAAATCCGTAATATATTTAAAGTTGAAGTGCAATTCATCATGTTTCCATGAAATTCTCTTTCTTTAGAGACCTCATTTATATAGATTGGTTGGGTGTGAGAGCTGCAAAGGGAAGGTATATTACTGAAATAATATAGGAGACGATAATGATGGAATCATAAAAATCTCTGCCCTTTTAGTGAAATCGCCTTTCATTTGATTTATCAATACAATACCTTTGAATACAATGAGGATGGCAGAGGGTTTTATTGTGCCACAGTATTGCCTTGTCAGATAATGTCAATAGATGATTGTCAAATTCATTGAATGTAAAAGATGTGACAGCTTTCTTAAATTGGATTTCTTGTGTCTGAAAAAAATTAATTACATTAATTCCTGCCTGGGGAAAAAATTCTACTTTCATAAACATCTCTTTATGTGTTTCCTGTGTTTCCTAACTTGTGTTTCCTAATAATAATAATAATAATTATTATTATTATTATTATTGTTGTTGTTATTATTATTGTTAATATTATGTTATTGTTCCTATTCCTTGGGTTGCAAGTTTCTAAGTCAATGATCTTAGATTGATAAATTACCAATAATAATACTAATTAATTAAACAATTGTACCCCACTAAACAATAATAAAATAATTACACATAATTGCACATGATTAAACAATAATAATAATAGACAATAATACACTATAATACACAATAATACAATAGTAATACCCAACAATACAATATTAATACACAATAATGTAGTTTTTAAAGAGGCTGTTATAACTCAGCAAGGCTAAAGGAGCATTTTCGAATAAGGTGAGAACTAATTAACTTTCTAAAAGTTCTGTCATGAGTAATTTTAATATGATGTGGAAGTTTGTTAAATTGTATGGCTGCATTGAAGTATATATCTTTCATTGTTGCTGATTTACTGGTGTGTACTCTGTGGTAATTGTACTGACTACGAGTAGAATAGTTATGTACTTCATTATGTAGTGTGTGGTACATATTGTTAGTATGAAGTGGAAGGATGAGTATTTTGATGTGTACAGTGCAACAACTGTTAGAATTTTATGTTTTATGAAGAATTCCTTGCATGATTGGCAAAGCTGTGGATTGAAGATGCATCTTAGACTTTTCTTTTGGGCAATCAATAATCTGTTTATATTTATCTGTGAGGTATTGCTCTGTATCTCAATTCCAGATTGAAGATGCGAGTGAATAATTCCTTAGTATAGTGCGAGAAGCATGTTTGATGATAAATATTTGGAGAAATATCTCAGGAAAAAGATGTTTGAATTTAATTTGTTGCATAAGTTTTCTATGTGTCTGTTAAATGACAAGTTCTGATCAATGTGTATACCCAAAAATGTATGATGCTGAACTTGACAAACTACTTCATTATTAGTGGTTACTTTAATGTTTTGATTTATTTTGGATTTTAGTTGAAAATGTATTATGACCATTTTATTTATATTCATTTTAAGCTTGGTCAGCGAAATGTGAGATATTCTCTATCAATTTGTTCATGTTTTCCTCAAGTGAAGACAGATTTTGCTCACTACTTATTACAGCTGTATCATCAGCATAAGATATTATGGAATTGTTTGGAAAGTTTGGAAGGTCATTCACATATAGTAAGAATAATAATGGACCTAGAACTGATCTTTGCAGAACACCTGCTGGCACTGTGCTGTAACTTGATTGTACTTTAATGGTACTATTTGCTTTCTCCCATAAAATTTCTGTGCATTGTTTATGTCCTGTTAAGAAGGATTCATTAATAGAAACGTGATAAATTAATAGAAACATGAACTGTTCAATAACATAAATGAAAATTATTCAATTTTGAAGTGCTGCTAGCCTCATTTCTGGCAAACTCAGTATTTTTGAAAATTGCAAAATTGTAACATTTCCAAGCTACATAATTGAAGATAAAGATTTTTGCTTTATAGAATATCAGTTCTAAAAAATCAGCTCTTAAAAAGGTTAAGTACAATTCTTTTTAAAATGAGTAGATTTTGCAGAGCTTGTGCTTGAAATTATTGCAATTTGTTGAACAACTATTTTCTCAAAAAATGCTCTTTATTTTTTCATCAATTATTTCCCAAGTATAGAACAAGGAAAGCTTAATCCATATATGCTCAGTGTTGTGTTTTCAACAATTTCTGTGTGGGATAACATTACATTTTATGTTTTATGCTTGACTTTAAAGGTCTGAAGAACAAATTGGTAAAGTATGTTGGTCATTATTGTCATAATTGTTGCTTCAGGGTCGATTGTATTATTCGTGACTTTGAAGATGGAGGGAAAAAGACGCCATCCAAGTGAATAAAGGTAATATTTTCTGAATGTAATGACATATATTTTATTAGCTGAATGATTTATGTGTATTATTCTCTATATTAACACGTGAATATTGTTAGTTGCTCACATTTGCTACAGTTATACAGAAATCATTGGTCTTGCATTATGAATGTTGCGAAAGCACTGGGCATGTATGACACATACCTGTATCAATATTTTTTTCAAGAAACATACTACTGAGGAAATTTTGAGCTATTCTGGAAGAGAATTTGAAGGCATATGAAAATTCTGATAACTTTGTTATGTATTTTTTGCTCCTCCTGAAGTTAGGATAGAGGACAGACAAGAGTACTGATCTTCTTGGGACATACAACAATTTGACAGGTAAACAGCTAATTGCGTTAGGGAACTGATGATTAAGAATAGTAAATATATAGAAATATCAGATTGTTTTCAAGTCATCAGCACATCAGTTTGTCACAAAATGAAAATGAAGGAAGAAAAAACCTAATCAATGATTATGGTTGTAAAAAATGGAGAAAGATGATCTTTCAGATAAAAATGAAATGAATCATGTAAATAGAATTAGTCAATGATGTTGAGACCAATTTTATTGAGTACCCTCAAACTCCACTGGAGCTCTTCAGTGGAGTATCTCGTCAGATGATAAATTAGAATTTTTAGTGAGGCATAGTGAAATATGCTATTCCAAAAAAATTACTTTGTGATTAATTTTTGCAGCATACAATTTGGGAGAAAGAGTCTTGTTGCGATGAAGTGACGGTACACTGCTACGGATGATATGGTCTGATACACATCAAGGGCAAACCATTTTGCTTTGGTTATAAAATCAGAGTCTTATTTTAAGATTAGATTGATTTATTGATTGATTGTTAGTGATTCAGAGCATGTCTATGATTAAGGTCATTAGTCTCATAAGTTTAGGGCATGTTTTTTTTCCTTGGGGTGTGATGATCTTTCCCCACTGGATGTTGAAATATATGCCTTTCACAGGATAGAGGGCTTTTCCCCAACCAGGTATCTCCTACCAGGGGGGCATCACCCTAGCCGAGAAGCTCTAAACTCTAGAACGGTCTCCTGGCATGTGTGGAAGTGTAGGCTATGTTAGGGTAAGTGTATGTAAGTAAGGGGCGAGGATAGGACAAGGAAGGGGAAGGAAAGAGCAGCACACGGTCCATGACCTGTTTGATAGGATACTGCTCCGGCATTTGCCTGGTGTTGATTGGAGCAACCACAGAAAACTACAGATCAAAGCAATTGGCTGCTAGAATTCTCCTCCAGACATCAACTGAATTCAACGTAGCTGACAAGCTAATGTCAAAAATATTGCCAACGTCGCGACTTGAACCTAGGATCTCCTGGTCAGAGACACTGGTAATGATAACTTAAGTTTTATATTATTTAATAATGTTTATTGCTTATTTATTATGCCACAAAAAAGATTCTACTATTTGCAGCAGCAATCACTTTATCAAATAAGTGTAAAAGTGGTGGTATGTTGCGTTTTCGCACCACTAAATTTGTGCAAATGCTGGTGACTTGTATATTGTTATCCTACACATTGGTAATCATTATAGTTTCATGTTCTGTAAATATGAAATATATTGGCAACAAAAAAAGTTCTGGGCATATATGAGTAAGGCACAGGTCTCATTTTCACTGAACTCTCTGAAAATTTGAAAATTGCAAATTTAGAAATAATGCTTGAAAGTAACAACTGTTCTAGCATCACTAATTTTCTACAGCATTACAATACTTTGTACTGCAAAGTAAGGCAGGGCTGTAAGCAATAGGCAAGATGCAAAACCAAGCTAAAGGGACAGAAAGAGCTTGAAAGATCCAATCTAAGATAGCAAGTTCATGCACACATTTGACCTGAATATCTTATCTAAATACAACTTAATATTGCTTTAAAAAAAATGTAAACAAGAAAAGATTTAGTGTCATTAATTCCAACTAATAGACCCACGACTAAATTACTAATCATACTTTGTCTTTATAAGCAGCACTCCAGATTATCATTTGAAACATTCCAATTGCAAAAATGTCATTTGTTGTTGGATCAAACAACAAGAATTGTGCTGTCTTGAGACCAATTATCTTCAATGTAGTGGTCCATTTTTTGTCCCAACTTTGTACTTGAAAAATGAAGTTGAAATATGGGAAATACAATCATCGCAATTAACAAGACATGTGCCTTCTATTACTAAAGTTTAACAAAAGTGATATATGATTGTAAAGACTTAAAGTATGGTACAAGAATAATTATGTAAGATCTCCTTTTCTCAAGGACAGTCCCTGGAGTTACAATTCCATTCCTGAAATATCATGTAATGCCCCCCAATTTAGATAAACATACAAAGTAGAATTAATAGACAGGTTGGTAAAATACAATAAAATCAATGGCTGTATACAAATACCCTTCCAATACATTATCACAGAAACAAATTGTAGGGCTACAAAATAGCCCAGAATTTCTCGTAATAAAGTTTTCTAATTTCCTTGGTGTGGACTGGCTTTATGGGGTTGCCCCATCCTCTTGCCAGCTGCCATCTATCGCCACTGACAGTAAATTTTTTAGACATTTTCTCATGTTTTTGGTTTCCTGATGGTTGAGCTGAAAAATTACTTTAAGAATATTAAAGAAAAATAAAACCTCATTGTAAATTGCAATTCTCATTGAAAAATTTGGTGTTGTTTTTAAGAAAATGGCATTTAAAAGTTATTGTAAATGCGAAATTTGAAGCTCCTTTTCACAATTTGAAGCTCTTTTTCAAAATTTTTGAGTTTTCAAAAAACTTCAAGTCATTTGAGGCACTTGAACTCACAAATGCAATAGTGTTCACAAATTGCTGGTAATATTCATATTAACAGCATGAGAGGTATTTAAAAAATATATTTATGTAATTTTTGAAAAACAAAAGAATACGATGCGGCAAAGCAGTCAATATAGTAAGTACAAGTCAGTAGAGTAAGTAGTACAAGTCAATAGAGCAAACAGATGTTTCTGTCATCTCGTAGAATACATTAAGCACTATTGGTACCAAAAGTTGAAAAAAAAAAAATTGGAGCTTTGTTTTTAAGAAAATCTTGTTTTTGCAAATTTTTAATTTTGCACATACTGCTCGCGTTTTTGCGCGAAAATTTCTAAAATTTTCAAATCAAATCACATGACCTTAATGAAAGAACTAAATTTGGAGGACAAATTTTATTTGAAGGAAAAATCTCTATCTTCAATTTTGTAATTGTAGGAAAACGCCACAAAAAATAAAAATTTTGCAATTTTAGAATATTCAGAGTTAACCTTGACAATTGGACTTGTGCCACCTTAAAGTGTATTTAACTCTATTCATACAAGAAACTTAAACAAAATATATGGAGCCATTTTTGAGAAAATTTTGAAAATATCCAGAGGGCTTCATGTAAAGCACTCCTAAATTTTGAAGAAAGTTTGTCAAAATTGATGCGTTTTGAGTAAGGCAGATCGACTGTAGAATATCCATTTTTGAAAGTTCACACCTATGGTTTAGGCATTAGTGGTTTCAGAGGTGGATGGACAGATGGACAGATGGACAGATGGACAGATGGACAGATGGACAGATGAACAAAACCACTTTTTCAGTATCAGGAGACCCCAAAATGTGTATTTCCATTGAAATCTCAAAATAGATTTTCCACAGTTATACATAACTTTCTGTATACTATGTATACAGAAAGTTATGTAATTACATCTATGAGAAAGTAAAATTTAGACTCCGTAATATGATTGTGAAACCAACAGTACTCTATGGCAATGGAGCTGGTTATTGAAGAAAAAAGATAGAGGAAAAATTGAAGCAGCCCAAATGAAATACCTAAGACCAATATTAAAAGTGTCAAGGAAAGACAAAATAAGAAATAAGGCAGGAAGAATCTATAAACCAAAACATCATTGAATTTAACTTTAGAATATTAAAGAACAGTAAAATCTCTTTCTAAATGGCAAATTTCTTTGAAAAATTTGCAGCCGTTTATAAGAAAATAACGTTTAAGCGCTACTGTAAATTCAAAATTTAAAGATCTTTTTCACACATTTTTTTGAGTTTTCGAAAAACGTCATTTGAAGTAATTTAAAGAACATTAAATCACAAGTACAATAGTGTTTAGAAATTGCTGGAAATGTGCGTAGTGTGAGAGATCTTTAAAAGAAAATTATATTTGTGTAATTTTAAAAAAACAAAAAGGGCTCTGAAATGAACTTTACAAGATATTAAAGACTGCAATAAGCACTATTCGCTCGAGAACTTTGAAGAAAAAATTTGGACCCATTTATGAGAAAATGACGTTTGAGCATTTCTGAAAATGCGAATCTATCTTTAACAGAAAATGGTTGAGTTCAGTGGTGTAGCTAGGTGGGGTCAGGGGGGGGGTCTGTCTGCCCCGGGTGACACCATTTTAGGGGTGATACCAAGTTTTGGGGGTGACAAAATTTTATAATTGGAATTATATAATTTTAATGATTTATTGAAAAATAATATTTTTATAAAAACATGCTTGCTAATTAGTCATTTTTCCTTTTGGATTATTTACTTAAAAATTAAATCTTAGCTCTTCTGAATTAAATGCAGTTTTCTAATGTATTATAAATAAATGTCATGTGCAAATATATTTTTATTAAACAATGGATTATTCATTAATAGTTTTTTTGTATTTAATTTATGGGTGGGGGGAGGTGATACCATTAGTTTTGCTCTGGGTGACACCACCTGAAGCTAGGCCACTGCTTATAGTACATTTGTATGCACACACGTCACTGAACTAAGAAACTAAAAGTGCCACAAATGGCACAGACTTTCTTGTATGTGTATTGTGTAGTTATAGTTATACATAGTTATCTTATCCGTCAGTCTCGGCTGGCTTTTCGGTTTAGCCTCACTCTCTTCTGAGCTGCCATCTATTGGCTCTAAAAGTCATTTTTCCATGTTTTCTCATGTTCTTTGATCAGGGCCGTAGCCAGGATTATTTCTCAGGAGAGGCTTCCAAAATTTTAAAAATGGATAGTATGAGATTTATTATAATATCTTTATTGGGTTTGTTTAAATGAGGTGCTCTTAAAAAATGAAATGCCAACATGATTTTAAATATATTTAAACATTATTTCCACGTAACATTTTTTCGAAAGTTTAAACACAATATTTAATTTATTATTTTCTGTTCCAATAATCCAAACTGCAGGAGGCATCAACAACAAAAGCAATTTTCTGATCTTCTTTCTAGCCATAATCTCAATCATTTTGTCTACAGTGATATCCCTATGAATTGAAATAATGGCTAGTGCGTTGAGTCTGTTATCACACATTACACTACGTATACAACTTTTTACTCTCTTCGTTGTAGAAAATGACCTCTCCACACTAGCAGTTGTTACTGGCAAGGTAGCTAAGATAGTATCTAATAGTATGTAAATACTTGATCGCAGTTCTCTAAGACTTTCAGCACCTTGAGGTTAGCATCTATGGTGGAAGCTTTTTTTACACCATAGTTCATACTCAGCTTTTATCGCAGAGAGTGATGTTCTGTTATCAAAGTATGGAGCTAAATTTACCGACTTGTTCATTTCATGGATGGAAGCAAAGCCTGGAAGAAGCACTTGAAAACCTGGAAGAATATCTTCATTTGAAGTAAATCTGTCTGTCTGTACTTTTATACATTCTGATATATTTGGATTTATTTAAACTACTAAATAAATAATGAATGAATGAGAAAAAGATTAGAATTCCGGGGAGGGCTTCAGCACCTCGAGCTCCTCCCCTGGCTACATACCTAGTTGTTTTCAAGAAACTTTATATGACATTATTTAAAGAACATATACTCATTAATAGAATAATGTGAGAAAATTACCACTAATGTAAATATTAACGACGTGAGAGACAAATCCAAAAAATTATCTTTTTGTGATTTTTGAAAAAACAAAAAAATAGAGCAAACTGATGTTTCTGTCATCTCATAGAGGACATTAGGCACTATCACTTCTAAAAGTTTAAAAAAAAATTGTAGTCGTTTTCGAGAAAATCTTGTTTTTCTAATTTTTTAAAATTGCACATATTGCACGCAATATTGCGCGAAAACTTCTAAAGTTTAAAAAAAATGTACATGACCTAAATGAAAAATAAAAATTTTGAGCCGTTTTTGAAAAACTTTTGAAAATGTTCGGGTTGCTTCACGTAAAGTAACCCCTAATTTTAAAGAATGTTTTTCAAAATCTCAAAGCTTTGACTCGAGCCAGATGGACAGGCGTTTCTTCAATTTGGAGAAAATCCTACGCATTGTTTTGGCGCTATCCTTCGGTTTTTCTTTCTTGGCGCACGGGGGGTGTCAATAAAATGAAATATCTCACGGTATTTCGCGCCGTTCTCGGTTGTGCCGCTAGGAGTCGCATGATCGCGACTGTATCGAGCAGTGCTGGCGATCATGCGACTCCTGGCGGCACAACGGAGACAAACGCCAAATACCGTGAGATATTCCGTGTTCACAGACAGACGGACGGACAGACGGACGGACAGAGGGACGGGCAGACGGACGGACAGAGGGACGGGCAGACGGACGGACAGACGGACGGGCAGACGGACGGACGGACAGACGGACGGACGGACGGACAGACGGACAGACAGACGGACAGACGGACGGACGGACGGACGGACGGACGGACGTTTTGACGTCAATTGGTTTTTCGGTATCAAGGACCCACGAAACAGGGATTCTGGCTACACCACATGTTGGGGCAGGGCTGCTCAAGCAGAGCAAATCGTCAGCGCGGAGCCGAATTTTCTGCCGAGAGAGCACACCGGAGTCCGAGCGTTGCGCGCCTTGCGATAACCTCTGTCACCGTGTCCGGTATCTCCAGTTGCGGAAATGTGGAAGTCGACGCGAGCACTTCGCAGACCAGAGGATCCTTCGCGGACCATAGCACACGACATTATACAGTTAATCATGCTGATGAAAATGAAAAGTACGCTGGAGAACGAACGGAAGTTTTTAGTGCTCTGAAAAACAATACCTCACTAGGAGTACGTTTTGGATGTATTTTGATGTTTTTGTTTTGACAGTAAAATAACACAATACACAAGAGTTCAATTTTATTGCATACCGATACTACAACGTGAGCATTTAGAAAAAGAACTTTCCACAAAACCGTTTTCCAAAACTGCATTGGCATGCTGCTCGATTGTTAAGTATGTTTGGATCAACACATAACTGTGAGCAATTTTTTGCTTCTTTGAAAATTTGTAAATCTCAAATGAGAAGTACAATTACAGATCACTATCTGAAATGCATGCTACGGCTCAACAGCACCGTGTCATCTGTTCCAATCATAGAATGTATATTGCGAGAAAATCACTTAAAAGGTGCAAGAAAAATACTTGATTTTGCAATTAGCTTCAATTTTTTAATTTTAATTTCCTTTACTTTTAGAATTTGTATTACTAGTTTATTTAATGACTTTTTTGGATAACTATAATACTTTTCATATTTAGCAGCATGATAATCTGTGTAATGTCGCCGAAATTACATTTCTTTATGTTATTGAGTACTTTTTTGCAACTTAACATTTGGCATTGCCGGCGTAATCTGAAGATATATTTTCTTTCCATGCTACTTTGCAAATTGTCGTTTTTCAAATCACACTAATATGTTTATATCTAGTATATGTTCCAATAAATGTTACAAAACTATTTCACTGCTTTTTCTGTCGTAATATCCTTTCCCAGAGCAGTGAGACGTTTTCAGTCCGAGCAATGGAAAATACCCCGTAGAAATTCGACGCGACCCACTGTGCCGCATGCCGCCGGTCGATATTTGATGACGTCATTTGCTCTTTCTGCGGCGAAAGAGGAGAGAGCAACCGGCAGCTCCACCTCGGAGCAAATGGTTGAGCAGCTCTGTGTTAGGGGATTTTTTCTTAATTTATCAAATAGATTTATGGACATTTTCGTTATCAGGGCCCCGCAATGAATGTTTTCTACCGAAAATCCGCCGTTTTTTCGCGTAGCATTTCATAACTTTCCCTATACTGTGTATATTATCCAGTATAAACGTATGTATACGGTTAAGTAAAAATATGATCACATCAACTTGAAATCTTATAAGAAATGTCGTTTTAAAAGTTAATGATCGATAAATGAACGATCCGGCAACAATTGCCTGTCTCTTCAGCCAATATTTTTGGAGAATTAAAGCTGATCTCACAAAAGATCTAAAGCAACAGAATTGAATAACAGATTTATATTAAAAAATCTGCACGATGTTTCCGAAACGTCTTCCTATGAAAGTCTCAAAATAATCGGAAACAAAAAAATAAGTATCCGGCCGGTTTATTTGAATTTCCGCATTGTTTGTTAAAGACGTGTGTGCCAGTCATTGTATAATCGTTAATTCATTTCTTTAAAATTGAAATTATTCAAGAGGATGTAATTTTCAAGTGGTATGTAATATACCAATGAAATTTTACAAAAAGTAACTATACTGTTATGAGTAAAAGCATAGAAACAATTAAGCCGATGATTCTATTCCTTATTTGAGAAATTACTCTCTGAAAATCGAATTTCGTTCATTCTCGTTTCATAGATTTGGTTGCAAATATATCCCGGATAAAAATATATGATAGGTAAATAATATTTTGATTTGCAGGCAACAGTGTACTGAATCGAATGCTTTTTATTCCAGAATGCTAGAAGAACCTAGAGCGGAGTAGTTTAGAAAAGAGTAAATGTCTGCAAACGTGAAAAATTGCGCACGGCGTGAAAAAAAATGTCCGCCATTTGTCAACCAGGTACAATAAAATAAAGTTCAAGATGTTTTTGAACAGCCAAAACATAAGGAAATGTATGTACAAAATATGAATTGTTTTCGAGTTGGTCCAACCAATTTATTAAATTCTGGACCACTTAAAATGGATTGACCCATTTTGTAATTATTTCGTCAACATTACAATGATCAGGTAAATTGGTTGTTTCAATTATACTTACTTGTGCCCTTTTCATCTCCTGTAACAATCCAGTTGAAAGAACGGTGAAAAAGTATTGCAGTTATTCGAAACTGATGCATACACATTTTATAACCAATGATATTCTCTTTCTTCATATCAACGATACAACCATGTCTACCAAATGAACAGAACAACTCCTGTTCACCAACATTAAAATAAACCATAATACTTTGTTCCATTTTATTTTCATCGAATCCGACGCTTTTATCAAAATTTATTTGGAATCTTCTTTTCTCAATGAACACTCCTTTTGATCTCATTTCAAATATCTGAAAATGTAAAATAAAACATTTCTAATAAATTATTAAAATAATTATTGATTGAAATTTACTTGTCTTGAATATGCGTTTAGCAAGTACCTACCTAATTATTTCGTGAATTTATTTGAAACTAGTAACCTGAAATACTGGCGTCGCTAGCCAGCGCTTCCGTCTCTAGCCAAATTCGTTTACTACGCTCCGAGAAGTCACGGAGGTTAAACGAATTCGAGACCTCGCGGGTTCCTGGATGGGTGATCGGCTAGGAATCCCGGTATCTATCGGCGTCGAGACCCTGGCCGAGGGGATAAAAGGCTCTGACTGCGGAGGGACGAGACTTGACGAAAGTAGTAAAGGAGGATTACTCCACGCAAGTGGTCAACGCCCAACAAGGGTTGAAGAGACGCGTTGCGTCAACGACGACGCAACAAATTTAAAAAAAAAGATTCTAAGAATAAATGATTGAGATTTTTGAGCATGTCAACTCTTCTATTCCCGATAGTGCAGTGAATGCTTTATCTCGGGAGGTTGCGGTGATTTCTTCCCCATGGACAGTGGGCTCCGCCACCGATCTACGCCTGGACCAGAGATTATATAGGACCTCCAAGAGGCTTGGATTTGCAGGAGATTTCCCTCCAGGTAGTATCTTCCTCCAACATCTTCCTCCGCCCCAGCTGGGCCAAGCTCTAAGCTTCCAGCACGTGTGGTAGTGTATACTTCGGTTTTTCTTTCTTGGGCGTGGGGGTGTGTCATGAAAATGGAATATCTCACGGCATTCCGCGTCGTTCTCGATTGTGCCGCTAGGAGTCGCATGATCACGACTGTATCGAGCAGTGCTGGCGATCATGCGACTTCTAGCGGCACAACGGAGAACGACGCGAAATACCGTGAGATATTCCATTTTGATGACACACCCCCACGCGCCAAGAAAGAAAAACCGAAGGATAGTGAGTTTTGTTTACAAGGGCAGGGGAAAATCTTGACACTGCGGAGCCTACACTCCGCAGCATATATGATTCACTGCTAGCCTGTGCTTACCCACTAAAAACCCGTCCCATTCCTCCGATTGTATCTGTAGTGTAGTGCGTATGTGCGTATGTATGTATGTTAGTAAGAGAGGACAAGAAAGAGGAAGGAAAGATCGCGCGCCGTCCGTGGCCCATTTATTACGGTAGTGCTCCTGGATTATTTGTACTAGTTTAATTTATAGTAATAATAATTTCTGCAAATGAGCGTACGATCAGTGGCAGTTAATCAAAAAAGAAGTACAAAAATAACAATTATGACAATAAAAATTTTAACGAATTCTCACATTTCAGAAAAGATTTTTTGTTCAATTTTTACGCGTCCTCATTGTTTACAAATATGAAATATTCTGTTAAAGAGAACATGAAATATATCGAAATAAATATTATGAATCGTTCTCAATTTTCTTAATAAAATTAAATCGCTTCTTCTGTGAGATGGATTAAAAGCAGTAAGATTAAAATGTTAATAAAATTATTATTATTATTATTATTATTATTATTATTATTATTATTGAAAATAAAGGAATGATGAGTTGAAACATTTTAACTTAACGATTATTTTTTGAGAAAATAAATTAAAATTCGTCGCTATCCTTATGTAAAGAGATGGCAACGTTACAATGATGTAACAATATTGCTTACCGAAATATATTGTTCTCCAACAGCAATCATTTGTAATAAGTTATTGTCAATAATAATGTTCATCAGGGAAAATTTAGTTGTGATGACACCTAATTCTGTGAACTTTTCATCGTAAATAAAAATATGTTTTCCGTTAGGCGTCCAACCTAAAAATACTGTAGCAAACTTAATATATATTATCTTTGAAAATAGATTTTTGAGAGGAAATGAAGTAAATTCTATTCCATGTGTGTTGTATCGACATATTCGCTCTCCAGGAATTAAGAAAAGGTAGTCCTGTAATAGAAATGCATTACACGCAGTTATCATTAAGCATTTATTGGTACTCATAGAGTATGAATTTTGAAATTTTTTGAACTTTTCAATTGGTGCAAAATAAAAACCCACCGCCATATTTTCATAAAAAATGCAATGTGTACACTTCTCATGGACCGGAAAGCTTCCGACCTTTTGTACTCCATGGTAAACTTCTTTTTCTTCTGCCTTTTGCTTTTCCATTATTTTGTGCTACACTTTAGACCTTTCTTGATCTATTTTCTGGCCATAAATAGGAGAGTAAAATTACAAAGCAAAATATGAAAACAAAATACAGTTTAATGTGATACGGCATTGACTGAACATGCAAATATTATATTTTACTTTAATTTTGTTTGCATAAACTCACCTAAGTTGCGGAAGTCAAATTATTTTTTAAATTGAAATATTTTGAATTCTTCTTGACATACTCATTAGCAAAAGTAATTGATTAATAAAATAAGATCTTCCTTAATAGAAGTTATAATAGTCTATAGCAATTTTTAACGACTTTAAATGTCATTAAAAAAGCAAATACTGAATTTTCGAGCTCTACTTGCAGTACATATTATACTTCTTTTCATGCAAGAGAGCGACGCAATTTCAGCATTTATCATGTTTACTTTCAATTGCTGTAAAAGTACGTAATTGTTCTCAAACACAACAATGATCAAAACAATTTTCTTGATCTTGGCATTGTATAATACGTATGGCTTAGATAATGACACAGCAAGCACACATAGTTTTAATTTGCAGTTTTACATTCCCGTATTCCACGTGTTAGAGTATTTTGTTTTTGAATTTACCACATGGATTTATCCACCTATTCGTTATCAGATCGTGGCAATGAGAGTTTTTCTGCCGAAAATCCCAGTTTTTTCCCCACAGCATTACATTACTTTCTCAATACTACGAGTATTACTCCGTATATACGTACTTATACGCGACAAATGAAAGCAAAGCTTAAAGACGGGACTCCCCCTGGTTCTATGTCCCAGGGGATGGGTGCAATCATATCTTTATAAAATGGTTTGACCTTTTTTAAAAAATATTGCAAGCCTTCAGACTAAGACCCAGCCCTTCTAATTTGGGATGGTCAAACCATCCACACTAAAAATGTGGCATTTATTGAAAAGGTCAGAGAAAATCATACAAAATTGGTATGTTTGCCTCCTTACTGTAGCCATAAGCTACAACCCCTAGATGTGTCCTTTCTGGCATCCTTGGCGTTCATTCGTATGAGAAGTTTCTCTGGAACAACCCTGGAAGGACCATAACACACCCCATAACCCCATAAGGACCAATTCCAAATTAACATACGTCTTGGAGATTCATGCGAGCAGCTGTTCCTGCCACAGGTATCAACGGCTTTCACTAGTGCGGAATCTTTCCTTTGGACCCAGATGTGTTTTCTTTTTCTTTTTTAAATTTTATTTTCTGCATGTTCGACTTTACAAGTCTTTCAGGGGTTTTAAAAATTAAAGTTAATGAACTTATTAGAGTTGATCACTCGCACGTTAATTGTCCCTTATGGTGAGGGCAAAATGAGTATTATAAGTTTTGATTACTGACAGAAACTTTATATTTTAATACTGTGAACGTGTGGAAAAGAGAAGTAGTGTGCAGGTTTTATGTTGTAGTTTTAAAGTGTAGGGGAAATGAGTATCTACGGAGGTCTGAATCGGTCTTTGGGGGATCGGGATTTAATTCTGCGTCGAAATGTGTATGGCTGGCCACGATTAAAAGAAGTTTTATGTGGGAAGTATTGAAGTAATTCGAAAAACTTTTGGTTCTGTAATTTTATCAAGTCGGTAATATTTTCTAAATTTAGCTCGTGATGTAACTGATTATTTGGTATGAACCATGGGGATTGTTGTGCTTTACGGATAAATTTATTTTGTACATTTTGTAATTTATTAATGTGAGTTTTAGCAGCATTTGACCATATGGGAGAACCATACATAAATGTGGGTCTGATTATTGATTTGTATAAAAGCAATGAACATTCATAATGCTTGGAGATCTAGAAGACAGAAGTGATTTAATTTTTAAAATTTTAATATTTGTTTTATTAACAGAATTTTTGATGTGTTTTCTGACACTGATTATGAAGCTGGGGAAGTGTTTGGGGTTCCGATAAATCCTCAAAGCAATGTTATCAATGTTGACGAGGGCGGAAGAAACGCAGAAACTTCTCATAATGAACGTGGATATGCACCAGCTTCAACACAGGAGGGAAAGGTGACTAGACCTCGAGGCCGGGCGTTGTCTAAAGGAATGACTGTACCAAGTGGTGGAGGTCGAAGTTCATTTACAGAAAGTCCAAACGATATTATTTCTCTACCAAAACAATCAATTTTAAAGCAAAGAAATCACAGCAGGAAAAGAGGCAGGGCAGCTGTTCTAACATCTAGTCCACATACAAATGAACTACGAGTAATTACTACAATGAGTAGAAAAAAGAAGAGGAGGAAAAGAAGAGAGAGAGAGAGAGAGAGAGAGAGAGAGAGAGAAAGAGAGAGAAGTGAGCGCGAAGCCTGCGAAGTAAAGAAGCATTCGACTAAACACAACACAAGTTTAACAGTCAGGAAATAACTCAGTAAAACGGAAAATTCAAACTAAAAGACAGCTTAAATTTCAACCAGAAGAAAAGGATGATGACACAGTGTTTCTATTGTTACGAAGTCTACTGAAAATCAAAAGAAAATGGGTGGATTTGATGCTCAGAATGTGAGAAATGGTCACATGAAGAGTGCGCCGGCTGTGATAAAGGTAATGATGAATTTGATGTGTGAATTTTGCGAATAAGTCTTCTTGCAAATTCTCTATTGATAGAATATCGTTAACGAATTACCATTTACTTTGTGTGGTTTAATATTTAAGATATTACTTAAAACATACTAATTATTCTTAATTTTTGTTTCTTTAGATTGTGCTTATTAAATACACTTAATTGATGAGTGTTATTCATTTACCCACGTGTCCAGGACCTGGCTACTTTATCCGACCTAAACGGGAAAAGTGGCTACTTCGTAATCTTTTTAAGAGACGAATATATTTTTAAATAATGTTTTTCAAAAGAAATACAACAGCGAATGTAACTTATGTGATTATACTAACTCTTGGTATATGTTTCGTAATTTGGCTTTCTCGCTACCGCTTACGTAGTAGAGAGAAAGTTATGTTATGCTGGCCGAAGAAATGGCGAATTTTCGGCTGACTCTTATTACAGGGCCCTGGTATCAAAAAAGTGGATTAATCCAGTTTCTATATTTAGAAAAAAATCTTCTAATACATGGTGTAGCCAGAATACATGTTTTATGGGTCCCTGATGCCGAAAAATCGATTGACGACAAAACGTCTGTCCGTCCGTCTGTGAATAACGCTAGCGGCTAAACCGTTCACCTGATTTTCTCCAACACCGATATTTCTTATTCGATCTGGCTGATGTCGCAGCCCCTTGAGTTTGAAAGCGATATTTTAATTTTGGGGGGTACTTTACATGAATCCCCTACGACATTTTCAAAAATATCGCTCCATCGTTTTTGAATAAATTTTGTTGATGGATAGTGTGAAGAACGTTTAAGAGAATGGTGTAGGTCTCATTTTTGTTAAAAATCCTGATTTTTTGAAAATTGCAAACATAAAAAAAATTCGGCGTCTTCCTACAACTACAGTTGTGAAGATACATTGTTTCTTAATGAACTGTGTGGATCAAATACAGATCTTCAAATTAGGTCATGTTGAAGTTTTTGAAAATATAAGTATTTTATGTGAAATAGGCGACAAACATAGTCGCCCGCTCCGAATTTAGTGCGCTTTGTGAACGTAATTTCAGGCTGCTGTTTGAGGTTTCGTAAATTAGAATTTGTATTATTAGAAATATTTCATAATAATTTTTTCGTTTCTTACATTCGAGCATTTGTTATATGTTTACAAATTAATATATTAAAAATTGAAGAGCTTTCTACAAAAACGACCATAGTCCAAAATCCAGACTTTTCAGAAAAAGCAAAAAACTCTCTCCCTTCGTTAGTATTATTAAAAATGGTGTGGAATTTCAAAATTAGATGAATTAAAGTTTATGGATGATTATTGAATGCTAGTTCGTACATTACTTTTGTAGAGATGACATAAATGGAGGTTTCAAAATACGGTGTTTGTGCGTGTATGTGTGTGTGTGTGGACTTTGATGGTTTTTATTAGTACTTCGCATGAAATTTGAACATGTGCAGATTATAATTTTAAACAAATTAAAATTTCATATGGAAAGTAAGTAAGGTTTTATTCTCACAAAGCTATTTTACAAACAGTTTCAGGAACTGAATGAAAGGCTTCAAAGATCTGCTCCACTACTATTTTCATCATAAGATATTTCATTTTCTTCAATGGTGCTTTCGCTTCTATCACTTATGTCTGCAAGTAATTTGTCATAGAAGAGTTTGATTTTAAGGTTCCTGAGATACTGAGAAAAAATGATGGCCGAGATGTGTGAAGTCGGAGAGAAATCGTGGCATAACTATTATTACATAACTATACTAAATGCGAGAAAGTATGTACTGTTGTAGCACCACTAGTTTCGGTGTCAAGAGCGGACGAAACGTGGAATCCCACCACGCAACGTGTAAGAGGAAGTAATTGACTGCAAATAGGAATATGATTATCGACGTTTCCGAACCAGGATCCTACAATTAAGGCCGGTTTAATAGCTGTGAGGGCCCTTGGGCCTACGTTAATTTTAGGGCCCCCTATTCTTACTTTCACTCATCTCTCCTCCTCTCCCAATTTAAAGACAAATTTTATTAAAAAGCTAAAGTTCCCTTCACTAGTAACATTCTCGCATCAACCAGCAGCATTCCATGTTATAAATATTATCCAATGATCACTTTGTTATGCCAAATTTTTGCATTTAGTTTATTCATACATAACTTTTTATACGTTTTTTTATTTTATTTATTGACACATTGAGTATTAAATACTTTTTTTAAGAACTACTGGAGCCCTTGAACATTGGGGGCCCTGGGCCCGGGCCCTGCGTTAACATGGACCTGCCTACAATACGAGTTTTTCGTCGAAAAGTGTCCGATTTTTGCTGAGGCATTACAACCCTTTCTTTTTACTACGTTGGTACGTAGTATGGAAGTAAGGTGAGAAAGTATGAATGGAATAATTACGACAGGCGTTTACGACAGGCGTTTGCCAACTTAAACGTGTGACATCAAGTAGCATCACATTCGAGAAATAAATAGTAAGTCCGAACGGAGAACAGTTAACAATACTGTGACCCTAGGTTTATCAGTAAGTTACGACATTGGTCATCCACAGACCGTTTCGTATACATCAATAGATTAACTCTCTTCACGAGTCATCATTGAGAGAGTAATATAATAGTTTATCTTTCGAAGTTTTCCTTTTTTGTTCGTCCAAACGGCCACTTCTATGTCTAGTTATATTCTGGTCTGGTCGCCCATGAAGAGCGCGTACCGTTTTGGTAAAGAACGTGAAACTAGCAGCGTTTCAACACAGCATAGAAGTGTTGAAACTGTTACGTAAAATTGCAATAATTGTCTCGATGCCTCTCTTAATATATAAAGTAGTGACCACATCTGAACATACTCTCGTATTATGTTACGTAATATTATACTATTGCAGCTTGTGTTTACTGCTAATAATGCAGCTATCACTTGTAAAATTCTCTTCACCGAATGATATATAAACTAGTGGTCTTGCAACAACACATTCTCTTTTAATTATGTGTAACGGTTACATAATACTAAGGTGACCAATATTTTTACAATGAGGAGGACGAAAAAATTTAAGAAAAAAGTACAACGCAAATACATGAAACGTATTAATTCAAACAAAAATACTTGAATTATGCGTTCATCCCTTTCAATTATTTAATTAAACAAGTATTTTGCTATTGAATGAATATGTTTTGTCAATATATCATTTTCTAACCATATATTGGAAAATGTGGGGAAAGAAATACCCTTCGTATTGGATTTTAAGGTAAGTCTGCAGGTAGAGTATCAATCGTGATTTCTCACTTGATTAACAAGATTAACACATTAGTTTTAAAATATCCAAAATGAGGACAGGTAGGAGGACACTTCTTGAGGAAGGACAGAACCTACAAAAGGAGGACTGTCCTCCCTAAAGGAGGACGATTGGTCACCTTAGTAATATTGCAACATTGCAACTTGTATTCTACTAATAATTAAGCGATGGTTTGAAAACCCCTCTTCACCTATGGAAGCGAGGTTCGACAAAAATTCATGTCTTTAATTTTGTAAACTTCAAAAATATTAATAAAAATGATACATTCCTTTGACATCAGTGTTTTGTGATTCACTATTACACAAAGTTTGAAATAAAAAAAGGTTTTCAGCCTTGGTAGCTGAACCACTAACCTTACGAGCAGTAGACCGCAATACAACGACCACAGCTATCGAGATATTTTGAGGGCTTTTATGGTGAATACGAAGAAGAGAAATACTTATATTCGAAAACATGTTTATTTGAGAAATTTCGTATGATATCATTTGAAGTATTTGTGTTGACAAGTGGTTTCAATCATAAAATACATCTGTAATGTAATATTAACGAAGCGATGTTACAAAAGAGTTACAAATACGTTATTCTTTGATATTTTAAAACTTATATGTATGTTTTCTTAAATCAAAAGTTTTTATCCAAGTGGATCTTATGTAATGCGATTTTCTACATTATTTTCTATCCGTATAAAAAAGTTTATAGGGAAAATGTGACGCCACTTATAAGAAAATCTCATTTTCGAATTTGAAAGCTTGACAAGATTTGAGTTAAAATTATTCCAAAATTACTATTAAATAGTGTTCTCCGGCAGCTCGCTCTCCCTGTTACCTGGTCATACAGAAGCATCTGCCCTACCGTCCACCCGTCCATCCACTCACTTCCTCGTCTGCCACCTCACTCGACGTACGCATATCAGCTCGCACGGGCGTATACCGACTGCATCCCGTGACCAACTTTTCCTAAGCCATTTACCTACCTCCACAAAACGGAACAGCCCGACTGCAGCCCGTTCCGTTTTCCTCTTTAGTGTGAGGGGCGATTTTCACCATTGTTTCGAATCACATTGATCGATTATAATTGATCCACTTTTGTTTGCTTTCAAGAAACATTTGTAAGTCCTTTTAGAGTACTGAAAACGTTGAAATCCACCGCTTAAAAGTTTGTGGAAACACAACATGAAATCACTTATCAAAGATTTTGCCATGTTCATCTGTGTTCTAGATTTTCTCTGCACTGGTGCGAGAACATCTAAATGTGCTACTTACGAATGCATACTTCTAATATAATTCCTTCTTCCGAAACACCGAATGAACGAAACAGGATGAGTCGGGCTGTGCCTCTTCAGATAAAGAAGGAAGAGACAAAAACATAACACACGATTTACAAATATACAGAATAGTTATGATAAGTGCCTTAGAAATCTCTCGTGCATCGAAAGTTTTGGTCTTGGAATATGTTTCTCGAGAGAATGAAGCCAAGTGGATCTTAAAAGACAATTTAAACAAAATTAAATTTTTTCTTTGTTTATTATTGACGGTAGCATCGTTGTTGGTGCAAAACGAGCTTCATGTGGGTTACCATGCTATTGCCCACAAACCTTCAAATGTGAAAGGGCATTACTAGGTGGGAAGTGAGGATGAGGGAAAACTGATCGTGGGATACAGTTGGTCTGTTTTCCCTGCAACCCATGCCCGCCTGCCTTTGTGGATTGCTTGGAAACATTTTTTGTGGAATATGTCTTGAAGAATCTAACAGGCGCTGACGTTATCCGCAACAAATGTTACCATGACGCAAAATGCGGTGAGTTCTACACCTTTAAAGCTTTGTTTGCTGCCCCAAGGAGGCCGATATAAAGTTTCTTAGATTGTAATTTACAAAATGAGACACGTTTGTATCTTCTGCTACATTTTTGGAGATTATGCACATGTGAATACCCCATTCCATTACTCAGGAGTTCAGAAGTGCGAAGAATATCAAAAATATATGTTAACTTCAGTTGGCTATTCTATATTCGGGTCCATATAATTGCTCGGATCTAACAATCATTGTTTCTGTTTGTTAAAAAACGCTTAGCAAGATTAGAATACCAACACACAGACCAACATATGAAGCTACTTTCGCTTTCAAAACGATGATTTACAAAATGCAGAACGTTCACATATAGGTCCAAATAGTAATATTCACCATCCTAACAAGATGTACTAAATATAATAAAGTGTCTGTCCTGAGTTATTCATTGGCGCTACCACTGTTGTTGCTGCAAATGATAGAAATCATATTCCACAATTCGATGAAAAAGAAGAGCTTGACAATTACGAAACATTTCTTGACTGACGTCAGTGTAGCCTGTCTTCCACGAAAGGCAGCCATTATGATACAGAAAGAAGAATTGGATGTGATCAAGCGTGAGTCACGTGTTTAAGTACTGAAAAAAATGCGGCCTGTTAGTGCTTCGATGCTTATCCTGTAGACAAAAACTATGTTTAATTTTTACTTTCCCGTATACGTACGTATACACGGAGTGATATACTTTCCGCGGAAAAAAATTAATTGCCGGGCCGTGAAAACGAAAAAGTGAATAAAACCAGTTGCTAAATTAAGAAAAAAAAATTCCCTAACACGTGGTGTAGCCAGAAACCCTCTTTTATGGGTCCTTGATATCGAAAAAACCAATTGAAAGGAAAACGTCCGTCTGTCCGTCTGTGAACACGGCTAGCGCCTAAACCATACGTACAATTTCTTCCAAAATGAATATTCCCCGATCGATCTGCTTCTAGTCAAAGCTTTGAGATTTTGAAAAAGATTCTTCAAAATTTAGGGGTACTTTACATGAAGCCCCCCGCGGATTTTCAAAATTATCTCGAAAACGGCTCCAAATTTTTTCTTCTTAATTTCTTGTATAAATAGAGTAAAATACACTTATTTACATGGCATAGGTGCAATTTTCACGGATAATTCTGAATTTTTGAAAATTGCAAAAGTTTAAAGTTTTTACGGCGTCTTTCTGGAACTACAAAATTGAAGATAGAGATTTTTCCTTCAAATAAAATTTTTTCTTCATAGTGAGTTCTTTCTTTAAGGTCATATACATTTTTTTTGAAAATTTTTGTAGTTTTCGCGCAATATTGCGTGCAATATATGCAATTTTAAAAAATTACAAAAACAAGATTTTCTCAAAAACGGCACCAAATTTTTTCTTTAAACTTTTGGTAGGGATAGTGGTAAATGTACTCTATCAGACGACATAAAAGCCTTATTGCTCTATAGGGTTGGTTTTTTCAAACATTACATAAATGTAAATTTTTTCACATGTTTCTCAAGTCGATAATATTTACATTAGCGGCGATTTTTTCACATTATTATATTTACGAGTATACGTGCTTTAAATAATGTCAAGTAAAGTTTCTCGAAAACACAACCGTTTTCTGTGAAAAGTAGCTCAAAATTTCGCATTTTCAGAAACGCTCAAACGCCATTTTCTCATATACGGCTGCAATTTTTTTCTTGAAAGTTTTGTAACGGATATGATAATTACACTCTTTAATATGATGTAAAGTTTATTTTGAGTTATTTTTTGTTTTTTCAAAAATTACATAATTGTAATTTTTTTGAAAGATCTCTCACATCTTTAATATGCACATTACCAGCAATTTGTAAAGATGATTATATTTGTGAGTGTAAGTGCTTCAAATAACTTCAAATAAAGTATTTTGAAAACATTTTCTGTGAAAATGAGCTTCAAATTTCGCACTTTTAGTAGCGCTGAAACGCCATTTTCTCTAAAACGGGACATAATTTTTAAAAGAAAATTGCCATTTATGACTAGGTGTTTCTGTTCTTTAATATTCTAAAATTAATGTTTCAGTTCTACCAATAGGAAACCGAAAAATTCAGAAAATGACAAAAAAAAATGAACTTTTGGCGGTGATAGATGACAGCTGGCAAGTGAGAGTTTGTGGCAATTCCGAATAGCTAGCGAAGACCCAAGGAAATAGAAAACTAATACGGGAAAGTCTGTGCCATTCTGTAGCACCACTAGTTAATGATACGTTATTGCTTGTTATTGCCTTCGATACGGAGTTCGACATTCACTGCATAACTAACCTGGATTGAAAAGATCATGGTGACGAGGGAAATATGAAAACAGTTGAATGTTGTTACATGTTCTCTTATGGAGGGAAATATAAAATGACAAATCGAGTCAAGTAAACAACTAGTTAATTAGTAAATAAGTAAAAGAATAATTAAAATAAAAAATTAAATCATGTATATACCACGGGCGTTAATTGGTTCTAATGATCAAGCCAAAGGCCTTCAGGGTTTTTGTGGCCGCTCGATCATTAGAACCCTTATAATGCCTTTGGCGTATAAATAACTATTATTTTGTTCCATAAGATATCTGCATGATTGTAATGATTCGTACGTCTTTTGTACGTAAGTTAATTATTTTTTTCTGGCCAGTGACACTCGCAATTTTTGAGATAGCTCATTATCGAATGACTGATATTGTGGCCAGGCCGATCCGTCATGAAACAGGACCACAAAGGCCTTCCTCACATGTTTTGAAGTGAGATACGGCGGTTTAGAGATAGATGATCTTTGGCTGTGTTTAACATTCCATATTCAGGTCGAGAATCAACACAAGACAGTAGAAATAGTATGTGCACTGAAACATTGCAATAAAACCACCCTGAGAGGTATGAGGGTTATCACTCCGGCTTCCAAAACTCTTAGTCATGAGTTTCTTTTGGATTACTTATTCATAAGTTCAAACCCGACTAAGGGCGGTGGATTTAAGAAGCACTGAAAACCCTCAGCGGAGTGTTCAAGTCAAAGGACCATGACTGAATGGCCAGATATATAATTTTGTTTCATCCACGATGTTTCTCTAATTGGTTTCTCTTACACCGTGGTTTTACCTCTATTAATCATTATTTCATCGAAATAAAACTTCTATTTTCATTAATGTGTATGTTTAGACAAATGTGCTTTCACGTGTATTCACGTAAGCAAATTTATAAAAAATACCAAACAAATCTAGGAAATGTACCCCAATAAATACAGTTCTTTCTCTGCTGTTAATATTGAAAATAATAATTCTTCCGTTTGCACCAACATTTTTCAATTCCATTGTCATGAGTAAGTGTTTCTTAATATATATTGTATTATCATTTACGAATTTTGTAGTGTTGCTGCCAATTTTTATCGCGTTAATGTCTCTCAAATTAATACGTTTCAATAGGTGTATTTGCGTAGCGAGTTTCAACATATTACACATGTATATTATTTACGAATTTCGTCAATAGTTTGCTGGTAGAAAACACTTTTGCTGGTTTATGTAGTAGTGGAATAGCATTTAGCATGTGTGCGAGAAAGTATGTGCCTTGGAAGCACAGCACCAGTAGTTTAAGTTATTGAAGAAGTTATACGGTTAAGATAATTTTTCTTTTATTCAATAAGTAGTAAGTTTTTGTATGAATCCGATGGTAAAAATGTAACAACGTCACCGGACATTGTGAGGAATAATTGATAAAACACTACTACGAAATTCATAGCAACCTGAAGAATTGGCTCTCAACCTAGGAGTTATGCTGTACTAATCACGCAATTTTAATCACTATTTCTCTTGGATTACCAGATAAAACCACTCTAACTTGTTGTAGCACACACAACCACATACTATTTGATGATAATTTACTTTAATTGTAAACAATGTGGACTAATATGCATCGCAGAAAGAAAGTACGAGCATCAATCATATTAGGTTTCGACAACTTATGAAAATGAAATATCATGCGAGAGTCTAAAATTATAAGTAAACATTGCTTTTCGAGGGCAAATATTCAATACTTCTCTTTTAACTATAATTACAAGTAATTATTTAAAGGCTCTGTTCACGTTTACAAGCAGTTATTGTTAATCTGTAGATGTAATAAATTGCCGAGTTTTGACTAGCGACTTACCGCCTTAAGCACGAACTTACCGCCTTAAGCTCAGGCCCACCCAACGTGCAGGAGACCACCCGACCCAGAGCAACGAGACACGGATATTCCAGGGCCACTTCCCTCTCCCATTTATCCCCTCTTGCGAGCGGTCAACGCAAGCCCCTCTACGAAGTCTACTCAGAACTGCTCATGGCAGCCGCGAGCGTTGGGCTTTGTTTTAGTTAATTGGTGATTCCAGGGGTCTCATCAGCTGTCATTAGTCCGTAAGTGTAGTACATGGTTTATCGCTGGCATGGGTGGTGAGCTTCCCCAGGCGATGGCGATATCTGGCGCCGACCTACATGTGGACTTTTCCCCCAACCACGTATCTACCAGCAGCAGGGTACCATCCCAGCCTGAATAGTTCCCCACGGTTCTCTCGACGTGAGTGGTAGTGTAATGCATGGAACGGGTGTAGGACAAGGAAGAAGGAAAGATCGCGCGCGGTCTATGGCCCGTTTGTTAGGCTATTGCTCCGGAATTCTCTTGGCGTTGATCGGAGAAACCCCAGAATTCGGCTACTGTTGATCAGAGCATCTGACCGCTAGAATTTTCCTCCATGCAGCGGCTAACTTTGACCTAGCTATGTAGCTAGTGTCGCTTTCCACGGCGAAACCCCGGGTTCGATTGCCGGTCGGGGCAAAAATTAACTGGGCGCTTTCCTTGCAATGTCCCAGTATTTGTTGCTGTGTGATGATGAGATATCTCACTTCTCAGGTTGCGAAAACCAGAAGTAGGCATAGGGATGGCAATGTGCTAATCACACGTACCCCTTGACCCAACGGCCGGGACGCCGTTGATAGGCCTTACCGCTTAAAGAGCTGTTGTGCCAGAGTACATACATACATGTAGCTAGTATCGAAAATCTGGCACCGTCGGAACTCGAACCCTAGAACTTCCCGATCAGAGGCATTGCAATGGCATCAACTGACGCCGTAAGCCAATGGTGTCAAGGTCTTCTACTGGGGGCAGTGGCACGCGACGTAGCGCCGTGGCATGCCACGAGCTTCTCTGCGCAACTAGCGTGAGGAAAGGAAACTACTAGTAACCCCGCCGTTTTACAATAGGGATGGCGTTGTTTCTGGTGGCGGGGTAATGAACTGCGTGTAGGGGCGATTTCGTCGTGGCACTCATGCCACGGACGCCCGCTCGTGGCATCGACCTTAACGACACTGCCGTAAGCCACGTAAGCCGGTTCGTCTATTTTGGGCGTGGGTCCCGCGGAGCGGGCCGTCCGCCCCGAGGTCGCTGCGCCTTCCCCAACGAAAGCTCCGCGCGGGTGGTCTCCCCGCGGCGGCGCCTGCGCCAATCGCGTCGGCCAAGAGAGGGGAGAGGGCGAGAGTCAGTCGCTTCCGCGGCTGTCGCGACCCGCTTGACGATATCGCCGGCCAGCCTCCCCCCTCCCCCCCGTCCCGCTCCGACACCAGTCGCTCCTCTCTCCCGCGCCACGCTGCGACCGACCGCGCCCCACTCCCTCACCCCCGCACCACTTCTCACCATACTCCCTCTCCGCAAGGCCCGACCACTCATCGCCCCGCCACGCCACTCTGCAAGCGACCCCGCCCCGCCCCGCTCCACCCCGCGTCGCTCCCTCCACGCTCCCTTCCCGCCCCGCTCTGCCCGAATGCACGTCGCCCGGACCGTCCGCCCCTACCCCTCTGCTACCGACTCCGCATTGCCTCGCTCCGTCTCCTCCCGCTCCACTTCGCTTCACACCCCCGCTCCGCTCCGCCTCACCCCGCATCGCCTCGCTCCGACCCGGCCCACCACCCCCGATCCATGTCCCTCCACACTCCTCGCCCCGCTCCTCACTGCTGCGACCGACCCCGCCCCGCCTCAGACCGCATCGCCTCCCTCCGGCCCAGCCCGCCATGCCTCGCCCCTCTCCGACCGACCCCGCCCCGCCCCACCCGCTCCGCATCGCCTCGCTCCAGCCTGGCCTGCCCTGCCTCGCCCCTCTGCGACCGCCCCCGCCCTGACCCTCACACGCCCCTCCCCATCCCTCCCCGCCCTCCCCGCCCCTTCCCACCCCTCCCCCCCGGCCGCTCCGTATCGCCTCGCTCCAGTCCGACCTGCCCTGCCTCGCCCCTCTGCGACCGCCCCCGCCCCACCCGCTCCGCCTCAGCCCCCACCCGGCCGCTACGCCTTACTCCGCATCGCCTCACTCCCTCGCCTCGCTGCCCTGCCTCGCCCCTCTGCGACCGCCCCCGCCCTGACCCTCACACGCCCCTCCCCATCCCTCCCCATCCCTCCCCGCTCTCCCCGCCCCTTCCCACCCCTCCCCCCGGCCGCTCCGCATCGCCTCGCTCCAGTCCGGCCTGCCCTGCCTCGCCCCTCTGCGACCGCCCCCCGCCCCATCCGCTCCGCCTCAGCCACCACCCCGCCCGCTCCGCCTTACTCCGCATCGCCTCGCTCCAGTCCGGCCTGCCCTGCCTCGCCCCTCTGCGACCGCCCCCGCCCTGACCCTCGCCCGCCCCTCCCCGCCCCGGCAGCGTCGTCGCCCTGGCCGCGGAGGGCCGAGCGGGCGCGCGTGGCCGGCAGTTGCGATCCGCTCGCTGCCATGACGCGCGCGCCGCCCTGGACGCGGCTGCGCGCCCGCTTGCTCCCGCTGCTGCTGCTGGCGGCTGCCCTGGGCGCCGCTGCTGCTGCTGCTGGTAGGTGGCTACAAACCCAGACACAGGAGACGCACCTCTGCTATTCCTTCAGAAGTGCTCCAAAAAACAGAATCATCTCGCTCACAGTTGTAATCGGCAAAATAATCCTAAAATACACCACTTGATTTGCAAAAAGCGAACGAGTTATGAAGGTAATGGAATCAGAAACATCATATAATCCACATAAAATATGATCAGCTATTTTTGAGTGCATACTGGGTTAGGAAAATATAAAATACCCATTCTTTAGGTGATGCTGTTTCCTTGAGCACTACTGTAGCTTTAGCTCTTCATGTCTGTCCCCCGAACACGGTGTTATACTCTACATATCGGCTGTCTTGGGGGCCATATCTTTTCAATTTGTACGGAAATACTTTTTTTTTCTAGACATAATCCTCAACTTCACTAAAAAATGGCGATTTTTGTAGTGTCACTTTTCTTTGGTCCAGATGAATATTTTAAAATTCTTCGTATTTATTGAAAAGGAAACCTCTGGACCTTATTGCGAGGATAAATTAACATTTCGTCTCATGTTCGGTTTCATAGATCTACGTTTAATGTGTTGCCCATCTTCACATTTGTAATCCCGTAGGGACTGACGCCTACCTACTAGGGGTTTCCAGATTCTACTCACTCCTCAAGAAGATAATAAAATTTGGGATAAGACACTAGTTTCTTGACACTGCTTTGCAAAAGGAGAACATTTTGAAAATGTCGTTGAGGTTTCATGTGAAGTGGAACCCCCCAAATTTAATGAATTTAATTTATTATTTAATGAATAATTCAAAGAACCGCAACGTTTGCCCGCTCGATCGGAGAATATGAATTTTGGTGAAAATACTTTGTACGTTTTAAGCGCTAGAGTTGCTCCAGTTCAACAGACAGGCGGATTGAGAGACGGTTTAAAAAACATTTCCGTATTCTTACCGTATCAGGAACCCCCAAAACCAGTATTTCCGTCAAAACCTTGTTTTGAAGCATTACCTAACTTTATATCTACTGTGTATCAGGGAATGTAACAAGATTATCATAAATGGTAATAATGGTGAATATACGACAAATACGGAATAATCAAATTTGTTTTTCTGATTTATTGCAAAATCCGTTTATCGGCACTGAAAAAAATTATTCTCAAGTGTGGGCAGCAGATGTACTTTTCTAAAACCTTGTGTTTATTGTCATAAGTGTTTCGCCGAAATAATTGGTTCATACTATTTACAATATCGGTAGAGTGCAACGTCAGCACCCATAATATAATGAAACAAACAAACAAACAAGATCTCGATTATTTTGAGATTACGAAGTAAGGATTATTGACAATCGTAAGTAGAAGAAAGACATAGGGAGATGAGAAAAACGGAATTCGAGAGTTCGCGTTGTCTGCATCCTAAATATCAAGGCTTATTAACTACGTATACATTGTACATGCATCAATACTTTCAACCAGATCTGAATGGACGAGGTCGTTACAATTGTTCCTCGAGGTCTGAGGGTATGGATGATACATGTCCGCTGCCCATATTATTGTACTCCATGTAGACGTTCTAAATAAAAGCACTATAGAGTTCCTTCAGGCTGTCATATTTTTTTAATAAAGCCCGAATTTCAGTAAAAATGTCTGAAAATAATATTTTCCTACAAAATGAATGAGTTCGTGTTTCCTTTAACATGATAAGAGAATGCTTTTTCAATAACAACAACAACAACAACAATAATAATAATAATAATAATAATAATAATAATAATAATAATAATAATAATGATAATTCGAAATGTAATAAAGTAATAAAGCTATAGTGCAATTTTTCTTACTCTGTCTCTCAAGCCCCTATGGTCACGATGGAATACCACACGGCATGTCGACGAGAGAAACTTCATCTGGGCAGAATGGATTTGAGGTTGCAAGATGTACAAAATCTAATCATTTATACTGCGACTTTTGTAACTTTGCTCCTCAAGGCCAGTCTTCACGATGGAATATGTCACGGCATTTCGCGTCTTTCTCGGTCGTGCCGCTAGAAGTCGTATGAACGCAAGCACTGCTTTATACGGTCGCGATCATGTGACATACAGCGGCACGACTGAGAAAGATGGGAAATACCGTGACATATTCCATCGTGAAGTCTAGCCTTGAGGGGCAAAGTTAGAAAAATTGCAGTATAAATGATTAGATTTTGTACATCTTGCAAACTCATATCCATTCTGTCCAGATGAAGTTTCTCTCGTCGACAATGACTCTTCTTGGAATATTGTGTGGTTGCAACAGAAAATTCTAGAGAAATCGTATTTTCTTGTCTTTATTATTCGATTTTTCTGTGTTTTATTTCGCAAGTTTAATGATAGTCTTGAGAGAGTAAATTTCGTGACCTTGCAAAAATTGTCGATATTAACCCTCCGTTAAACACACGCGGACTGATAGTTCGCAATCATCGATTTTTGCCTCTCATTGTCAGTTATCATGAGATACTGAGTTGCGGCTTCCTGTATCTTCCTCAGCCATGGTGACTCATCGATAGGTGTCTAAAAAAACTTTCTCAATCTTTGCAGACATTGCCCATGCCCACAGTGGAATATTTAGGGATGCGGAGCGTCATTCCGCACGCGTGTGTTCGTGTTATTGATTCTCATGTTTTATTTGTATTACTATTTAAAAAATTTATTCATTCATTTTTCTAATCGTTGATAAGGTTTCACTATCAAAGAAGTGCATAAACATTGTTTCTATTATAAAAATTTGATTAAGACACAAATTATTTGCATATCAACAATTCCAATATTGTGGCAGATTCATGCTTCAATTAGTTATGAATATTCAGGGTTTCTCAATAAAACCTCCATCTCAAATGTTTTCTAATCTAAACGGTTCAAGATATTGAGATGAAATATTCACTAAATTCAGATCATAATGGGTCACCATTATCTTTTTGACAGAATTTTTTATTTTAAATATTTTGAACTAACTTATTTTTTAAAGCAACAATGTTATTAGTAGTAGTATTATCGTCATGATTTTTTCTATTTTCTGATGTTTTTCACAATTAGATTATCCCAAATCATCAACAAATTTCATTACATATATATTAATCTAATAAAAATACAAACAAGTCCAACAATTGAGTGATATTATTGCAACATAAGATCTATTTGATATTCACAAAAAGTACTATAAAATACTGTAAAAAATACTGTAAAAATTAAATTTGGAAGGAGAGAGGGCAATAAGTTTGCGGACTCTCATTCCGCGCGCACGTACTTGCGTCACCAACATAGCGCATGTAACGGAGGGTTAAATTGAGACTGTTCATTGATACATACTGACCGGTTTCATCCAGAATTTGATTAGTTTTTATCTGTTTCCTCCGGACCTGTTAGAAAAAAACTGAAACTTGCCCCAACTTCAGTTTTTCTTGTAATGAGACTGTGAATCGTTAAGAAAATTTCAATTTTCGTTTATATTATTTTCATTGAATTTCCTTGCACTATAGACAAACGTTATTTTGTAACAAGTAAATCAATAGATATTTCTTACTACTCCCAGTGCACTGATTTAAACCGTGTAAACTTAAATTTTCCTTCGCGTGACAATTCTTTATTACGCGAGATGTCACTTTCGTTTATTATTTTAGCTGATTCATTCTTCAGGGAAAATAATTATTATAGTTTTGACAACTCTGTTTAATGTTTCGGTGCATTTGTTACAAATTTATCGATTGCGAGAGCCTGTGTATTTGAAGAGGTCTGGAAGTGAGATTTTCACAGTGGCGTATTTTGAAAAGGTTACTTTAGGTAAGCAATTAAATATATATGGCCGGTAAGCCATTCATTAGTTTCAAAAAGTTGATTATTAAATTTTCATACACAGGTTTTCGAAGTAGTAGTTAATGTCCGGCGTTGGCCTTCCTGCCTTCATAATGTTTTTCTTATCTTTCAAGTTCCGTGAAACAAAATATTCATTAATGAATTTCTAATCACGCACGTGTGTTCGTCTATACCTCTGCCTGCAGTAGTAAAATCCATGTTTGTGCTCTTCCTGCCAAAACACTAGCGGACGCAATCTTACTGATTGTGAACCCTAGGGCAGTGGTGTCAAGGCCTCCTACTGGTGACAGTGGCATGCCTCGCGCTACTGCGCCATGCCACGAGATTCTCTGCGCCACTGGCGTCGGGATAGGAAACTATTAGTAATCCCGCTGTTTTACAATAGTGATGGCGTTGGGTCTTGCGGCGGGGTTATGAACTGCGTGGAGGGGCGATTTCATCGTGGCACTCGTGCCACGGACTCCCACTAGTGACATCGACCTTGACAACACTGTCCTAAGGTATACCTTACATGGTGGTTTCACTTATAACGATAAACTAAAATCTGAATTAGCACGTATAAGCATAAACATATATTAGACTTAGAATTACGTTCTTCAATGTACACACGCCTATACGCATTTATCATTAAAAGCCACGATATTTTTAAAACACTGCCTTCATTCAAGCGAGGTCCCGCAACTCAGTCGATTGCAGGCCCCCACGAAACGCACTGAGCACACCCGATCGCACCCGAGCTTCCTGACGCCCCGCGCGTCTCGCACACACCGACGCTTGGCAAGCGCGGACATAATTGCTAGTTCAGCGGTCCCCAACCTTTTTGCACTTAAGAGACCTACTATAGCGCTGGTGAGACGGCTGGTACCTTTAATTTTTTCAAGATATATATCTAGTTCGACATTAGTTCGACATTGACAATAATAAAAAAAAAGGGCAAAAAATGTTTAATTAAGAAAATACAATTTAAACATGGAAATCCTTGCTTACATTTTTATACAAAATATTGGCAATGTTTATTAACATTGATGACGCCGCGATCGATAGCGAATATCACACTTTACACATGTTTATATAATGGCACATGGGTCTTTGCTGCCAAAATAAACGTTTAACCAAAAATCAAAATGAAAATTTTTACTCAAATACTTCTCCAATAAGAGAAAACATCGTATATGTAAAAATAAACAGTAAAATAATATACCAAAATCAAAAAATAAACACTAAAACGAGTGTCAAAACACAATTGTAAAGAAGACATGATTACAAAGAAATAGATGTGGAACTAATCATTCATTATGTAATTTAATTTAGTAACATAGAATTATGGGTATTAAATTAACGCACATCATCAATAATTACTAAATAATAATGTACATATTCTTTGTATAAAGTTGAAATCTCAAGTCAATGTAATCTTTGGCATTGCATTCTATTCGGAATGTCTTCATAATTATACTGCCGCTTGTAAGCAATCATCAAGACGTTCATCTGTTAGTCGAGATCTGTATTTTGATTTTATAATATTCATAGTTGAAAACAATGATTCACACAAATACGTGAAACAGAAAAAGTTTTTATTTTGTACGATGCTCTTTTCAATAATGGAAATTTATTTTTGTCAGCTATATTCCAGAAGTTCTCATCTGATGTATTGGATTGTAGGATAATGTTCTGAAGATCCAAAATTTCTAGCTCCACTTCTTCTGCCTTTACTTGAACAAGCTCTGCAATACGTGAAGCCATTTTCGTTACATTCACTTGGCAAGTAAAAGGATTGACAAAAATGGTGACCATTGATTCGATGGTGGTAAACTGTCGAAATCGCTTTTCAAACTGATTTTGGAGTGGCTAAAGGTTGACAACAAATGATAAGTCAATTTCGACGTCGCCTATCATTTTTTCATATTTGGAAAATATACAAGTGACTTCATTTGCAGATGTGATATCCACAAACTCAGTTTGGCTTAAAATGAGTTTACAGACCTTATCATTGAAGTTGTATGTATGTCTTTACCCTGCAGCTCCAAGTTTAAATTATTCAATTTTTCCATCCAACATCTGTGAAACCCAAATCCACCAGCCAGCAAGAGTACGTTAATTCAGCAAATTTTTTATCTTTGGAATTGAGACAATTTTTTATTTCTTCTAGTAAGTTGACAAATCTAATTTGCCCTTACCAAGCCAACGTACTTTACTATGAAGAATAAGATCAGATTCTTCAGATTTTTCTAATAGGACTTTGAAAAGACGGTATTGCAAAGGAGCTGCTCGAATAAAGTTGACAATTTTCGTAACCATTTTTATTACATGTTCAAAAGGTAGTATTCTACCACACAAACTTCCTCGTGGATAATGTAGTGATACGAAAGGAAATTTGGGAATGATTTATCTTTCTTACAGAGAGCCATAAATCCATTGATATTATCAACCATTGCTGGTGCTCCATTTGAGGTTATTGCAGAAAGGTTTAACGCTAATCAGCTTTAACGATAGAAAGCTTAAAGTTAGTTGCAAAGGCATATCTATTGATTTTACCTATGTTTTAGATATCCTCACATGTTCTTTGTGCTTTTATGGGTAATAACTTAAGTAGATTTAGTTTTCAGTTTCACAGTAAAATACCATTATCACTATAACTAATAACTGTGCTGTGTCTGTTATGCTTGTAAACTTGTCAGACTGTTGTGAGAAGTAGTCACATATTTTCAAATCACTCTTTCATTGAGTTTGCATGTCCTTTGAAATGTCATGTATTCTTCTTGTGACGGTATCACCTAACACCTGGACGTCTTGTATTGCTGGCAAAATCTCACGTTTGTTGGAGAATACCCTCACATAAACAATAGGAGCCAGTCAGAAATGCTTCTTTAATAATTCACCATTCAGGAAAGGTTTTTTCTTCTTTGCGAGCATGTGACAAATTTTCAAAGAAGCAACAGCGGCATTTTTAGACTTTAGAGCTTTCCTGGTAAAAACAGATTCTTGGACAGACATATTCAATTTTAGTTCAGCTATTTTCTTCTTTTTCAATTCAGATTGAAGTGGATAATTGGTATTGAAAAAGGCATGGTTTGTCTTCAAGTGAAGTTCCACATTGCGTTTTTTGCCACTGCAACACTACAGTTGCACAACAAACAATATTTATCCTTAACATTGACGAAACAATACGATTCCTCCCAATCAGTGTTAAAATTATAGGTTCGGTTTCTTTTACTTGAACCACTCATTTTGGGGTTAAAATAACAAAGTATTTAAAAACAACGAAGTAGAAGACACTAAATATGAGCATGTAACTAGGAATAAATAATGAGCTAGATACGTTGAATGCACGTTTAGTTTACACAATACAATCTGGCAATTTACACCACTACCCCCCACTACTCATGTGGAGACCGAAACATAAAAGCCGTACAATCGCATAGCCCAGAGGGGGCTTTTATGAGCAGCGGGCACATCTAAAACGGTTTGCGGGAGCCATGGTGCCCGCGGGCACAGGGTTGGGGATCCCAGCGCTAGATCTATGTTCCGTAAATTGATCTGATGAGAAACTAGACGAGGTTTTGGAATTAGTCGGCTATTTGTGAATATGTCATTTCCGTTTGGAATGTGATATGGCTACCACAGCAAACTGCTTGACTAATCTTACTTCTGTTTGTTCCTGTTAGAAAGACTAAGGAACCATTCATTGTACTCTTATGTTTGTCGTATCGGTAAACGTTCATTGTACTTGTTAATTAAACAAATGAAATATTTATTTATTTACATCATCTTTCATTTTGTGAGTCTCTAACTGGATATAACTGTGAATTTTCTTGATCGTATTCAGGAAACCATTTAAAAATGCTCATCTCTTCAATCTGAATGATTCATGTTGAACGATTTTGATAGAACGAAATAAATTCCTATATGTAATAATAAAGTGTTGAAGTTCCTTTATGTGATGTTCAATTCTATAACTTCCACTTCCTCTGTGAATTCATTGGACAAGATCGTCCCATTAACTTAACCTCTTTGCCTGTTTTATGAAGAGTATAATTATGCACAGGTTAGGAACTGTGTGAGAATGTTGTTTGATTAATTTCCATTTGGAATTTCTACTCGGAGTAGTTCTTATATTGCCACTCAGATTGAATAAATAACTCCTGTAATACGAGTTTTATGAGTGTTTTTTTTGGGAGGGGGTTGTGCTTTTGAAGTTGTTGGGAATGTTAAAGGGATGAAAGGAGATGTTTCAGGAGATGAAATTCCCTGGCAGAATACAAGTTGTGAACTAATGATGCCAAAGAGAACGTACTATCTCGCCCGTACTTACATGAAAAATTACGCGAAGATTACTCAAATTTTTAAAAATTTGTACCTGACCTTATTTCAAAATCTATCTTTAAGGAACATACACTAAGTGATTAAAAGTATCCGCACGCGTAGCTGAAAATGACTTCCCAGTTCGTGGCGCCCTCCATCGGTAATGCAGGAATTCAATAGGGTGTTGGCCCACCCTTAGCCTTGATGACAGCTTCCTCTCTCGCAGGCATACTTTCAACCAGGTGCTGGAAGATTTATTGGGGAATGGCAGCCCATTCTTCACGGAGTGCTGCTCTTAGGAGAGGTATCTATGTAGGATGGTGAGGCCTGGCGTTCCAAAACATCCCAAAGATGTTCGATAGGATTCAAGTCAGGTCCAGACCAGTCCATTACAAGAATGTTATTGTCGTGTAACCATTCTTCCACAGGCCGTGCAGTGTGAGAAGGTGCTCGATCGTGTTGAAAGATGCAATCGCTATCCCCGAATTGCTCTTCAGCAGTGGGAAGCAAAAAGATGTTTAAAACATCAATGTATTCCTGTGTCGTAATAGTGCCACGCAAAACAACAAGGGGTGCAACTGCAAGCCCCCTCCATGAAAAACACGACCACACCATTACACCACCACCTCAGTGTCCAGATACTTTTGATCACATAGTGTATTTCATTAAGGCAAAACTCTGTCTTCGTATTGTCGTCATAGGAAGACGTCGAAAAAATGTTGAACGTTTTCAATTTTCGAAAAATCAGAGTTTTTAACGAAAATGAGTTCTGCTTCATTCTCTTAAACGTCCTTCACACCATCCAACAACAAAATTTAATCAAAAACGAGGGAGCCATTTTTTTGAAAATCTTGAAAATGTCCTAGGGGATTCATGTACAGTACCCTCCGAAATCAAAATTTTGGTTTCAAATTTTAGAGGCCGCGACATTAGCCAGATTGATCGGGGAGAATCAATTTCGGAGAAAATCGGCTGAATGGTTCAGTCGCTAGCGTTGTTCACTGGACAGACGGCCGGCCCGCCGACCGGCCGGCCGGAGAGACAGACGTTTTGCAGTCATTCGATTTTTCGGTATGAAGGACCCACAAAACATGGATAGTGGCTACACCACGTTTTTTTCTAAATTTAGCAACTGAATGTATTAACTTTTTTGTTACCAAGGCTCTATTATAAGAGTTTTTCTGTTGAAAATTCGTCGTTTTATAGCGCAGCATTACATAACTTTCTCTCTACTGTGCAAGCGGTAGCGAGAGAGTAAAATAAAATGAGTATATACCTAACTTGTTTGACGCTTTTCTTTACAGTACCACCGAGAGTGGTTTCACTATGAGGAGTAGGTGCCAATCTTCAAAGGCTGCTCCTACCTCGACCCCTGCCCCAATTACACTCATAAAATATGAAACATCAGATATTTAATAACAATATTACATTACATTATGATAGAAGGATACATTATAGTTTACAGAACTTTATACCAGAGATGCTTGCAATGATATAGGAAAGCAAAAATAACAATTCAGAATTTACATTTTTTTAAACAGGAATGCTTTCATGTTTATAAATGAGTAAAAATGCTTACAAGAAGTAATAATAGATTTTTGATTGTAAATGATGTAGGAATGTAGAAAGTAGCAGTAGTTTTAAAATCTAATAAGGAACATAAGCAAAATGAAAGTTTTTGGAACAGAGATTTTTGTGCGGCTTGGAATTTTATGTTCGTCACGCCGAGAAAGGTCGATTGCACAGAAAAAATCACAAAAAAATTAAAACGTTGTCTCTTTATCTCTTTTAGCTTATACCTTTTATCGAAAATATTAATACTATTCCGACTTTCGTACAAAGTACTACATATTTTAATTAATTTTTAACAGAGTCCTTGCGCTAGAGAGCACTGAAAACGGCGACTTCTGAAAGGAAAAAAGATAATTCATGTGAAGAACATTTCAAAATAGATCGTTCTTTCCCTATCCTCTTGCCTAAACGGGAGAAAATCCCTCTCCTGAACTGTACAGCGACAGCAATATATTTTCCCTGCATCATGCCTGAAAACAAGCATTGTGAATGAAAGTCAGACGTAACTTAGGTGTTTGTAGAGATAAAGGAATGGAAACAACAATGAAAAAGTATGGATCTTATAAATTCCGCAGTATAGCTCGATATTTTGGATACTCTTACGGCGTTCGATCTGAATTGACGATCGCAGGAATCTAGGCGAATGGCCGATCAGAATTCTCAACCTTTAGAATTTTTCCTCCAGATATATTTGTCTCAACTATTGCCTTAATGACAAACGGATCTTACAATCAGGATTTGAACTTGGAACCTACCGATTTGTGAAGCGAAAGTGATTCTTTTCTTTGTAGTCATGTCTATAACTTTCTGGATTGGTTTACGGGATAGAACGATCTATTTTGAAATGTTCTTCACATGAATTATCCTTTTTCCTTTCAGATGCACACAATATTTCATTCTCATTGGAATTTTGAACTTTTCAAGAAATGCCCGTGTTTTTGGTAGAATTTTCGATGATTCATAATAATTTCTCAAAGGGTTCATTGTCTCTTTCGGCGAAACCAATATGCTGTGCGAGTAATGGCTGGTATAAAACGCGACTAATCTGCGAAATGTCTTGTTTTCGACTTATGCGCAGCTGAAGGATAAGGGGAGTTGACAATGACTCTTGGCCTTCTTCTTTATCGTTCGAGAGCCTGTTTCTCATGACAAATATTTTGTTCAAGACTGTAGATTCATTGTTCGTGCCTGACGGCATGTTTTTCTTTTTGTTAAAAGTAGACCGGGGAATGCCGGATTCCTAATATTATTCTGGTGAATTTTAGTGTGATCAGTGAAATTTATCTCATTGGACGTGGAACCGTTGTATTATTTAATCGCGATTTTTTTAGCAAAATTCAAATTCGGGGGAATAATAAATGTGACAAATTCATTTTTGTATAAAAACCCAATCTTCTAGTCGTACTGGTATTTTATTTGAACAAAAAAAACTTATCAATTGACTACTTGGAAAGGTGGAAAAATTCATGACAAAAAATCTTTTGTATTTTCGTGAAAAATAAACAAAGTGGGCTTTTTATTCAAATAAGATTTTGTATTTATATTATATTTTTTAAAATAATGATTATTAATAAAGTACCGTTTGGATTTACTATTTACATAATTAATCAAAGAGAGCTCTACATTATTATTTGTATTGCTGATAATTATTATCAGCAATACAATAAATAAAAACGATCAATTGAAGATAATTTCTTGTTTAATGTTATTAAAATGTTATATTTTCATAAAATATTTTGTTTTCATAATATTTCATATTTTCATATTATTTTTTTTGTTTAAATTAATGTATGAAAAAATATACTCATATTATTTTGACATGGAGATTTGTGATCCCAATCTGTTTCTATTGGTCCGTTGCATTACACATGATAGATTTACTTTTCATTAGTCGTCTTGCCACAACCAAGTCTTCGTTTTACTCCAATTCCTTCCTGTTTCCTTTTGGTTTATACTTTCAAATAGGTTTTTCAATTTTATCAAATGGTATTTCTTTTGAGACAGTTCTATCTCCTCTATTATTATTGCATTTTTTGGGCGATTCCCTTAATCCTCCTCCTGTCGCTTCCTGTGATCCCATGAGGTTTCTGAGGATTATCATATTACCGTTTGTTTGACCGTTTTCATTATCCATGTTTGAGATCTGTTCTTCACTTTAGGTTAAGCAGTTATTTTGAGTAATCGTAATTTCTGGGTCCGTATCTCTGCGAAAATGCCTTTTGATTGTCTCTGAAATTTGATTGTAGTTACAAAATTTCTTTTCTATACCCTTCTTAATGTGATTAAACACATTTACATCTCCGAAATTTGATAATTTATTTTCTTCTTCCATTATTTGTCCATTTATTATAATTTTGTCTTTCCTTTGTTCATTACCTTGTGGTGCCAAAAATATCGTTTTCTGAACAGCTATTTTCATGGAGTTTTTTTGAATCACTTCCGTTAATTGAAAAACAGCTCCTCCTTAGAATCCGTTATAATTGTTTGGTCATCAACATACCATATCCTTTCTACCTTTTGTCTTCTGATTTGAATTTCATGGTGAGCTTTCTTTCTTCACTTTCTCATTAATTTTCCCCCATCGTCTACGGCACTGAAAGATTCTAGCTCACCGTGAGTTTAACGGCTGATTTATCAGCAACAGAAGAATACAATTAGGAGAACGGCTCTTGGACGAATTGAAGTTGCCAGCCCTGGCGAAGGAACAGCTGCCGACGCAACGGGCAGGGAGCGAAGTCCTCGACGCGTCGGGTCAGCGCGAAGGAGCAGCGGCATTGAAGCGTCCTACGGTTTTCCCATCGGCCTCGCCGCGTGAACTCTCCGGATGACGTAGCGGCTAACGCTCTGAAGTTTTACCTCTGCGAATAGATAAATAAATTTCTGTCGATTCATTTGGATGAGCAGAAAAGGTATGCGGAAAGGGTTCTCTTGTTTCACATCCCATCTAAGCTGTACCACTATGCAAATCGTTATAATTGCATATCCACACAGCATCCATCCATTCCAGGAATGGGCATCAACTGGTGTCATTGCAGTGTCTCTGACCGGGAGGTCCTAGGTTCGAGTCCCGACGGCGGCAGCACTTTCAACAATTTGTCAGCTAGGTCGAATTCAGTCGCTGTCTGGAGGAGAGTTCTAGGCGCCGGCTGCTCTGATCGGTAGTTTTCCTTGGTTTCTCTGATCAACACTAGGCGAATGCCGGAACCACCCCCTAACAAACGGGCCATGGACCGCACGTGATATTTCCTTCCTTTTCCTTCCCCATCTTCACCCCTTACACACACACTTACACGAACATGCACTACACTACCACACACACCGGGAGGCCGGTCGGGGGCTTCGTTCTTGTTCCAGCTGTGGCAGTGCCCCGCTGTTGGGAGATACCTCCTTGAGGAAAACCCCGCTACTCGACTTTAGGTTGGCGCGGGATTTCGTAATCCAGCGGGGGAATATCACCGCCATCTCACTATGAAAAAACATGCGCTACACTTACGGGACTAATGACTTCAGTAGTTGACGCTATCAATCAATCAATCCAGGAATGGCCATAAGGCTGAGGCACTGGAATCATAAAAAGTATTCCAGGAACATTGCTCTAGAGGTGACCGCTGGTGTAGCGGCCAGGTTTAACGTTTCGCAGTTCAACACTTAACATTCAGAATACTTTCAACGAACATCATGTAGATTCTTTCAGAACGTTTATTACAATGCACTTCAATATTCCATGATATGAATATTCCATTTCAAATTCTTGGTTTGTAACTTTTCAGAAACCACCAACGAATATTGTTCATCACATGTTAATTAGGTTAGCAACGTTGTTGTTGATGATGACGAGAGAGATAATTTGTGATATAACTCAATGTTCTGTAAAAAAATTACGAAATGCTAAATGCAGAATGGTAAAACAAGATCTTGAAAGTTATGGAATATTGAATTGCTTTGTAATAAACATTTTGAAACAATCTACGTGATGTTGTTTCAAAGTATTCTAAATATTAAGTGTTGAACTGTGAAAAGTTACACAGGTTGCTCGTCATAACCCGTTATATCCAGTGACTTCACGGCTAACGCTCTCTCTTTTAAGAGCCGAAATTTAAATTTCGATTCACTTTGATTCAGTTGATTCGCGTTGGCAAGGATGGTTCGCGACAGGTTTTATCGTGATTATCTCGTTTACTCTGTCTCTCATTCCACCAACAGTCCTTTGAATCCTTTAGTCATTCATTCCAGACGTGGCATACGTAGAATTAGTCCCTGCTCCGTCATTATTGTTTCTTAAAGTAAGCGAAATCCGATGGCCAGCAGTAGTAATACATTAATTACCTCGAGAAAAATATCGTCATTCAAGGAACAAGAAAGTCCGGCTCTTCTACAAAGTGATTTTCCATCACGTTGCCACTGTATAACCAATATGTTCACTCGCGGCAAATCCCATTGAAAAAGTTTTTTTGATCACGTGACGTTCGCCATGTTCTTGGTATAACACCCAGCGCGAAATACATAAGTACTACATTTAAAATGATTTTCTTACATTAATTTGATCCTCTACTTCTATTCATTTTATTATTCTATCAATTTCATTCAAATTTCGCGTCCTCTAAAGCAAATTAAATACACACACAGACACACACACACACACACACACACACTTACCTCTCCACATCTTTTGAAAATCGGAAGAAACTAAACTTATATTTTTGTTATTTTTGCATGTCTTTACAGTACGTAACAAATAAACACGTTTTGAAGTAATTTTTCTGCACAGCAGATAATACGACTTGAAGGAAACATTAAAATAAATGAATTAAGCTCATCAGATTCTAGTTGCCGCAATTTTAGTAACAATGACAATGGCATCTTTTGCACCCGTGTTTTTCTGTCCCCCCGCGCTTTTCCCGCCATTCCACATCGTCAAAAAATTTCCTTTTTTTTGCGTGCGACAAAATTGAGACAGAAAAGGCGATCATAACCACATTAATTGTCGTATAAGAAACTCATAAATTTCTTTGAGAATATCAGTTCTCATATCACAAGGTGTATATGCCTCCGAATGTATCGGCTGAAATTCTATTGGCTGATATCCAAGAACATGGCGGAGTGTCTACCCGGCGCAAAACCGATTTTTGGAGCAAGTGAACATACTGGTTATCCTGTGACGTCACCCTTGCATTTGAGTATCGCGATTTCTACTGTTTTTGTAATGTAACGTCATAGCATTTGGCTCGGCGGCGAGGGGGAGGGCTGCTGGCGGCTACCGGAATCCCGGGGCTTCTTGGCCGGAGGCGTGTTCTTAGAACGCAGGGGGTGATATGTAGCGACAGAACTCGGCCTGCGGATGGCGGCGGGCCCAATTTGCACCCGGCACAGAACACTGTAATGAGACGACACATACAGCGTGGGAGGTCGGTTACGTGACTCCTCGCGAGGATAGGAAGTGAAACGGCCAGGCATTCGTGTCTCGATTCGTGTCCACGAATCGCGGTGTGGATGCACATTGTCACCCGTGAGGGGTTTATCGCGAGAAGCGTCTTGCGAGGCGTGGCTTTCGCCACGGACAAGAGGCCAGGGGCAGCGCTAAGATTGAGCACGCTAGGGTACTCTGCCAGGCTGAGGCGGCTTGCTTCAGGGAATTGCAGTGCTGTGGAGCGCAGCGGTGGTTTCCATAGGAGTGTAAATTTTGTATAGTAAATGTAAATAAATTTGTACGTAAAAACCCCGTGTCTGCGTTTCACTCATTCACGACAACGCGTCACAATAAGCTTAATAATAACACGTGTGCATTACTGGATTCTTTTTGATTCTACTTTTCTCAGGCAAAAGAGAAGAGTTGATACAACAATGTACTAGTTCTGTAACTATCTTTATCTACCCATTCAAAATTGACCTATTGTAATTATTAAAAATATTGTAGGCATTTTAACTGAAAACATTTCTTTCATGCTTGTAATATAAATCAATTTCGCGAATGTTTACCATAATAATTACGCATTAGTTTTTACTGCAAGTGTTGAGTATTTACATCAATTGCGGTTGAACCTTGATAACCTTGTCAGTCTGTGATGTTGATTTTTAAGTAAGGATCCACTCACAGATTGAAAATGATTATCGTTTGCTTTTCGAACAGCAACATTTATTGATTAGTTGAAAGTTATCATGGCGGGAAAAATTCACAATGTCTATGGTGAAAATGTTTTTCCTTTGAAAGGATGAATAAAAAATAAAAATCTCTCCTGTTACAGAAGTGTTCACGTGATATACTTCCACTATCACTAAGAACTAAAATATATAAAGAACTACAAAAATTAAGTCTATTGAGCTTCTAGTTATGTTTGTGTTATAGTTGGCAAAGGGTATCTTACGTCATTCTCAAACAAGTGTATTGGTTGACATTAGCTTCGTGAAAGTATAATTGTTAGAAAAAAACTGGGTTGCAGTACATATTCCCTTCACATCAAGAATTATGACAAGAAGAAAGAAAAAATTGAAACAAAAACAAACTAGAAGTATTCAAACCCCTCCCTCATAAAAAAATACTGAATTATTACGAATATATTATACTATGAAATAGAAAGACAGCAGAAGATAAGGAGAGCTGCAGAAAGGGAAAAAATGAGAGTGAGACGGAGAAAAGATTGAGAGAGTGAGAGAGACATAGAGAGAGATTGAGAGAGAGAGGGAGGTTAAGGGAGAGATAGATTGAGAGAGATGTAGATTGAGGGAGAGAGAGATTGAGAGATAATGAGATAGAGTGAGAGATGGGTAGGTGGAGGGAAAGAAGATAGAGGAAAAGAAAGAGATTGAAGGAGATAGATTGAGGGTGAGAGAGAGAGAGAGAGAGAGAGAGAGAGAGAAATTGAGGAAGATGTTGGGACAGGAAAATGCACCACTCGAGTCCATTTAGATCGAGCCGTGCAAAAGCGGAGTCCTCTATCGAACTGAAATCACACCACATGACCCCACCATTCCTTGAACGGATCATCTATGCTATTCATGCCGAATCAACCAATAACGTTCTTGTTTTTTTTCCAAAGTCGTCACTGACCTCTTCCCCTAGCACCGCATGCGCAAGCGCAAAGACGAGGAGCACGTGCCTCGCCCGGGGACGCGGCCACGACCGCGTTCTCGAATGGTGTCGCCCTCGCTCTCGAATGGCGCTGTACCCGCTCTCGAATGGCGCCGCCCCCGCTCTCGAATGGCGCTGCATCCGCTCTCGAATGGCGCTGCCCCGATCTCGAATGGCGCTGTTCTCGCTCTCGAATGGCGCCGCCCCCGCTCTCGATTGGCGCCGCCTCCGTTCTCGAATGGCGCTGCCCCCGCACTCGAATGGCGCTGCACCCGCTCTCGAATGGCGCTGCATCCGCTCTCGAATGGCGCTGCCTCCGCTCTCGAATGGCACTGCCCCCGCTCTCGAATGGTGCTGCCCCCGCTCTCGGATGGCGCTGCCCTCGATCTCGGATGGCGCTGCCCCCGATCTCGAATGGTGCTGTTCTCGCTCTCGAATGGCGCCGTCCCCGCTCTCGAATGGCGCTGCCCCCGATCTCGAATGGCGCTGTTCTCGCTCTCGAATGGCGCCGCCCCCGCTCTCGATTGGCGCCGCCTCCGTTCTCGAATGGCGCTGCCCCCGCTCTCGAATGGCGCTGCACCCGCTCTCGAATGGCACCGCCCCCGCTCCCGAATGGCGCTGCTCCCGCTCTCGAATGGCGCTGCATCCGCTCTCGAATGGCGCTCCCCCCGCTCTCGGATGGCGCTGCCCTCGATCTCGGATGGCGCTGCCCCCGATCTCGAATGGTGCTATTCTCGCTCTCGAATGGCGCCGCCCCCGCTCTCGAATGGCACTGCCCCCGCTCTCGAATGGTGCTGTCCCCGCTCTCGAATGGCGTTGGCCACGGGATCTCGTCCCTCGCACCAGACGGGGGAGGACCTTCCACTCCATTGACTGATCGATTAGTGGATCTAGGTCTGTCAACTGCTAAGGTCATTAGTCCCGTAAGTTTAGAGTACGCTTTTTATCGCGGAGTTAGCGGTGATCTTTCCCCGCTGGATCGCGAAATCCGGCACCGACTTACACGTCGGCTTACGGTCTTTTCCCTAACTAGGTATCTCCTACCAGCGGAGCACCGTCCATTCCGGGACAAGATATAAGTTTCCGATTGATCTCCCGGCATGTGTGGTAGAGAAGTGCATGGGAGTTTAAATGTGTGTAAGAAGCAGGGTAGGACAAGAAATGGGAAGGACAGTCGCGTTCGATTCGTAGCCCGTGGTCCCGTTTGTTAGGGTACTGCGCCGGCATTTGCCTAGTGTTGATCGGAAAAACCACGGAAAAGTACCGATCAGAGCAGCCGGCCGCTAAAGTTCTCCTCCAGACAGCGACTGAATTCGTCCTAGTTGACAAGCTAGTGTAGTGCGTGTGTGTGCGTGCGTGCGCGTGCGTGTAAGCGTGTGCAGTAAAGGGTGAGGATAGGTCTAGGAAGAAGAAGGAAGGATAGCGCGCGGTCATTGACCCGTTTGTAGGGTACATTCGCCTGGTGTTGATCGGGGACACCTACCGATCAGAGAACCCGGTTACTAGAATTTTCCTCCAGATAACGGCTGAACTCCACCTAGCTATCTAGCTAGTGTCGAAAACGATCATAGCAATTGAAGCGCTCGGAAACAAAATAACCAAGCAAGCAAGCAAGCACATTATACTTTTTTGCTAGGTGAGTCGGCAAACTGGAAATCGGATCATTGATGCTTAAGAACGTCATTGTGGATCTGACCGTTTTGGAGAGTGGTTCAAGGACTTCTAAAGAACGGCCACCCTGGCAGTATTTCAATAATAAGCATAACGGCTCATTTTCTAAAGGATTCGTAGGCTCCCACGGCCGGAGTCATTTGACACTTGGCTGTCTGGAATAATCCGGGGTCGCGTCACTTTCGGTCATGCTGACGTGTTAGCCATTGTGTTGTGGCCTTCTTCAGAGCTGTACTGCTGTTTTTTCTAATGTCCTCGCTAAACACGTGAATCCTACGTCCGTGTTGCTCCTGTGGCTTATACTAAACATCGCCAACCTTTGATATAGTAAATGTCAAAGATGACACTGATGGCTGTTATGGTCTGAGCAGCAAATCATTGACCATCGACTTATTTTATGTAGTAGTAAGAGAGGGAATATTTTTCTTCGAAGTATTTTCGTGGAAATTAAATATGCAGAATGCATAACTTACATCACATGAACAAAATACAGTATTAATACATTAATATCATTAGATCGACTTAGTGCAAATAACGTACATTCGGAAGTTTGCAAAGCCGAGGCAACAGCCGAGATTACGCAGGTATTTTTAAGCTGGTAATTGTCATCGCATAAGTAAACGTTATGAAGAGATAGTGGAAGTCGTCTCCGTCAACTTAATATTAAGTTGACGGAAATGAGCTCCATTATTTCTTCATATAATTATATCAACAATTCCATATCAGAAGTCCCCACAATTTATGAGTAAATGTTCCTCTTTTTAATCTAAAAATATGCTAACAGGATGAAGAAAGTAGAGAGAAGAAATTTTGAGACAATAATTTTGTGAGATATGGTGCTTTTGAAGAAATTTGAAGCTCTTGAGATATTTGATTGTTGAGAATAAACCAGAGGACTCTATGTTTCTCAAAACCAAATGTTTTGTAATTTCTGTGGGTTTGAATTTTTTTATTTCTCTAAACCTGGCAAACCTAAACAAATTTTAACGAGAATATCAATAGACATTTCATTTATATTTAATACAGTAGGTTTTTTCTTTGATGAGTTTATTTCAAATAATATATTTCTTTTGGAGTAATCCATTTTCCAATTTGAATCAATTAATCTGGTTCGGGCAACATTGAACCTAGGATTTGATCACAGTTGGTGTCAGCGAAGGGAGGCTTTCGATTTGTTTGTAGCAAATATTCATAACAATTATTCTTAAACGAGAACGCCTTTTGATGAAACTGTTGACACATCAATAGCCTGTGGATATTATCGGGCTTGACGCTCCTGTGGATTCAGCTTATCGCATTTTAACCCCTAACAACAGACATGGCAAAACGTGATAGAAACATGCCAGATTTCACGTCAGTAATTTGTAATTATTTCTGGTATAATTAATATTAGTTTATACATTTGTACATTTAAGTGTATTATTTATGTTTTGTAAATTTAAAAAAGTAAAAGACATCATTTTGTTCTTCCATGGAACATGAAAATGTAGTTTTTTATAAGTGGTATCGTATTACGCATCTATTGACCACGGTTAGATGCACGGTTATTACGCAACTATTGTCCATGATTAGGTTAGTTTCGACTATTTTTAGGATAAGGAATCTGGTACTTACCTTTTACTTTTCCGTAGGGTTCAAGATTAAATTCCTACAAACACTCATTGAATCCAAACTTCCTAGTTTAGAAATAATAACTTTCAGAAAAAAACTATTTATTATTTATTAAAAAGTATTTATCTCAAAAACTATTGTGGGTGTTTTCCCCTGAAAATGTGCAATAATTTAAATTAAAGAGAGCTGAGAGTCGGCCCCGTGGCCGAGATCTCTAAGGCAGTAGTGTGGTGGAGTTGTCGGACAGCAGGGTCGCGGGTTTGAGTTTCGCCTCGGACATGGGTGTACTTGTGTGTCTGTGTGTGTGTCTATGTGTATGTGTGTGCCGTCCTTTCACCCCTCACTATCATCATCATTTCATCATCCATACCCCCAGGGCTAACACCCCTGGGAGATAAAAATGGGATTCAGCTAAATGCTGATCCCCCTGATGATGTTTCATGCCCTGCCACCGAGATAATGTTTCTGAGCCCCGGTAAAGGCAGTATGTATGTACGCGTGTTCGGAGGCGGCCTATATGCGAAAAAGAGAGCTGAGAAGAGAAATTTGGTATTCATTGAAAGTAAATCTCTTTTTATGTACGCTCATTTCTGATATGAGGGAGCGTTTTAAGAAATTTCTAAACGATAGAAGATACGAGAAAAGATTCAATGACGTTGGGAAACGCGGAAACAGCGCTATTCAGACACAACCTGGCAACACTGTATGGGATGTTATCGACTCTTGAGGCAATCTACGACAAAAGAATCAACATGAGTTTTATACTTTTCAATGTAGGGCTTCGACCACAGCATGATCGCTCCTTATCAGCAATGTTTTCATAAACTGTGATCGACCTTCAGTCTCGCAGTATTGCGTTTTAGTTGAACTCTCTTTGTCTTGAACAAACACTGATGTTAGTAACAATTCACAATATCAATGAGTTGTTAACTGGAAGATTATTATGAATCAGAAAAAAAAGTGAAATGAATATGGAAAAACAATCGAAGGTATGGCAACATTGAAAGTGACGATTGATAATAGCATCATTACATGTTCTTGAAGTAACAAGTTAAAACAGAGGAATGTCATTTTGGGCGCCAATTGGACGAAAAAAAGGCCTCGACTTGCAGGAAGAAATATGCATTTTGCAAATGATTCCATCCAACGGGCGGAAATCGTTGTTTCTTGGGAAGATCTTGGGCGATATGATCCTTTTTGTGCTTAAATCAATTGGACCCACTTAGTTTGAAAATTATACAAATATTGATGTCATGTGCGAGGTGAAAGATATGTACCTCACACAAGGGGTTTAGTTTTGAAACTCGTGCAAATGTTCAATTATATTATGAAATGTTAGAGTCCGCTTATTTTATTTTTAGTTAATCAGGCATGCACTCACGCCTATCCTTTCGTAAAAAATTGCACAGATATTGATGGTTTATGATGGGTATGCCTGGACATGGATATTTAGTTTTAAACATGTTGTGGAAGAGCAGCTATTTTGATATTACCAGCCCCAATGCCAGAGCTCGCTTTTTAGTCGCTGTTGAAAATGAAAATCGGAAAGACGATATCTCTTCAGGAAAACGATCATTCGAAAACTATAATTCGGAAAAAACTACCTGAATCCAAATCCCATAATTTGGTGATAGTGAATTATCTAACGAGGAAAACGCAAGAAGACACAGAAGATGATAAGAACAACATAGTTTAAAAGAGGAAAAGTACAAATTCCAATGATCCTGGGTGGATCCTAAATGAGGAATTTGATACGTATTACTAAGAAACTACACATCCTCATTTTAAAGTAGAGATGTTACTACAGCACATACTTTCTTATATTATCGGAAACGGGTACGTATTATTATAATTTTGCAATTTCTGCCATCACTAGAAAAGTCCAAATTAATACAAACGAAGCTACTTACGAGGATATTTGCTATTATTTAGCTAGTCAGGATCAGTACACCTTTCTTACAACTACAAAAGAAACAAACATGAAAATGTTATTGAGAGGTCGTGTAAAGTACCACCCAAAATCAAAACATTTTAAAACTCACAGGACCGTGAGCCCGTTCAGATCGATCAGAGAATATCAATTTGAAGAAAATCGTCTGAATGGTTTAAGCACCGACAGAAACACAGTCAAATAGTTTGACCGGCAGTCTAATAAACATTTTGCCTTTAATCGATTTTTTGGTATCAAGAATTCACAAAACATGAATTCTGACTAGCCAACGTGTTAGAGGAAATATGTTTCAACATGTGTGAACACAGTGGCGGCTAGTGCCCGAACAGACTGGTAGTTGCAGCTCCATCGAATGACTGAAATGTAATTTCCAAAATTCAGAACACTAATATATAATAAAATATAAAGAATTCATGTAAATTAGTTAAAACTAAGTTTAATAAAAATCTGTATTGAAAAATTACTTATATTTTCATGTGTTGTGTTCGTGTCAGGTATTTCACCTCCCGCGTACGTAGTTCTGACTGATTTTCAGGGTTGCACTATTGTTTGGACACATTTTATACAGATAAAATTATTTTATTTCGAAAACATCACTACCCTGATGTAGATTGCAATAATGAAAGATCTTCTACACACTTTGGTACTCACGAAAATGCTCGCAAACTGCTGTCCAGCTGATGGTAGCCTTCGCGAGACACAAAGGGACTTCCATCTAGAACTACCAACTTTACACAAAGAACTCATTAACTGTACGTTTTCAATCAACAAAGCTTTCAATCAAAAGAAAACAGATTCCCCGAATATCATAAACAGTACAATGAATACCGTCAATAGTTGGCTGAACTTATTTACTTTCAATAACATGCGATATTCATAAAATTAAGATGCAGCAAGAGTCATACGAGATCAGAATATTTGCTTTCCCCTCGAACTGCCGCGCAGAGCACTATAGCTTTCGGTGACAAATCCCCCCAGCCATTGGGTTTCCTCAGCAAAGGCCATGTGTTCCCCGGGTTCAAGCGGAGGGCCCAAGAGTAAATGCAATAAACCCAGTAATAGAGGCAAGAGCGTGGGGCAATACCTGGGAGTCAGACACCGGAAAGAGCGTCAGTTGGACGCTCTTTGGTGACAAAATAATGTCGTATATCGATATTGCTGCAATATCTTGAATATTGAATGTCATTAAAAGTGAAATGTCTATTTCCAAGATATTATAATATTTTTCGATTATCTGGGGCAACCGTGCAACCTAAGCAGGAGCCGACACTGTATGAATATGATTAATACAACTTTTCGTTAGTAGCGTTCGGCAGTAGAAGTGTTTCAATCTAAAAATCACTGATTTTTGGGTCACGACCACAATACATTCTTTTCTTATGAAGTAAAGGAGGAAAGTGAAATTGTACCTTATTAAAGACATTAATTTAGGATTTAATTACGAAAAAGAAGTTACTTAAGAAAAAATAAATTTTGAATAATACAATTTTATAACAACACTTTTTCAAAATTAGAGGAAAATTAATAAAAAATTGTATTTCTGTTAAAAACATTGCATAGATTTCAGAAGAATTTCTTACTTTTATACTACGTGTGTACTCCGCATACACATTACGTATAAAAGGGCGTAACTGTACTCGTAACAAGATTGAAAATTATTGATAATGAGCAGAATAGATTATGAAATTTTGTCTTGGCTACGCATTCCCAACGCAAATATTATGGGAGAGTCTTATTGCACCCTATTATTTGTTTCTTTTTGTTTCAGATGGAGTAGAAACGAGTACAGAGACGACACAAGGAAATACCATAAATGAATCCGATGTCACAAACGGTAATAATCCTTCAGAGACTTTGAACACCACTTCAGTACCGGATGGACCATTGAAATGCCCAACAGAATGCAGTCGTAAGTAACATATAGTGATACAAATGTATGTATTAAATACGAAAAACAATGGTAGTACATTATTTGCTTCTGTAAAAACAGACAATAATTCAACGAGATTTTCACAGGGTAGACACACCAACATGTGCAATCAGGTTCTAGCGAGGGAGACACACCGACATGTGCAATCAGGTTCTAGCGAGGGAGACACACCGATATGTGCAATCAGGTTCTAGCGAGGGCGACACACCGACATGTGCAATCAGGTTCTAGCGAGGGCGACACACCGACATGTGCAATCAGGTTCTAGCAAGGGCGACACACCGACATGTGCAATCAGGTTCTAGAGACACATCGACACGTGGAATCAGGTTTTAGGGAGGGAGGCATATCGTCGTTTGTAATCACGTTCTAGCGCGGAAGACACACCGCCATGTGCAATCAGGTTCTAGCGAGGGAGACACACCGCCATGTGCAATCAGGTTCTAGCGAGGGCGACACACCGACATGTGCAATCAGGTTCTAGAGAGGGCGACACACCGACATGTGCAATCAGGTTCTAGCGAGGGCGACACACCGACATGTGCAATCAGGTTCTAGAGAGGGCGACACATCGACACGTGGAATCAGGTTTTAGGGAGGGAGGCATATCGTCGTTTGTAATCACGTTCTAGCGCGGAAGACACACCGCCATGTGCAATCAGGTTCTAGCGAGGGAGACACACCGCCACGTGCAATCAGGTTCTAGCGGGAGAGGCACACCGTCATAAGTAGGAAGTACCCTCTAGAAGTGGAGGCACAACGCCCTGTGCGCAGGAGGCTCGCCGCCACGTGTAACCTTGGACGCAATGCGCAGGGGCGGAGGGAGCGCCGGGCGCCGCCCTGCGCTTCCGCGCCGGCCGCCGCTACAAGTACATCTACGAGGCCGTGGGCTCCACGGTGGTGGACGTGTCCGCGCCCGACGGCCCGCGCCTGCGCATCAAGGCCACCGCCGCCGTCGACGCCCTCAGCGACTGCCGCCTGCGCATGCACGTGCGTACCTCACGCTTTGGTTTTCACCTGTCTTTTAGTTATTTAACCCGGGTGTGCCCGCAATAGGTAGACTCACGCCAGTGCCCGCAATGTATCTCTCAGATATAACTGAAACTTTTCATGAATGGAAATGATCGAAAGCTCTATTAACTGAAACACGTATTTTATTTGATTTGTACATGTTTCTCAATGCAGTTGTCAATCAATCGTGCACTTGTCGTAGACACGCCTGAAAATAATATCATGATACGTATCGCCAGGACCTACAATGCACTGGCTCCAGTGGTTACTACGTATCTGACAGATATCGCGCAGCGCAGTGATCAAGTTTCAGCATTCTCACGGGAAATGACTCATCGAATAAAATAAAGATGAGAGGTCAGACTTTCTCAGAAAAGTACAATGAAGGAATACATGAAATATCAGACGCTTAATGCATCGCGGTATTTCACGAACACAAAATTGCCCTGACTTGAATCTCACAGATCTATTGCGAGCACTCCCGAGTTAAGGTGGCATCAACTTCTAGATCATTAGCGACCACAATTGGATTTTAACGTTATGGTGTGTATGAGGATGAAACAATGTGGTGACGGTAGGGGGTGAAAGGACGAACACCTACAACCATGCCCGAGGCGGGACGCGAACACGTGACCCTTCGGTTCGAGGTCGCTACGGCACTGCTGTCTTGGTGATCTCGGCCACCGGGCCGGCGGTTTTCGCGTTGTTTTCACTCTCTCGCCTTGTTTTAGTGAAGAATTGGGTAGACTGTCAACATACAAATTACATAAAACAATACAAAGATCGCGATAAACCGTGGCAGTCATTAGAAAAACAATGTAATTCATTGAAAAACTGTCGAAGCCGTTAGTGGTTCTAGGAATGTTGGCGTTTCCCCCAATTCACTAATCATTCGATCGCCTCGTCAAACATTGACGTTCGTGTCGTTTGTCGTGTGTCGTTCGTCATTGACACTCTCAGTCACTTGTTCCTAAATATTCACGGTAAACGTAATTATTTAATTTATTTCTTGTCCCTCAGCATGTTCATTCTTTCTCTGTACTACACTATGTTCTTACCATCACCTATGTTGTAAATCGTTTGGTGAAAAATTCATCTCCATATTTCGAACTGTTCATGAAATATTTGTGGTGGATGGTTCCAAATTTTTTCTTTAATGTTTTGATAGGGATAGTGCTAAATGTACTCTATGTGATGACATAAACGCCATATTGCTCTATTTTTTGTTTTTTCAAAAATTACAAAAAATTAATTTCTTGTCTTGTCTTGCATGTCGGTAATATTTACATTATTGGCGATTTGTTCCTATTATTATATTTACGTGTACATGTGCTTCAAATAATGTCAAGTAAAGTTTATCGAGAACTCAACCGTTTTCTGTGAAAACTTGTTCAAAATTCCGCGTTTTCCGAAACGCTCAAATTCCATTTTCTCTTAAATGGTTTCAACTTTTTTCTCCAAACTTTTCGAACGAATAGTGCTAATGAGACTCTTCAATATGACGTAAAGTCCAATGGGGGGTATTTTTTTGTTTTTTTCAAAAATTATACAAATGTAGTATTTTTTGAAAAATTTCTCACACTTTAATAGGCACATTCCAAGCAATTTGTAAAAACCATTGTATTTGTAAGTTAAAGTGCTTCAAATAACTTCTAATGAAGTGTTTTGAAAACTCAAAAATTTTCTGTGAAAAAGAACTTAAAATTTCGCATTTTTAATACCGCTTAAGCACCATTTTCTTAAAAACGGCTCCAAATTTTTCAAAGAAAATTGCCATTTAGAACGAGATTTTTGTGTTCTTTAATATTATAATATTAATATTTCCTTACTACCATTAGGAAAGCGAAAAATTAAGAAAATGTCAAAAAATGTAGTTTAGGTGGCGATAGATGGCAGCTGGCACGAGTAGTGACAAGTCCGAATAGCTCGCCCAGACCCAGGGAAATAGAAAACTAATTCTGGAAAGTCTGTGCCTTCTTGTAGCATCACTTCTTTCTAATGTTCTCGCTAAACACGTGAATCCTACGTCCGTGTTGCTTCTTTGGCTTATACTAAACATCGCCGACCTGTGATATTGCACGTGTCAAAGGTGACTACACCATTAGTTCATTCTTCTGTAGTGGTGCTTCTGTAGCACCACACCGGGAGAGGTGGCACAGGGCATAAACTGATGTCACTGCAGCCCCTCTGACCGGAAGGTCCCGAGGGTCCCGAGGGTCCCGAGGGTCCCGAAGGTTCGAGTCCCGACGGCGGCAGGATTTTCGACGCTAGCTTGTCAGCTAGGTCGAATTCAGTCGCTGTCTGGAGGAGAATTATAGCGGCCGGCTGCTCTGATCGGTACTTTTCCGTGATTTCACCGATCAACACCAGGCGAATGCTGGAGCAGTACCCTAACAAACGGACCGCGCGTGATCTTTCCTTCCTCTTCCTTGTCCTATCCTCTCCTCTTACACACACACACACACACACACACACACACTTACACTAACATGTACTACACTACCACACATGTCGGGAGACCGGTCGGGAGCTTACAGCTTGTCCCGGCTGGGGCGGTGCCCCGCTGGTGGGAGACACCTGGTTGGGGGAACCCCGCTAGTCGACGGTAGGTCGACGCCAGATCTCGCCATCCAGCGGGGAAAAGATCATCGCCACCTCCCGAGAAAAACACGCATTACACTTACGGGACTAATGACCAAAGTAGTTGACGCGCCCGGAAACACGAATCAATCAATGTAGCACCACCAGTTCATCCATCCTCTCTGCTTCACCCGCTCCTGAGCGCGCGCTGAGCGGTGTGTGTGAGCGTGTGTGTGCGCGCAGTTGCTGTGGGCGAAGGTGGAGCAGCGCGTGGCGCCGCCGCCACGCGAGATGTGGGCGGTCGACGACAGCCTGTCGCAGCTGCTGCGGCGCCGGCCGCTCCACTTCTCGTACGAGGACGGGCGCGTGGACGCGCTGTGCCCGGCCGCCGACGAGGCGCGCTGGGCGCTCAACGTGAAGCGCGCGCTGCTCTCCGCGCTGCAGAGCAACGGACGCGGCGCGCGCGGCCCCGTGCAGCCCGTGCTCGAGGTGAGCGCGCCTCCGGCATGCAGCGGGTGTAGCGTGGTGATTTGTTCCTGTGGTAGAAATCGGAGGACTTGGGGGATATAAAAAAAATTGCTTTGACAGGTCGTAGGAAGTAGACCTGCATCGCAGATCCACGAAAGCTATAGTAGATAATATATAGAGAGAGAGGGGGAGAGAGGAAGAGAAAGGGAGAGAGAGGGGGAGAGAGAAGAGAGAGACAGACGTGCGCATCCCCGTGCAGCCTGTGCTCGAGGTGAGCGCGCCTCCGGCCGGCACACGGCCGGTGTAGCGTGGTGGTTTGTTCCTGGCTAGAAATCGGAGAACTTGGGGGGTATAAAAAAAATTGCTTTGATAGGTCGTAGTAAGTAGACCTGCATCGCAGATCCACGAAAGCTATAGTAGATAATATATAGAGAGAGGGGGAGAGAGGAAGAGAAAGGGAGAGAGAGGGAGAGAGAGAAGAGAGAGACAGACGTGCGCATCCCCGTACAGCCTGTGCTCGAGGTGAGCGCGCCTCCGGCCGGCACACGGCCGGTGTAGCGTGGTGGTTTGTTCCTGGCTAGAAATCGGAGGACTTGGGGGATATAAAAAAAATTGCTTTGACTGGTCGTAGTAAGTAGACCTGCATCGCAGATCCACGAAAGCTATAGTAGATAATATAGAGAGAGAGGGAGAGAGAGGGGGAGAGAGGTGGAGAGAGGAAGAGAAAGGGAGAGAGAGGGAAATAGGGAGAGTGAGAGAGAGGGAAAGAGTGGGAGAGAGGGGGAGATAGGGAGAGTGGGAGAGAGGGAGAGAGTGGGAGAGAGAGGGAGAGAGAGAAGAGAGAGAGACGTGCGCGGCCCCGTGCAGCCCGTGCTCGAGGTGAGCGCGCGTCCGGCATGCAGCGGGTGTAGCGTGGTGGTTTGTTCCTGGCTAGAAACCGGAGGACTTGGGTGATGTAAAATAAATTACCGGAAAGCTTTGACAGGTCGTAGTAAGTAGACCTGCTTCGCAGATCCACGATAGCTTAGTAGACAATATTGATTTCTCATTGAAAATTTAGAAAATGTGAAATAATCAGATAACTAGCGTATTACAGATACCTTAAAGGTAAGTAAATGATGAGTAACAATCAAAATCCCTTGTAATAATAATAATTATGTTTCAGAATAATAGAAAACTATCTCAATTATAAATTGAACAGTTTTATTTATCGCTCAGTATAAACGTGTATTCGTTAGAAACATTGAACTATCATTGGGCACGAGTTTGTTTAATATTGCATTTGCCAAATCAAGATGCACCCCTGTAAACAGACAATATCACCACTTGCATTAAATTGAATTATTTTGTATTTATTTACATGAAGTCTACAATATTTGCCCTGCTTTGTCAATGTGAACTATTTTGTGACACTACAGGACTCCCATTTCATGTTTGAGGCTCTTTCCTAGTTCACCTGCCTTGTTTGCAGCTCATATTAACTTTAACTTTGTTGTGTTTTCTTGCAGCGCGATGTATCCGGTCTTTGTCTAACTCATTACGTAAGGCAGTCTATCACAAGCGAGAGTGGAGAAGCCTTCAGACTTTACCGCTCCAAAGACACCGCTCAATGCGCTCATCGCTCGCACGTTGTTCTACCATTGCCCACCGGATCTGCTTTGCCCGCCGCGGGAGCCAAGTCTCCTCTGCAGTAAGTAACGCCATTGGGCACCGCTTTCTTATATCTTTCACACTTGGTGATATTTTCTCTTTTAATACGTACTCTTTTATCATATTTTAAATTATTTTGAAAATTGTCTGTTCTTTTATTTGTAAATTCAGAAGGAGAGATATGAATAATCATCCACAACAATCAATGATTGTTGATTGTTGTGGATGATTATCCCTATATCTTATTTGGATTACCACAACATTTCTGCTACCACCACGGAATTTAATTCAGAATTATTTAAGTACTTCTCTTTGGAGGATAGGGGAGATTTTAATTAAATTATTTATTTAATTTAAAATCATTCATGTTCATAAATTATTTTTTACTAAAAACCTGTTAAGGGTACAATTACAGGTACAATTTTGCCTTTGAGGCAACACCATTTTGCATTGAGGTCACACCGCGTTTCGAAACGTTGTGCCGTTAACAGGATTTTAATAAAAAAATAATTTATGAACATAAATGTCTTCAAATTAAGTAATTTAATAAAAATCTAGTATATCTATAATCAAAGAGATGTGCTTAAATAGTTATTTCATTACACGTTTCATATAGCATTCATTTGAGACAAACTAGCTTGCACACGGTAAAATTTGGAGTTTTATAAAAAATGAAAAAAAATCCCTATTTTCATTTTATGCGAGATTAATCAGCATTCTCCAATGCTGGCGAGAGCAACGCAGCTGATGAGAGAACTGCAAAGCAGAAACGTCAATAAACAGCGCCATTTTCGTAGTTGCACTCGGATGTAGGTTAGGATAGGTTAGGTTAGTTTCCTGCAAATAGTATAGATTAAAAGAGCATTGAAATGACGAAATCTGTTGTCCGTGGGTGCTCAAGGGCAGCGTACTTCCACATGAGTATTATAAGAATCCTCACTTGTAGTAATATTAGTATTCTCCACAGGTGGTGTGACAAAAAATTACGAAAAAGTTGTTCGTTTAGAACAACGTTTAAATAAACGTTTTGTGTTCGTTTCATAAAAAATCTGACCGGGTGCAATAGGCAAGAGGTTTCATCCTATTCCGAATCCAAGCTCATTTTTGGAAAATATCAGATTCTTTTTCATTTTATGATTAGTCAACATACAAAATTTTAAAGGTATCTGCTTTGGCTGACTGACTTTAAAGAATATTAATTGGAAAATTGAGTGCTTGGGTTACGTTCATTGTGGTCAGAAGGCTTATGAAAATAATATTGTCGTTCACTTGAGAAATTAAATGCTTTACAAGTGCACTAAAAGTCGTCCATTCAACTAGAATAAACCAGAAGTCAGAAAAAATTAAAAAAATCGTAGTATGAAGTAGAGAAAACAACCCCAGGGTTTTAATTGACACGTAGGTATAACCTATGTTTTTATGATTGCTTCTCAATTAATAAAATCTATGGACCCCGTTTAAGTGTTCGCCATTTTGAAAGTAACTTTATAATGCCTGCATCATTTACAGCCTGATAACAGGTCGGCTGGATAATCAATCATTACAATTTGTTAATTGGTTCAAAAGCGCTGAAAGTGAGAAAAAACTCGCAAAACCTCTTCTTTTTTAGAAACCAATTATTAAACTCGATCAGTGGGATTGCCATTTTATAGGTAAATAGAAGCACAGTACATTTAAAACTATGGGAGGATGAAGGAGGCCTGCATGTGTTTGTCAGAAATGGATGCATTATACACACGGGGGCTAATGTCCGTATTGTACGCGCACATTTTCTCGAGCCCCGAAATACCTACCCCCACTATTTTTCTAAAATTTGTTGAATTAAGAATAAGTATTAGCGACCAGCATGTTTGGCAAAATACAGTTATCACAAATGACCGCTTCCGTATAATAAAAACTATTTTGCAAATAAAAATGAGCTACAGATTTGATATAATAGTCCTGTGGTCGACATAACCGACCCACCACTTCTCTCGCATCTAGCGAAATGAGGACTCAAGAAAATGTGAGCGGATGATTATCATATGGGTTGCCAGATGCTTTGTACAAAAATCCTCCATGAAATGGATGTAAATCCGCCCAATTCTGCCCAATAAGAAAAATTTAACACTCCAAGAGGTAAATTTGAATTTGCATTAAAATAATTGTGTTAGTTTTTTTTTTAGATACTGACCCGATGAAATGCTCGATTAGTTTTATTTTCTTGTAAACATTGTAATTAATAATAATACTTACGTAAACACGTATACTTTTTGTAATAATGAGTTATCTCTTAATAGTTATCTCTTATCTCTAACTATTATTATCATAGTTATATCACTATTATTATGTAGTTATTATCATAACTACAGCAGATGGAAGGAATACTTTAAGAGTTAAAATAATTTTCTCACTTTCCCGTTTTCACTCTCCTTGCTCCTCTTAAATATCCGCTTAAAAGATTACCACAGAAATGCTTAGGGCCCTCCATAAATTAAGTAACGCAAATTTCGAGTATTTTCAATACCTCCTCCCCTCTTGTAACGCATTTCCCCATCTCTATGTAACGCAGCGTAACGCTGCCTCAGACCTACTTCTTCCCCCTTTAGCGTTACGTAATTTATGGATGCCCCCTTACATTTGCATGCTTATTTCCTACGGCTTTACGAAAAATTCTGACAGTGAAATTGTACTTCCAAAAGATGACTAATTTTAAATCGCGTGATGTAAAATTAACTCCAAGTACTGCCAACATGATATATTATATACTCATGTTGTGCACGACAAAACCGCTATGACGTTTAGAAAACACCCTACACTAGAGGTCTAAAAATTAACATTAATCACTTCTGAAAGTAAATTTGAACGACTTAACAAATTATTAATGAAAAATCATGTATAATATAAAAAACTAAAAAAATCAAACTTGTTTTATTTAAATTTCGTAGTAACCCGCCCAAAACCGTACATGTTTTGATGCATTTCCACCCGTTGAGCGGTATTCCGCGAAATCACTTTTTGCCCCGCGAAAGAGAACCGTTTTCCATTCCAAAAAGCGAAATTCCGCCCAATCTGTCAACCGTGTGATAATAGATATGGCTCTGGTCAGAGGGGTAGAGGTTTTCACAGGGGATGCATGTGGCGTTTCAGGGCAGTGTTGCCAGACATACCAGGATCCTGGTACTTTTACCAGAATTTTAATGAAGATACCAGATACCAGGATGAAGACATCCTGGTACGCTTAAATACCAGGATTTTAAGTCTACGTAATTGATGATGAACGATTTAAGAATCGTGTATTATTTTGTATTAAAAATTTAAAACTATCACCATTATTAAAAAACTACGATACTAATGAAAAAAACTGATGTAAAAACATTAAAGGTGTCAGGATGGAATTTTCTAGCAAGTGCTATCGTAGACAAGGATATGACCATTCCCCATAGAACCATCTTTCATTTAATTTATCGATATAGATGGAACAGATATCGAGTTAAGTTTAATGAACTTCCTGTGCGCGTTTAAACCAAAACATAATTATTATATGAACAACTTTATAATTAAATAAATTGACATTGGTACCAGGAACTTTAGTGAAAGTACCAGGATTTGTAAAGGTTGGTACTGGGATGTGCATTTGAACGTCTGTCCACGCCGTTTCAGGGGCGAGCTGACCTGCAACCAGCTCTTCGAGGACGGAGTGCTGCGGGAGGCCACGTGCACGGAGATGCAGACCTTAAGGCCCTTCAGCGTGGAGGTGGGCCCGAGCACGTCGCTCGGCGCCACCGCCCACGCCCAGCAGTATCTCCAATTGGTCAACACCACGGACATCCCTCTCGGCGCTGAGGACGGTGAGCGAAAGCACGCCATTTTACTCCTTATGTTCCATTCTTAGCAGTTTTTTTTTTAAATTTAAGGCCGCAACAACTACTAGGTCATTAGCGACTATTATCGGGTTTTACGTTATGGTATGAGGATGAAAAGATATGGTGATGGTAGAGGATGAAAGGACGAATACATACAACCATGCCCGAGGCAGGACTCGAACCCGCGGCCCCTCGATCCGAGATCACTACGGCACTACTGCTTTAGCGATCTCAACCACGGGGCCGACCTTCTTAGGAGTTAATGGCTCGGCTTAGAGAGTGATTAGAGAGTTTGTGCCAGCTTTAGCGGACAGCACTATCGATCTTCTGAGCATGCGCAGATGCACTAAAGTGATGCGAAATTTGAACTGCTCAAGAGCAGAAAATTCGATAGTGCTTTAACGTTCGAGATGGCACCTACTCCCTATTATCTGGGTTTCGAGTTCCGACGGTGGCAGGATTTTCGACACTAGCTAGATCGAGTTCTGTTACTGTCCGGAGAAGAATTCTAGCGACCGGCTGATCTGACCGATAGTTTTCCGTCGTTTCTCCGAAGGAGTTTTTGTGTTTATTTCAGCGACCAATGCCAAGCTACTACAAGATTATTCATATTACATGTTGATGTCGTTGGGTTACTTTGAGGTCAAAACTAAATGGAAATCCGAGTTCTGGAAAAAAATAACTCTAACTCGATTAACCAAACAAGAAAGAAAACTCGCCACAAAATCTACCTTTTTAAAGACTCTTATCAGATACAATTGACAGATATAGAAAGTATTTTCTAGATTCTAGAGGGGGAATTTTCAGTACTGACCCCTAGAAGTATTTTTGAAACAATTGTTAACTTGAAATGTAAAAAATGGGGGGAATCAGGGGCGTAGCGTCCATGGATGTGGATGATGTGTTACATACCCTGACAATATCAGCTGTTTTTATTTTAAAATTATTGTAAATTGTCTATTTGCTATTTTCTTTTTCTACTACAAAATATTTCATTATATTTCAAACATTGTGCCGTTGAGAATTCGATTCTTCACAAGGATGAACGAATCAGTCTGAAATGCCGTCTAGCCTGCGCTGCGAGTTAGATGCACAGTGACCCATTACATCCAAGGTGCCTACGAAAAAAGCTGTCGTTTTACGAAACTTTATTGTTCTCTTCGGTGTTTGTTAGAGAACGAGATTAATTAATGAACATTGTCATTTTATTTACGTTTTACTACCTTATTTTCATGCATTTAGCAACTATATATTTAAGCCAATTTAGGTTAGGGATTGTGCTGGTTGAATGCACAATGGTATGTGACTGCAATCCACATCTGTGCCCTGGAATGGCGAACACGACGCGATCCAAAGTGCCTACATAATTATGGAGTCGTATTTTTGTGCCGTGAACGAATTATAGCACATGAGAAACTAAAAAATATTTGAAAAAAATGAGAGGATAGAATTTTATTTAAACAGCCAACATAGGCTATGTTGAGCAATACAACCAAAGAGATTGGAAATAAACACAACGGTGATATAAGGGATAAATACAATGGTAATATAAGGGAAAATACGGAAATTCTGTCACACTTCAATCGCGTTGTATGCTTTTTTGGGAGACAAGAGCTTGTGTTTTCTAGCCATAACGAAAATATGGGATCATCAAGTAGAGAAAATTTCATGGAAAATATAAGTGAAATAATGAAATATGATAAAACTGACTAGAATGATATGGAAAATTCCAGTGTTTCGTGCAATCTCGCCAGAAATTCAGATTGATTGGATTTCAAGTGTGAGCATGGTAATATACCATGAAATTAAAAATGAAATTTCTAAAGCCTCATTTGTCTCTTCGATACTGGATGAAACCCTTGATGTAATTAGCAAAGGACAACTCTCAACTATTTTCATTACGTGATTGTAAATTGATTGATTTTCTCTTTCCTATTATATTTTTATTATAGATCATTGCTTTCCATTTTATAAATTATAACAATTCTAATGGGTTCGAAATGAATAAATTGGACAATTTTGAAAATCATTGGGTTTGAAAGTATTCATGTTATTAAAGTATGAGGACACACATTAATATTTTGCTAGGTCGGGAACTTCAGTCAACTTTTTCTAACTTTCAACCAATAAACTACACGAAGTACGTGAGCCATCATTTCTTTTACCGGATCAGTTTTTATTTTAAATATACAAATTATTTGTGTGCTCTAATTGACCAAAGTGACAGAAATGGTATTGGTGAAAGAGGAATATTTAAGAGTTTTAAATTATTTTCTGGTTTCTTGAGTTACATACCCTAAGCCAAAACTCAGGCTACGCCACTGGGGGGAATATATGGGGAATACGATTTTTGATGTGAAGAGATCTATGTATGGTAATTATTTTGAATAATTTGAGTAAAATTACAAGAAATATGTGGCTTGGGGGGCATGGTTCCCCTGGCCACCATATGGATCAGACCTTTTGGTGTTGTTTTGTCTAATAACTCCTTGTTCCAACGTCACGACCACTCACTCAGTCGCCCGTTTCTCCTCGCAGCGGCCGCGGCGGCGCCCGCGGGTCCGCGGACCACGTTGCAGTTCGAACCGGAAGCGGACGAAGACGACGACGACGACAACGCGTGGGAGGGCGACGACGGGGAGGCGGCAGACGACGCGTTCGCCGTGCTGCAGCGGCTGGCGGCGGCCGCCGACGCCCCCGCCGACGCCGACGCCGACACCGACGCGCCCGCGCTGCTGCGCCGCCTCACGGCCGCGCTGCGCCGCGCAGACTTCCCCGCGCTCGACCGCCTCTTCCAGCGCACGCAGCACCAGCACGCGCTCAGGTGGGCACGCTGCACAACTCACGATAGATTTCAGTCGCGCTTTTAATTTTTCCCGTACTCTCTCAATCTGAATCAGTGAAATTGTCACTGATTCAATCAGTGAGAGTCGAAGTCACGGATATCTTTAGTCGAAATGTGTAGTTTCACTGACAATCAGCGAATATGCGAACCTTTTCATAAAGACCGCCAGCATTTCAGTTGTCGTCAGTGGTAAAAGTGGCGCGCCACCGTCGTTCACTGATCGTTCAGTCGTCATGTTAAACTAGTTGTCACAGATTTCACTGATTCAAACAGAAAAGCTTCACTGATTCAAAAAGTGCGCTCGATTTTCACTGAATTATTCAGTTCAATTCACTGGTTGTCAGTGGCAGGGTTATAACCGACACTATCAGTGAATAGTCACTGTCAATCAGTAGTTTTTCACTGATTCAGACTGAGAGAGTAAAAAAATGAATAATAGCACAAACTTCGCAATCGTCGGTAGGAACAAGTGGAGTCTCCATTGTTGCTAGTGCGTCACAGCCAGAACGGTAGTGGTAGAAGCGTAGAAATTTTACAATGTCGCCACTCGACCCAGACAAACGTTGCTAGCTCCCTCTCCTTTCAGACCCGATCGATGACGTGGATTTTTAACTCTCGTGCCATATCTGCTTGTTTATATCAAGTACTAGGAAAACCCGGCAGACGTTGTTCTGCCCTTCATCTCTCTCTTTCCCCTCCCATCACCCTCTCACTGTCTCTCCCTCCCTCCGTCATCCTAACCCTGTCTGTCTCTGCCGTTCTCTGTCCCTCTCATTCACTTTTAATTGCAGAGTCTGCACGTCTCTGAGCAGGTGAGGTGATATGGGGAAGCACCGGACCTGGAAAAATGTAATAGAATGTTCAAGAAGGTTTCATCCTGTAGATTACGCCTTCGGCCTCAAAATTTTAGTTTTTAAGGCCTCAGAATGCATCGTTTAGGAGTTATTTAACGATATAGATTCAAAATCCTGCCGAAAGTGTTGTGAGTTGTATTTGACGTAAATATTTAGTTTTGTTCTACAGCGTCACTTAGTGGAGTTACAATAGATTTAACAGCATATAAACTTTCTCGGTGAAAAAACATGTAGAAGTGCCAACTTTCATGGAGATTGGTCTCACAGTGTCGGAGTTTAGCTCTTATATATATATATATATATATATATATATATATAGATAGATAGATAGATAGATAGATAGATAGATAGATAGATAGATAGATAGACAGATAGATACATAGAAGATAAACTAAGACTATACCTGGGTCTTTTTTGACCTCATGCTTTGCTGACAATTGGAAGTGGTAAACATGAATGTGTATGGCAACATATTGGGTGTAAATAATTGATTTTATGTAATAATACCTTTTCTAAGAAATTTTCATACATACAAAAAAGAATCTCTACCGTACGTAGCCTCCGTTGTTGATTCGTAATGCTTGAAAAATATTTATAAGGGTTTGTGAAAGTGATTTCGCGATAAATCAATTGTGAGGCAAAAATTGACGGTATCAGGCGCGTTTTTGAAGTTTATGGTAATATGTTTGAATTGAGAATAGGAAAATTGAAGACTTTACCTTAGGTCAAACCGGTGCCATGTAACGAAAAATAATTAAGAACTCTCTAATAAAATTTGGAAAATATGTATAAATGGATTGGTACTTTGGTGCTTAATATGTGCACGAAGGCGTATCTAGAAGACTGAACTTATCCTGAAAATATTCAGGAAAATATTAACAAGTTAATGATCGTGAGGTCCAAAAAGACTCCAGATATGGTATGAGGGTTAAGGGCGAAAAACTCCCTTCCGAAGCCTTCCTTCGGAGGAGAAGTAAAGCCGTATGTCCCATGTATTACATTTACCTCATGTAAAACATCAAGCCTAAATGAAGCCTCTGAGCTAAAAATCATACTACTTAAAATGCTACTTTGAAATACCAGTTAAAATATCTTATGTCTACACACGTTTCCACTTTTTGGTCACTAGGGTCATACAATACGAGTTTTTTTCTCGAAAAATCTCCGATTTCTGCTACAGCATTGCAAAATTTTCTTTTTACTACGTAAGTGTGTAGTTTGGTGATGAAGTGAAAAAATAAATGCATTTTTCTCCTATGGATCTTACAACACAAATAATTAGAAAACATTTTTTTGTCTGTCGTAATCGTCAAGAATGGAATATTAATTGCACATTACGATTAGCATTAGATGTACAAATTTATCATATACGATGTAAACGCTCTTTCGTCAACGGTTTTTAGTTTTATCGGGTCTTAACTATCATTTATTAGTTCAGTCACCCCAATTGTCACAGCAGTGTGTACTAATTCTTATCAACAGACTGTTCAAAGTTTGACCTCGGGAAACATTTTCTGAGTAGGACTTTGCGGTCGTTAACCGAAGAGAATGTGAGCTAACTCAAATGTCTCCCGCTTGTGTGGTTTAACTGTGTTACTAAGTTAATGAAAACACAGTACAGTGTACCAAAATAGGAGAAAAACATTTTTTTCCAATTTTCTAGTTAATTGTTAGAATGTTTTGATTCATTGGATGCAAAATCTGTTTTCATTCAGTTTATTCAGTTTACAGTATTTCATTATTACTATAATTTAAGATAGAATGTCAATTTTCGAAGACTGCAACAAGTACATTTGTAAACAGCCAGAAGATGAGATGGTTATTCATTGTGTTGAAAACGATCGTATTTGTATCTCTAATACGTTGCTGTGAATTATTTCATTCTTCCAACTACCCGTATGATTGTTTCCAACCCTCTACAAACAGGAATTGAGAACCGGTAAATTGACTTAAAAGGTGACAGAGGTTCTGTTAGGGACCGTAAGTCTAAATTAAATTCTGGCGCGCAATCGTGGCTAATGGAAGCCTTGTTTGTTGATAGAAATTTACTTATATTTTTTTTCTCGATTCATAGCTACTTCTGTTGCACTGCGTTGCCTTTTTAGAGTAAAATATTGATAAAAAAGTAATAAATTCTTTCTAGTATGATATGGTCCTATTCTTTCTATAATGTATTAATATTGTTAACACGACGCTTTGCTATTAATATTGCTTCAGCAGGGTGAAAATTTGGTTTTCTCGTTTACATTTGTCCCATTTACATGAGATTGCCACCTCGTTTAGAAGAGATATATCGATCTTAAGTGAAAACAAATGGTGAAGGCAAATTATACATTCAGCAGCATAGCATGTCTCCGCATATATGATACAATATTCCAGGCCACAGAAGTGGAAATGATCATGTGCATGTACAGAGTGTCCATAAGCTCCCCTTAAAAAAACAGATTCTATGTTGACGACCATGAAGAATGGCAGGTCCAGTTTCTTCGAACAAAATTTTGTCTTTGAAAAAATTGAATTTTAAAGTCTACTTCCGGGCGCAAAATTCAAACTTGCTGCCGCGACACAGCAGTCACCGGCATTGCGTCTGCCAACGAGGCTGGCCGTATCTTGGCGTCGTTTCTTTGTATTTTCGGTGAAACTGTCGAGAGATGCAAAAATCGCTTGTCACACACTACAGTATGTTAATTGCTCCAAGTGTTTCATGTGTACTATTCATTTAATCTATTAAATCCACGAATCCACGAACCCCTAATCACAGATGCTCTGGCGATCAGGATCTAACACAGTCAAGTAAATTACGTATACCTGCCAAACATCTGTGCGTCCTGCCTCAGAATAAGGGGCAAATACCACACGTGTAAGTTCATTTTACGGAAGTGGCACATCATTTTCATAGGAAAAAGTGACAGCGCTGATCCTTTTTCTAGTCTAGGTGTTAGATTAGATTAGATTTATGACTAATTCAACAATTACGTTTGAATACTTGGTGGCAGAATACACTAATTTAACATTACATAACTTAAGAATTTTACAAAATTTACAAACTTTACAAATTAACGTGAACATTTCACTACGCGAGCTTTTGTAGGACTTCACTCCACCACACGCCACTTCACTGCACTGTTGATCACTGAGCAGTAATGTCTTCCTCACCTCACACACTCTTTTTCCTCAACTTCACAACGCCACAACACTGCACTGCACGTCACTGCACATTAATAATAATATGAATAGTAGTAATAATAATAATAACGATAATGATAATAATAGTAATAATAATAACGATAATGATGATAATAATAATAATAATAATAATAATAATAATAATAATAATACAACTTACTTTATGCAACAGACTAGTAATTTAATAATATTAAACATTTTTGTAATTACACAAATCAACATCTAGGAAACTAATTTATTTTTAAATTTACTCAGGGTTTGAGGAAAGGGATCGGATGTTTGTAACATTAATTGTGAGAGTGAATGAGCGTGAGTGACGTGTGTGCAGGCGCCTCTTGCTGGAGGTGCTGCCCGGCGCGAGGACTTCGGCTGCGGCGGCGCTGCTCACGCACCTGGCGGCGACGGGCAGCATTGCACCTGACGACGTAGACTCGTGGCTGGCGGCGCGCGCCCTGCGCGGAGCGCCCTCCGCCGAGGAGCTCGCCGCCTTCGCGGTGAGTCCCTTTGGGTCAGGCCAGCGCCCTCCCTTCCTTCCAGGACCCCTTCCTTCCTTCCTCGAGGCTGAGCTGGTCGCCTTCGCGGTAATTCCTTTTGCTCTGCCCTCCGAACATCGCAGTTGAGCTGGTCAGCTTTGCAGTGAGTTCCTTTATCAGTCCTCCGTACCTCTAATCTCAGCTGATCGCCTTCGCGGCGAGTCCCTTTAGCAGTCATCCGAACCTCGAAACTCAGTTGATCGTCTTTGCGATGATTTCCTTTACCTCTCCTAACTGTCCTCCAAACGTCGAAGCTCAGCTAGTCGCCTTCACGGTGAGTCCATGTAGCAGAACTGCATACCTCGAAGCTGAGCTGGTTCCTGGTTTGCATGACGTCCTTATTTCCTACTGAAATCGTCGAGCTGATCGTCTTAGCGATGAGTCCCTTGAACTGTCCTCCGAACTTTGAGGTTAGGCTGGTCGCCTTCGCGTTAAGTCCCTTTAGCTCTGTCCTACGAATCTCGAAGCTGAGCTGGTCGCCTTAGCGCTGAGTCCATTTGCAGTCTTCTGAACCTCAGAACTGAGCTGGTCGCCTTCGCGATGAGTCCCTTTAACTCTGTCCCCTGAACTTCGAGGCTAGGATGATCGCCTTCGCGGTAAGTCCTTTTAGTTCTGTCCTCAAACCCTCGATGCTGAGCTGGTCACCTTCTCGGTGAATCCCATTATCAGTCCTCCGAACCTCGAAGCTGAGCTGGTCGCTCTCGCGGTAAGTCCCTTTAGCTCTGTCCTCCGAACCTCGAAGCTGAGCTGGTTCCTGGTTTCCATCACGTCCTCATTTCCTGCTTCAATCGTCCGCTCCGTTGCAGCCGCTCGTGAACCGTCGGGCGCGCGCGCGGACGCTGCTGGCGGCGGGCGCCCTGGTGCACGCGCACTGCGCCGCCGCCGCCCCCGGGGAGTGCTCGCGCCCGCGCAGCGCCGCCGTGCTGCTGGCCGGGCGCCTGGAGAACGGCCTCGGCCCCCGCTGCCGCCCCCGCCCGGCCCCCGGCGCCGCCCCCGACGACCGCCACGCGCAGGCCCTGCTGCGCGCCATCGGCAACGCCGGCCTGCTCTCGTGGCGCGGCGCCAACACGCTGCGCACGTGCTACCAGGTACCAGGGGCACGGGGATCCTCCGAGGGGATGGGAGGAAGGGAATAGGGATATAGGGGGAAGATAAGTGGTCAGAGGCAGCAACAGAAAAATATGGAAAGGACCCAGAGACTCCGTGCCGATGGTACCAGGTACCAGGAGCATGGAGATCGACCCAGAGGATGGGAGGAAGGGAATAACGAAGCAATCGGAAGAGAAGTGTTTTGAGATGGTAACAGGAACAGAATGAAAGTATCCGGCACTGCGTAGATGCTACCAGGTACCAAGGGTAGGGAGTTGGGCCTAGAGCACCGAGGAAAATAATGAGGAAACATGGGGAAGAGATGTGTTCTGAAATGGCGACAAGGAAAAGTCTCTGAGTCTTCTGGAAAAGAAGGAAGGGAGCATGCACCATGCGTGAATGCTACCAGGTATCAGGGGCAGGGAGATGGGGTGAGAGGATGGGAGTAAGGGAATAAGGGTAAATGGGGAAGATTAATGTTCAGAAACGGCAAAAGAAACAGAAGGAAAGGACCAAGCACTCTGCGAAGGTGCTAACTGGTACCAGGGTCAGGGAGATGGACCAATAGAATGAGAGGAAGTGAACAGAGCAACATGGGGAAGAGAAGTGTTCAGAGGTGGCAACAAAAACAGGAGGTCGACTTTCGCAATTTACGAAATTTCAGAGGCTTTAGTTTTGGGCTGATCTGCGCTAATGTATTAATCGTCCTTTGCTCTACTAAAGCTAACAATTGGCTCCAGGGGCAGGGGGATGAGCCGAGAGAATGAGAGGAAGGGAATAGGAAAACAAGGGAAAGAGGAAGAAACAACATTCTGAGCTACCGTTATTACTAGGGCCCGGATAATTATGTACTAAAAATTGGGAAAATATGTACATATATAAGTATAATAATATACAGAAATATGTACTCAAAAGTATGAAATATGTAACATTAAGTATCATTATATCAATTATTTTTTATTAAAATACCTTTATCTTAGTATATATTGTTCTGTGTACTTAATATAAAGACCAGAATTAAACATTATAGGTCTCATAATCCTGTTATTTACTACGATCTCCATATCAATAAGAAACATATATCGTCGCCGATATTATTTCAGTAGTATACCTTCCCTTTGCGGCTCTACCACGCAACCAATCTTTATAAATGAGGTCACTAAAGAAAGAAAATTTCAAGGAGACGTGACGAATTGCATTTTGACTTAAACATATGAAGGATTTGTTTAGAAAAGGCATCTAAATATTAATGTCAAATACACTTTCTAGTCTTCTCCGTGTTTTCTGGATCTAGTGTGACGTAATTGTCCCCTCATAGCATTGCACTAATAGCACAAATTGTTTCGAATCCTGGGTTTTTCTCCAGAACGGAAGACATCTTTTTCTTCACTCGATCCCCCTATTGACCCTCGAATGATAAATGAACAGTTTTTAAAGAAGCGTCTCCTGATTGGGTAATTTCAAAGCTACCAGAAAGTTCCAGGGAAAATGTTTACAAAAATTTAATTGTAGTGCTTACTGAAAAAGGGGGCAATATAGTTGTTCAGCTTTTGAATATCAAACAATTGCTTCGATGTGCCTATAGATGCTGCAGCTTCAGAATCAAATTGATGTATAACTTGTATTTCAAAATCAAAATTTTGAGTATTGTAGTTCATAGTGTCAATTCAGGTGCCCCATCTCATTAATCCTTTTTTGTATTGGAAATCAATGCGTCGACTTTATCAAACTGAGATCTAATCAGTTCTGCAAACGCAACACATGCACAAGATAGGTTAGAAGTAGTAATTTTGGAACAATACCTGCAGGGCTTCTGCTGCCTTGCACATGTACGGCGCTGCACTATTACCGGAAGGAAGACATTAAGTTTAACTTCATTAGGCCACAAAAATTCCGTTGTATCGTTAAAACGTTTTGTAATAGTTTGATGGTTGCATTTGGGTAACACTTCTCAAGTTAACAAAATAAGACTTACACTTTTAAACGTTCATTAGACCTATCACAACCTTGCCAATATGATTTCCTTGTACATCAGTTCCACGATGAGATTTTACTTCAGATTTTCGGTCGAAAGACATAATTTACGAACAATGGTAGAGGGACGCATGTAAAAATCAGGGAAAGAAAAATGTCAACGGCCTTTCTTGAGCTGGTGCGTGTAGATTCTGGTGAAGGGTATCAAGGTCAAAGGAGACCTTTAAAATATGCGAAGTGGGTGCTCGATATCGCCCGCTAAAGATATCATTTTCACAAATCAAACTTCCTTTCTGTTCTCCGCAATACTCGCGCTGAAAACTAACAGAACAGAAGAAATGGATGACATCGTAGCCTTCCCCTTTTACTTCCAATACCGTTGGCATTTATGGATACACTCATTTCAGCGCGTAATGCTAGCTTCATTTTGGAGAGGAGGCTACAGAAAAAATGTTTGACAATGCTGAATTGTTTGTTTGGATGATTCTTTATCAAAAACAGATCGGAACAATAAAGAATTAATTTTTTAATGTAGGATAATGGAAAAATTCAGTAATATGTAAAAATATGTTCATTTGTGTAAAATATGTAAATATATGTAATTTCGAGCAAAATATGTAAATATATGTACTAAAAACTCAACGTTTTTGGTCACTAACCAATGTGAAACGTGAATATATCGTTGATTGGACTTGATACAGTGACCTTAGGAAAATATGTAATTACATAATTATCCGGGCCCTAGTTATTACTAATCTAGGAGACTAACTATGGAGAATGCTTAACGACAAAAATATTATATTGGAGTCAGGTTAAAGGGACATGGTCAATGGTGCAGAATTAATTTAAAAGCAATGTTGTTTACCAACGTTTCGGAAAATATATTTCCATCCTCAGGGCTTTCAACCACCAATTTGGTGTACACATAATAAATCTGCTACATAATGTGGATCCTGAGGTACCTCACAGGTAGTGAGGAACATTCATACATCTTCACCACTTAACCATATACCATTACTACAATGGGTATGATGGTAGGTGAACACCCAGTTGTCGATTGAATGCCCTTAGGATGGAAATATATTTTCCGAAACGTTGGCAAACAACCGTTCTTTAAATTAATTCTGCTCCATTGACCAAGCCCCGTTAACCTGACTCCAATAATCTACAATCAGCAATTTCCTACGTAGGGTCCGATTTAGTACAATGAGTACAATGAGGAGGTTTCGCAGTAGATAACGCTACATTAACACGTTTTTTTCAATTCAATTGAATTGTATTAGTAATTTGTTCACAGGGTTAACCTATTACAAATTGCTGTGTATATTCACAGCTCTGTCATAAACAATTTCATTATAAATAACTTCGAATAGCATAAGGTAGTTAGTACAAGATACAATAAAAATAACACAACAAATGTATATAATATAGCAACACAATAACAAAATAATACAAAAACATAAGATACAAAATAATTAAGACAACAGAATATACAAATATATACAGAACAACTTGCATCAAGTGAGAGAACCTGTTAAATTGAGCTTGAACTATTCATTGATAATAAATGCTCGTAATTTCAGAATTGATGAAATAACATTTTACAGAGTTAACCCGATTTTTGACATTCCATTTTATAATCCCTTTTATTGTAGCAGCATTTGTACTAGATGACCTATTGAAAAACGACCTAAAAACAATTGAAAATGCTCAAAGTATTGAAGCAATGGTACCGGAAGAGAAGGCTCAGTGCATCAACTGATGTAACTGCAGTCTCTCTGACTGGGCGGTCCTAGGTTCAAGTCCCGAGGGCGGCAGGTTTTTCGACACTAGCTTGTCTGCTAGGTCGAATTCGTCGCTGTCTGAGGAGAATTCTGGCGGCCGGCAGCTCTGATCGGTAGTTTTCCGTGTTTTTTCCGATCAACACCAGGCGAATGCCGGAGCAGTACCCTAACAAACAGGCCATGGACCGTGCGCGATCATTCTTTCCTCTTCCTTGTCCTATCCTCACACCTTACACACACACTTACACTAAATGCACTACACTACCACACATGTCGGGAGCTTAGAGCTTGTCCCGGCTGAGGCGGTGCCCCGCTGGTGGGAGATACCTGGTTGATGGGGAAACCCTGCTAGTCGACGGTGGGTCGGAGCCGGAACTCGCCATCCAGGGGGGAAAAGATCACCGCCACATCCCGAGAAAATACACGTACTACTCTTACGGAACCAATGCTCTCTGTAGTTGACGCGCCAGGAATCACCAATTAATCAATCAATCAATTGTCGCAATGCGTGGCAGGACGCGACGCTGCCGCTGGCGGTGCGGCTGGCGGCCGTGGACGCGCTGCGCCGCGCGCCGTGCGGCGCCGTCGACCGCGCGCCGCTGCTGCGCCTGTTCGCCTCTGCGCGCGCGGACCCCGAGCTGCGCATCGCCGCCTACCTGGGCGCCATGCGCTGCGCCGACGCCGCCGTCTTCCGCGCCGTGCGCGACGCCATGCTGCGCGAGGACCTGGGACAAGGTACAAGGCTTGGTTTCATTTCCGATTTTATCAGAACCTGTTGGTCCTTTATTTAAAGACAGAATTTCTTTTTTTGTATTCCAGCATTATAAACGACCTTTTCTGTTGCAAGAAGTCGTTCATTATCAGGCGTTTTATGGCACAAATGATGACGTATTAGATTTTACGGCTCGAATTATTGCGTCATCACACATTCAACCAATCGCAGCGAGAGAATTAGGGGGAGGTAGAGGTAAACAGAACAGCCAACCACCGTTTTCTCGCACAGATGTCAAATACCCGAGACATCACAGGAAAGTTCTTCGCAAATTTAAGTTTCATTCTCTTATAAATTTATAATGCTGTCATACAAAAAAATAGCGTATGCAACTCGTTTATAATGTTGCTTTATTGCATTCGTACAAACTTAAAAACTCGCTCCTAACGTCGCTCGTTTTCAAAACATGTACTCATGCAATAAAGCTTAATATTATAAACTAATTGCATAAACTACTATTAGATAACTGTTTTATATCAATATTAAATGTGATAATTGTTGTAATAGCAACGTTTCGGAAATTAACTATTTCCTTCTATAGATTTTTTTCAATTGTTTCAGAATGTGTTGGCCCTTAATTTAAAGATAGAATCATTTTAGATAACTGTTTTATATCAGTATTAAATGTGATACATAATGGTTATAACAGCACGTTTTGGAAATAAATTATTTTAATCTTCTATAGATTTTTCTCCAATTTTATCACAATGTATTGGCTTTTTGGGGGAAATTATTCTAAGACGGATTTGAGATAGAAGTATTATTCCCTCAATTATTATGAATAAAAAGAAACAATAGTCGTTATTCTCTCTAATTTTTTGTATCGAAAGAAAAAAAGTAAAAATAAACGACAGGCATATAGGGAAAAACCTGAGAAAAACGAAGGTATACTTCGAGGAACTCAAAGGACAATGGTTAGTTGATTTGAAGTATTTGAATTTAAGAGGACTGACAACGGAATCGTCAGGTGCAAGTCATAATGTTGGTCCACAAGTTAGAGAATATTTTTCGTTTCAAAGTTGGGGAATTTTGTTTGATTGGAGAGGTTATTTGGGTAAATTCCGCAGTAATTCCCAGGGAATAGCTCGCCACACTTCTAGAAACCCTGCCCTGAGGGATAGGCAACTTCTTGTGCTCGAACTCGCGATCCTTCGGTCCCAAAACGCCAGGGCCCTACTGCCTTAATGGTCTCAGCTACGCGGATCGGCTAGGTAAAAACTATTATTTTAAATATTCAAGTTTTCTTGTTAATCGTGCACGTTTCTTTTAGAAACATGAAATTTGTTATGAAATTCTTTACACCTTGAACGCCCGCTCTTTCAGTTTCTTCGTTCGTCTGGAGCCATTTGCGCAACATCCAAACGTCGTCCGTGGAGTGGAAGGCCGAGCTGAGCGCCTTCCTGGAGGACAGCTACCTCAAGGAGAAATTCAACACGGAGTCGCTCAAGTACTCCCGCAACTACGAGACGTCCACCTTCTTCGAGTCGCTGGCGACGGGCGCGGCGGCCGAGGCCAACGTGGTCTTCTCCCCGTCCTCCTACCTGCCGCGCTCGGCCTCCGTCAACCTGACGTTGGAGGTGTTCGGCCAGCCGCTCAACCTGCTGGAGGTGGGCGCGCGGGCCGAGGGCTTCGAGAAGATGGTGGAGGACGCGTTCGGGCCCGGGGGCTACTACCCCGACGCCTCGCTGCGCGACCTGCTGGCCAACCTGCGCGCCGACAAGGACCCCGAGCTGGAGAACAGCCTGGCGCGCATGGGCAGCGCCGTGAGTGACAAGACCAGGTCAGACACACTATTTACAATGGTATGCTCCACGGATCCGTAAACGTCGTACGTCGTGTATTACCCACTACATTGAAATTCATGCAGTACTTCAGTGGTGTCAGGGTCTTCCACTGGTGGCTGTGGCACGCGTCGTGGCACCGTAGCATGCCACGAGATTCTCTGCGCAACTAGCGTCAGGAAAGGGAAGTATTACGAGTAGTAATAACCCCTCCGTTTTACAATAGGGATGGCGTTGTCTCTGGTGGCAGAGTGATAAATTGCGTTGAGGGGCGATTTCGTCGTGGCACTCGTGCCACGGACGCCCTCTCGTGGCATCGACCTTGACAACACTGCAGTACTTCTTCTACTATAACCAATGACAAGTGCAGTCGATTTAGGCCGCAATTTCGGTCGGCCAACATCGCACGAACAAAACGAAACGAAGCCGATAAAGACCTCGTTGGAAGGCTGTCACATCGCTTTCCAAACTTCAACCGCTTCCGTTATTCGTTTACATCGCCCTAATAGAGTTAGAAGCTCTAAAGATGCAACTTATACATACTAACGTCAATATTTACAAAAGACTGGCAGTTAAAGTTTGTTCATCGAGACGTTAGTCAAGTCCTGTTATTATACTGTTCGTAAGTAGGAGATCCTGTCGAATACTACATCTACAAAAGAAATACAACATGAATAATAAATAAATGCTAGCCCCATGGCGCAGACGGTTGCGGCAGCCGTCAAGTGAGATCTGCGCCGAGGAGGCTGCAGATTCGAGTCCTGGGAAGGCACGATCGTATTTGTGATTTTCCCTGCACCCTTCATTGTCATCCTATCGCCTCTTTATCCATAATTCAAGGCGAAACAACCTTTGCTTATCTAGGTATACAGCCGGAAAAAGCTGATCCCCATAATTACACACGTTAATCGTGTAGCGCAGTCATAAATAGCCGATACGCAAATAAAAATAATAAATAAATTTTCTTGGAGTATGAGTGCCTATCCACCATTATTATATACAACTGAATTCTTCTTATAGCTATGTGCAGGATAATTTTAAATGTTATTATTTGAAGACTGCCTTTTTTCAGTTGATTTTTAATTTCTTGTAAGGTCCATTATTTTCAAGGCAGATACACATCATAACAACATTTATTTAAAAATACAACATTGCTTGATCAACTTTTCGAAGATCATTGGCCTTCATCATCAGGGTATAACAAAAATACATATATCAATCTTATAGTATAATATTAGTTCAAACTTAACTGTAAACTTTTTAAAAATAATATAATTAATATTATTCTTCGTAGTTATTGATGAATGATATTTGTGACATACCTTTTACAATTTCCTTCTTTATGTTGTTGTTACTGATTAATTTATTTCATAACATTTCATTCATATCAAAATATGTTGGAACTAAAACTATTATATGAGTATCACTATAAATTTCTTCTACAAAAATATTAATTAGGCCCGACCTTCGAGAAAAAACTGCATCAATTATTTTTTTAATTAATAATTTACGGACGCCGGCCGTTTAAGGCTTAACGGACGCCGGCCGTTGAGGCTTAACGGACGCCGGCCGTTAAGGCTTAACGGACGCCGGCCGTTACGGTTTAACGGACGCCTTAGCGGACGCCGGCCGTTAAGATTGGCTGCGTGGCGGCTGACGTGGCGTGACCGTTGCGCAGGTTGGGCGGCGAGCCGCGCGCGTCGTTCCACGCGCGCGTGTTCGGGCAGGAGGTGGCGTTCTCCACGCTGGGCGACGCCCCGCCGCCCTTCCTGCAGGCACTGCAGGCTCTGCGCCACGGCATGCCCCTGGGCGCCCTGCTGCAGGACGCCGCCGTCGACTACACCAAGGCCTTCTCGCTCGACGACGCCAAATACACCGTGCCCACCATCATCGGTGAGCCAACGCGTTGCCACGCCAAGGCACTAACGAGCGATTGATACAGGGAGCAGATTTCTATGATTTTTCATACTTTTGTTCGTTGCTTCAGGATATAGCTAAGTGATTTCTTGACATTTGGTTACAATTGGTAGCTTTGTAGAATAATATGTTACTGCATATTTGTGCATATTTGGCCAATTTTTTCTGTTGGTGCATATTTGTGTAATTATAGGAGCATATTTTGCATATTTTGTTAAAATAGAGACTCATCTCTAAAACATTTCATTGTTTCAAAGAATATATTTATTTGTTATCGTTCGTTGATTAGAATGAGCTTGTTACAGTTTATGTTTTTTTCCCATTCCATAGATGATAAAGTACTTCTGCAAATGAAGGATCTTTCATGATATATTGTTTAAACCAGGCAGAAAAATAAAATGAGACATATAATATCTATCACTAAGGTGTAAATTTACTTCAATTATTTCTCTTGCGAAGTAACATGGGTTATATTATGTTTCCACAAAAATTTCTCTTTTCATTCCGAGTATACATCTCTTGAATTTTATCTCGAGAAAATGAAAAATATGCTCTTGAATAATTGCATATTCAAGAACATATTTTAGAATCTTTTAAGTCATAAATGCAAATTTTTAAAAGCATATTTCAAGTTTTTTAGGGCATGTTGGATGAAATACACGTTAAGGAAATTTTGATATAGTATACATCATGGAAAATGATATGTTTGAACTCAATTGAAAGTGCGGATGTTTCGGATTAAATGTGTTTAGAAAATTTTGATAGTGTGCGTCGTGGGAAACATGTTTGACCTAAATTGAAAGTTAGGTTGTTATATGTTGAGGGGTGTTAAGGAAATTTTGATCATACGCGTCGTGGAAAATTATATTTTACCTAAATTGAAACACGTGCTTGATTTTTTGACTCTGATGATTAATAGTAGGGATAGTGGAAGAAATGCATGTGTAATGAAAGCTAAGAAGTGTAAGCATGAAAATATGGCGAGGACGAGATGCGAGAGTCGTGGATAGGACGGAGAGATCTGAAAATTGCCCTAACGAAGGGCTTAATAGAAGCCGAAACGTTGGCAGTTTGAATTGGTATTTTTACTGACCTACACTCAATAATGGGTCCATCCCCTAAATTGAAAGTGCGGGTGTATTTGTAAGTGACTTAAAGAGTTGCAAAATTTAAGGCTTGACCTTTTTTTTAAATAACTTATTAATCCTTGTTCGGCCTGTTAGGTCTTTCAAGGTTTTGAATCATACATACAATTTTTATGCAAAGTTAATAACATTCGGCTCATTTTACATATTTTGTAACTTACAATTAAATATTAACTAATTACCGAGGAGTGTCCAGGAAGGGTCCTCTAACTACTAGAATTTATTTCTAAGTTGTTTTTAATAACTGATTTCTTTTCTGCTATTTTACGGAGGTCGAAGTAGGTCTTTGGAATGCCGACTTTTGATTCTTGGATATGGTTTTGAAGTTGAACCTAACTTAAATTTTTGGGTTGCAGGGCAGGATGGTAGGTTTGTGTAAAATCGGGTGGAGAGTCTGTCTATCCATTGTTTTATTGGACATATAGGGAGTTCTTTTTGAATTTGCTCGTTGCGGATATTCGAAGGTGCATTTACTGTCCAGCGTAGATCCTTATTTCGAATTACTTGCAATTAGTTTAAATTACTACTTGCCGCACCTCCCCAAATTCGAGAGGCGTAGGTTAGTGAAGGAAGGCTTGTCCTGACCGCGGTGCGCAGGGCTGCCGCTGCGCCTGTCGCTGCGCGCGGGCGGGCTGCTGCGCGTGCGCGGCGCGCTGCGCGTCAACGCCAGCCGCGAGGAGGGCGTGCGCGCGGCGGCCGAGCTGGCCCCCAGCGCGGCGCTGGGCGCCGACGCCGCCATGACGCTGGGCACGCGGCGCGCGCTGCGCGTGGGCGTGCGCGTGCGCCAGACGGCGCGCGCGCTGCACTTCGCCGGCGCCGACGCGCACGTGCTGCCCGGCCGCCGGGTGCACCTGGCGTTGCGGGCGCCGTCCTCCCGCATGCAGCTGCTCGAGGCCCGATCCGACCTGCTCTTCGTGCAGGTACGTTTGGTCTCAGCTGTACTTCCGTTAGTATTCTGAGCGCCTCAATTTAATCCATCGCCAAGCAAAGCCTAAAGGATAAATCAATCACACCAAAAGAGATAAAAATAAACTAACTACTGGACAAAAATTGGTATGAATTTATATTATATTTATCACTTAATTGTTTGGTTCTTTTTTCTTTGTATCCCGTTATTTTTCTGTTGATTTTCTTCTTGTTTATACTTCTGTTTCTTTTTCTTGGCGCACGGGGGTGTGTCATCAAAATGGAATATCTCACGGTATTTCGCGTAGTTCTCGGTCGTGCCGCTAGAAATCGCATGGTCGCCAGCACTGCTCGATTCAATCGCGATCGTGTGACTCCTAGCGGCACGACCGAGAACGACATGAAATAACGTGAGATATTCCATTTTATTGACACACTCCCGTGCGCCAAGAAAGAAAAACCAAAGTATAAACAAGAAGAAAATCAACTGAAAAATAACGGGATACAAAGAAAAAAGAACCAAACAATTAATTGATAAATATAAAATAAATTCATACCAATTTTTGTCCAGTAGTTAGTTTATTTTTATCTCTTTTGGTGTGATTGATTTATCCTATACGCTTTGTTTGGTCACGGGTGAAATTGAGGCGCTCAGGATAGTAACGGAATATCCCAACCGAGGTGCTTGAGAAAAATGGCTTTCTCGGTTTTCGTTCATTTTCACTCCATAAAAATTTTTTGAAGGTGGGGTTTGAGAATATTGAGAAAAATTACTTTCTCTATTTTCGTTCATTTTTACTCGGAACAAATTTTTGGTGGTGGAATTTGAGAGTTTTGAGAAAAACGACTTTCTCTGTTAAAGACGGCTATCCAGGCCAGCACCAAAGCTACAATGTCAGTGACTGGGGCGGATGCAGCCGATCGTTCTGGAAAGGCCAATCATAGATTTTTATTAAATTATAAACATTTTTATTATAATGTATATTATTTTCTAGTGAATATACCTTGTGTAGTGTGTATACTCGTATGATACTACACAATTACAAAAGTTTTTAAATAATTAAATATTTTCATCATAAATATTTAAATCAATTTTGCCAAATAAAAGTAAATAACAAACGAAAACTAGGCCTTTTGGGGGACCATGGCCCCCATGGCCCCTCCCCTGGATCCCCCACTGTGCAGCACCGGAACTTAGATGGCCGTAGTGGCGTGGGCGCGCAGCTGCCTCGGCCGCGGACGAAGCCGTTGGTGCCAGCCGCGCTCGCGCGCACGCGTGCGCGTGATTGCAGGGCGCGCGCGAGGCGCCTGCGCCGCTGCGGGTGCAGCAGCGCAGCGTGGGCGCGTGCTCGGGCGCGACGCTGGAGCGCGCGCTGGGCGTGCGCGCGTGCGCCAACGCCACCTTCACGCGCGGCGCGGTCTCCAGCAAGGCGCCGCCGCCGCTGTTCCCGCTGAGCGGGCCCGCCTCCCTCCGCATCGCCCTGGACAAGACGGACTCCTTCGACCGCTACGAGCTGCACTACGACATGGACGCCGACGACAACGGCGTGCGCGGACTCAAGGTAACTGACGCCCGCCTGGCCGCGTTTTCTTAAAAATTATTTATTGCTTGTTGGGTTGTACATAGATCAGTAAAACACTCTTTCATATGTATTGATGACTTTAAACTAGGCTTAACCTAGTTCTACTATTGCTACTACATTGGGGTAGATTCCTCATGAGAGTATCTACAGTTCACAATTGTCTGAGAATATTTTTAGGAAGGAATCGAACGGGTATCTATTGTTTATTCTGGTCTGTGTTCGTTGTTGAGGCTAAATTGTATTGTTTGAGCTGATCTATTGAGTTTATGTTAGAGTAGAAGGTATTGGATAGGCCTGCTATTTGGTGGCCGCGTGCAGCTCGAGCCCTGCGTCAGCACGTAGCTCTACCTCGAAAAGATCGTGAACCTCCAACTCGATAAGGTTTTTCCTGCAGTTTCCCTGATCCTTTGAGAAAATGCTGAGATGTTCCCTTGTTTTGCTTCTAGACGTAAATGTAACTTCATTATTTGTGCACGTCTTCTGAATTTCAGTGGGAAATGTAGTTATTCAAATTATCGTTTTCCATATTATTGCGGCAAAAAGTATTATTCTTTCATGAAGAACATGAGGGTTCAGGGCAGGACTTTATAGCTAATTCACCTTTGGAAATATATTTTATTATATAGGAGCGAATATTTTGTCAACAAAACCTGAAAAAAGTGCTCTTTTTCTGTATTCAAACTTCGACTAGAATATGGTTTAGGATAGAGATCACAGAATTATGAAAACGTGCACAAATTTCACTTCTCCCCATAGTTCGTCACACACAGTTTTAAACTGTTTTTGACGTAAATAAATAAATAAAAAAGCGTCTCAACATTAACCCTTTGCACCGTACGCAACGAGCATAACCTCCGACAGCTCGTACATGTAAGAGATGGCACGAGAATAGTGGCTACCAGCTCGTAGCGGTATGTAATGGAGCATATCCTACAACTCGAAGGGCATGTCTCAGATGCCACATCAAAATCCCTGTGGAAGTGATTACTGCTGTAAACGGATATTTCGTAGAGCTTCACAATTCCCATTTTTCCAATGAGGTGAAAAAATTGGAAACACGCTGGGCAAAGTGTATAGATCGAGGAGACTAAGGTAAAAATTGAAAAATTAGGTACGTTTTTTTTTATTAAAACATTTTTTCTTCCATTTTTACCAAACTTATCAAACAGTCCTCCTGTATAACAGCCTGTCCTCCACGTGGGAGGCGAGAGAATGCTACTCGCTAGCCTGTTGTCCGCGTGTACGGACCTTCCGCTTCTTCGTCGGTTCAAATGAAGACCGTGGGGCGTGCTGTGCCACTTTTCTGATGTAAATGAGTTAGAAGTGTTTTTTCGATGCCCCACAGATGTAGTGAGATGTTGGGTTTTTATTTTAAAGATTCGCCGCAAGATGGCAGTGTACTTCGTAAATTAACGTTTTTATATCAATGTATAGAATGCAATGTCTAAACTTTTATTCTCTGTTTTCTCAAAACATACTTATTGTGGTATAGCATGTTATTGCCCCGAGGTTTTCATATCGGTTCAAACTGGCCCTCCCTGACCTTCTTTCACTCCTCAGTCGTTTCAGTTTGGCCCAAAGTAGCCCTGCTGTCATTCTTTCACCTCTCAGTCGGTTTGGTTCATCCCTACGTATGCATTCATGTACCCTCCCGGGTGCGCACATGCCAGTGTTAACTCGTGCCCGCGCGTGCTGCGAAGGTGCACCTTGTCACGCCCGAGTCCATTTTTCGAGAGCGCATTACGCAGGGCCTCAGACGCCCTGAGACTCTGCGTAATGCACTCTCATGCTCTTATGCTGAAACTACTTGAATGCACACGTACTCTCCCGCGTGCGCACATGCCAGTGTTAACTCGTGCCCGCGCGTGCTGCGAAGGTGCACCTTGTCACGCCCGAGTCCATTTTTCGAGAGCGCATTACGCAGGGCCTCAGACGCCCTGAGACTCTGCGTAATGCACTCTCATGCTCTTATGCTGAAACTACTTGAATGCACACGTACTCTCCCGCGTGCGCACATGCCAGTGTTAACTCGTGCCCGCGCGTGCTGCGAAGGTGCACCTTGTCACGCCCGAGTCCATTTTTCGAGAGCCTGTAGCGTCGCAGGGCCTGTAGCGTCGCCGCTCGCTGCGCAGGTGCGCGTGGACACGCCCGGGTCGCTGGCGGACCGCGCCGTGTGGGCGGAGGCGCGCGCCGACCCGCGCGGCCCGGCCTTCTCCGTGGCGCTGCGCTCGCCCGCGGGCGCCGCCGAGGCCAGCGTGGCCGTGGCGCGCAACGCCAGCGCCGCCGCCGCCGACGCGCAGCTGCGCGTGGGCGGCGCGGAGCTGCTGCGCGTGGCGGCGTCGCTGCGCTGGGAGGGCGGCGACGGCGGCGACGGCGGGCTGCGCCTGCGACCCGAGCTGGAGGCCCGCGCCGCCGGCGCCCGCCCGCTGCGCCTCGCCGCCGACCTCGGCCTGCAGCCCGGCGCACGCTACCACGCCCACGTCGTGCTGCGCGGCGCCGGCGAGCCCGTCCTGCTCTCGGGTGAGTTGCCTTCTTTCACGCGCTGCTCCGGCGGGCTCGTTTTTCTTTCTCGCTACGGAGTAGATATATAATGCTGCGCGAAAAAACGGTGAATATTTGGTAGAATGCTCTATGAGATTTTGAACGAAAATTCGCAGTTTCTTCGCAGCCCTGGTAACAAAAGAGTGGATATATCTACTCTTGCTGAATTTAGAAAAAAATCCTCTAACACGTGGTGTAGCCATAATTCCAGGTTTGTGTGTCCTTGATACTGAAAAATCAAATGACGACAAAATGTCTGTCCGTCCGTCCTTCTGTCTGTATGTGGGTGCACAACACTAGCGCCTAAACCTTTCAGATTATTTTCTTTATAATTGATTTTTTCCAATCGATCTGGCTAATGTCGCAACCACTTGAATTTGAAACTGATATTTCAATTTGGGAAGGAGGTACTTTACATGAAGGCCCTGGGACATATTCCAAATTTTAAAAAAATGGCTTTATTGTTTTGATTCAATTTTGATGTTGGATAATGAAAAAACGTTTGAAAGAATGGTACAGGTCTCGTGTTCCTTAAAAACTCTGAATTTTCAAAAATTGCGTAAGTTCAAACATTTTTAGAGGTCTTCCTACAACTAAAATATTAAAGATAGAGATTTCCCCCTAATGAAAACGAAGACAAATGTCATGTGCTTTATTCGGTTGAATGAAGGTGGTTGGTGCGCATGCGAGCTGCGCACGCAGGACGGATAGTAGCTTCAGTGCGTGATAAGTCGAACGTCACGAACGTTAGTCGTTTGAATGAAGGTGGTGATGTTGGTGCGCAGGGGATCTGCGCACGCAGGACGGATAGTAGCAGCTGTGCATGAAAAGTAGAACGTTACGAGCGTTAGTCGGTTGCACGAAGGCGGTGATGTGTGGTTTGCAGGCGAGCTGCGCACGCAGGACGGCGGTTACAGTGTGCGCGGCGAGGTGTCGTGCCCGCTGCTGAACGGGTCGCTGGCGGGCAACGTGACGGCGGGGCCCGGCGAGTGCGCGTCCGACCTGCGCCTGGACTACGCGGCGGCCGACGGCCAGCGACACTCCGCCGCCTTCCACCACCGCTTCGTCTCGGGCTTCGGCCTCCTCGCGCTCAACGCCTCCACGCAGGTGCGCCAGCGCTGCGCCCGCCCGCGCAATTCTGTGCTCACCGCGTGCAAGTTCTTAACCCGAGAGAGGTGGCGCGGGGTCTCTTGTGACCCCACGTATCTTTGCTTAGCTGCAGTTGCCTAATTTTGTGAGTCAGAAGCTTTACATTTCACATACCTTTCACCACATTCTTTAGCTTTTGTCTGAAAGATTTTCAAAATTTTATAGGTAATAATTCATTTATAAATATCTGTGAAAACCAATACAAATACCTTAAATTTCGTTTTTTTTTCTAAGTTGTGTTGATTGACTTCGAAGCATTTTCAATAAATTATTTTTATGTGCGACAATGTTAGAAAATGAAACTTACTGAATTTTCTGATACCTTTGTTGTTGTAATATTCCGGAAAATGTAGATGGAGTCACTACATAAAATGAAAGATAAATGATAATTTTGCCCTTTTATATGTTTCAATTCCTCATTTGCATGTTTGTTTATAATAGTGCATTACGTTAATACTACTTTATAAATTATTGATTGTTATTAAAATAACTAATTTTGCACTTATTTGTTGCTATGCACCTATTTGTTGCTAATATAATATTATAAAAAATGACTTAAAGGGGTCAGAAATGACCCCGCGCCACCTCTAACGTTACTCCGGCAAGCGCCACATCTCTAGGGTTAAGTCAATTTTTGGCGAAATTTGGTTACGTACTGAAACTACAAGTTAAGTATCTATATTTTATTTTAGTAAAACGAACTAATTGAAATGTTGCCTCCTTAAAGACAAAAAAGTATTGGGAAATAGCGTTGAGCGTAAGAAAAAGCGTTGGCTCAATAATCTAACCCTTGTTTTCACCAAAATAAGATTTTTGACTGAAGAACATTTACCCCGTGACCACAGAATTGATGACACTGCACTGCCTCTGACTGGGGGGCGGGTCCTAGAGTTCAAGTCCCGACGGTTGCAGGATTTTCGACATTAGCTCCATAGCTGGGTCGAATTCAGTCGCTTGCTAGAGGATAATTTTAGCAGCCAGCTGCTCTGATCGGTAGTTTTCCGTACCGTTGGCCAAACGACGAAGTATCTGAGCCACGGTGTAAGATATATAGGTGTGTCAACTAGCCGCCTTTAGGTCAAATTTTCTGAAGGCAGTTGGAAGCTAGTTCCTCGCTTGTCCGTACGGTGCGCACGATCGGTTTGGGTCACGGTGTAAGATATACATTTTAAAATGACATCTTAAACTGTGGCTTTTCACAGTTTTACATAACATTTCCAACCCATTTTCGTAACTGTTCGCTCTAGACTTTACCCATTCCACCGCGGAACGAAAAATCGCTGATTTGAAATTTGAAATCAGCTGATCGCAGAGCTGTCGAATAGATCACGATCAATCACGACCTTGCCCAAATGATACTCAAAGATCACAGCGCTTATATGCGAGAACTGTGAGAACTAGCCTCAAATAAGCTTCAGTCTTAGACTGAGAGTGAAGACGCCTATGTATCTTACACCGTATACGCTGCCGATACCGTAATGAATCCTCTGGCGAGTCCCGCACTGTCCCGTTGGCCGAGCGGCGAAGTGTGCGAGAGTGTGTGTGGTTGCGCGCGCATGCGCAGGCGACGGAGTTCCCGGGCGCGGCGGCGCGCCTGCAGTGGGCGGCGCGGCGCGAGGACGGGCTGCGCGAGCACCGCCTCCGCTGGGAGCGCGGCGGCCGCGTCTGGAAGAGCCTGCAGCGGCTGCGCCTGCAGCGCCAGGGCCCCGCGCGCACCTGCAGGCGCTCGCCGCCTTCTCCTGCCCGCAGCGGCGCATCGACTACAAGATCGACCTCGAGCACAAGGTGCGTGTTGCGGGTTGTCGCTTTGGGAATAAGCTCTTGAAATAGAGTCATGCTAATTAGCATACCTCGTAACTCCAAACAGTTTTACATTGGAAAGAATAAGCATAGCCGGGAAGCAGAATTTAAGTTTCATTTTTTTTCATTTATTTATTTATTTATATTTCTGAATTTACATCGTTCAGCCTTTCGGCTCTACAGATGATTGGTGACTTATACTAATTTTAAAAATTACGTGTAGGAAACTCAATGAGCACCACCAGAACATCACTAGAGATGAATTTAATTAGTGAAGTTAATTATTTCTATTCAAACGTGGAAAAGCAGTTTAAGAATGAATGAAGGGGATATCTGTTTTTTTCTCAGAAAGGGAGGGTTATCTATGCCGAAGTTGTAAAAGGATGGTCCGGTTATGTTAGGTAGGTGGAGGAAGAAATTGTGGGATATGTGAATGATTTGCCCTTTTATTGATTTTAGGTTGAAATCTGAATGTAGAGTTGAGTTTCTAACAAACCATGTAGCTTTGGTTGCAATGCGGAGGATTCTGTTTTGGAAGACTTGGATCTTGTTTGTGTGGGATGCTGCTGAATGACACCAGATCGGGCATGCGTAAAGGAGTGGTCGCCGAATGGATTTGTATAGGAGGTTTAGTTTCCTTTCTCGTTGAACTCATAAATACAGGGAAACTCAATTATTTAGGATGATCGATTTGTTTTTTACTTTTATTTATTACTCTTCTTTCATAATTATATTTTATCATGAATTAAAAAGAAAATAGAGGAGGGAATGTGGAATTACGACGTTTGCTAATTAAAATGGTGTGATGCGAGTTGGTTCAATGTAAATGAATTGAAGATGTGGGGGCAGGAACATGCTATACTACATTTCTGATGACACTGAATGTATTTCGATGCTCCATAGATGTAGCTAGATGTTAGTTTTTTACTGGACTAACTGGTGGGTTACCGGGCAAGTCCGACAACACGGGGTTTATCATGTACATACTCACTACGTCCACCTGGAATCTGACGATGTGAGTTGCACCGTGAAACTTAGAGCCCGGGTGGTCGTCAACAACTTTCCACTAGAGACCGTGACCGCCTACGTAGCCACGATCCCCTCCTGCGGGAGGCTAAACATGCACCGTTGCTGCGCCGTCTATCTTACTGATGTTGTGTGTGTGTGTGTGTGTGTGTGTGTGTGTGTGTGTGTGTTTGCGCAGGCGTCGGAGCGCAACTGGAGCTCGCGCGCGGAGGCGCTGCTGGGCTGGAAGCAGCGCTACGTGGCCGGCGTGCAGCTGTCGCGCTCCCCGGGGCCGCACGTGCTGCTCACCGCCGAAGCCGCCACGCCCAGCGTGCGCGCCACGCTCGCCGGCCGCGTGCAGCGGCGCAAGCACCTCATGGTCAGTACCCGCCTTTGAGCGAAGCCCACACTTGCTGGTTAGTACCCGCCTTTCAGCAAAGCTCACAATTGCTGGTCAGTACCCTCCTTCGAGTTCGTCCTGGGACCCACATGCTGGTTAATACCTACCTTTGAGCAAAGCCTACATTTGGTGGTCAGTACCCACCTTTGAGCAGAGCCCACAATTGCTGGTCAGTACCCTTCGAGTTCCCTTCGAGTACCCTTCGAGTTCGTCCTAGGACCCACATGCTGGTTAGTACCTACCTTTGAGCAAAGCCCATATTTGGTGGTCAGTATCCATCTTTGCGCAAAGCACCCAACTGCGAGTCAGTACCCACTTTTCAGCAAAACCCACGCTTGCTGCTCAGTACCCACATTTGAGAAAAGCATTCCCGTGCTGGTCAGACTCGTCATTGAGCAAGCACTTGCATATGCAAGCACTTGCGTTAGTACCCACCTTTAAACATACCATTTGAGCCTTGAACATACCTAATGTCTGCGGTCGCAAAAACGGAGTTGGAGTCAGAAACGTATTTTTGATTTATGAACAATTGTAAAGTGAGTTAAAACGAAGGTGAACTTTCTCAGTAACGTGTGTTACAGGTACTTGTTTAATGTGCGAACTTAAAATATTTTTTGTAATACGTTACATAATCATATTCTAACGTCGAACGTGGAGTAATCCTCCGCTAACTTCGTCATTGTGTTTTCTCCCTTCGACCAGCGACGCAGCGCCGTTAGTTCCCTGGGGTTCCCACACGGTCAGCCATCCACGAGCCCGCGGCGTCTGGAACTGCTTAACCTCCATGATATAACGGAGCTTAATTAAACCATTTGGCTAGCGATGACGGCTCTTTCATCTTTGTTCTATTTGATGCAAGGGCGCGGCGTCAATAGTTCATCAAGGGTTTCCTGACGGTCACCCATCAAGGAACCTGCGGTGTATCGAATTGCAAAACCTCTGTGACATCACGGAGCATAGTGAAGCAAGTCGGCTAGCGGCGCCAGATATACTGTTATCTTTATTCTGTTCGATGCAAGGGCGCGGCGCCGTTTGTTCCCCAGGATTCCCAGACGGTCACCCATCCAGGAACTTCCTGTGTCTCGAGATGCTTAACCTCCTTAATGTCACAGAGCGTAGTTAAGCCATTCGGCTAGCGACGCCGGCTATACTTTCGTCTTCATTCTGTTCGATGCAGGTATATTCTCACTTAAGGGGGTTTTGTGTGGCAGGGCGAACTGGAAGGGGAGCTGCAACGGCCGGGCGGTCGGCGCAGCAAGCTGACGCTGACGGGCACCTACAAGCACGAGGGCGCCGGCGGCGCGGCGGGCGGGCGCGAGATGCACCAGGTGCAGCTGGAGCTGCGCGGGGCGCTGAGCGGGCGCCTGCTGAGCCACGTGGCGCTGGGGGCGGACGGCGTGGAGCACGCACTGCGACTCGCCGCCTCCGCCGACGCCAACGCCACGCCCACCTACTTGCACCTTCTCACCTACCGCACGCACGACGAGTGAGTACTGCTTCACGGGCACAGGATAATAAGTTTTTTAATTATATTTTTCTTTGTTCAGTTTTTTAAGACAGTCTTATATACTTTGATGATCAAAAGGTTAATTAAAGGTCATAGATTCTAAATTTGGAATTTTATTTCTCTCGACGTTTCGAGGAGCACTTTTCCTCTTCTTCAGGAGTCTGAGTAAATACAGAAATACTTATATGTTTAGTTACAATTGAGGTAATAATACAATTTGTTGTAAATTTAATAATTATGTACCAGGCACAAATGAACTCACCTTATCCATAGATTCTTAAATTCACTGGTAATTTTTAATGACTAACTACATCTTGTAAAACAGCAAAGTTACATGACCACTCTCAATTGTGTCAGAGATCAAACTGAATATACGAATGGAGAAGGGTAGATACTTGAATTTATGAATAGTTGAATTCAAACTTTGGAATTTTTGAATTTGAATTCAAAATTCAAACAATTTGTATTATTACCTCAATTGTAACTAAACATTAACGTATTTTTGTATGTAGTCAGACTCCTGAAGAAGAGGAAAAGTGCTCCTCGAAATGTCGAGAGAAATAAAATTCCAAATTTATAATAGATGGTCTTTTATTAACTTTTGATCAGCAAAATATATGACTGTCTTATACAAATTGGATAAAGAAAAATATAATTAAAATCCACAGACCGTCAGAAGATATTGTAATATGTTTTTTTACTTTCTCGCTTCCGCTTACGCAGTAGAGAGATTGTTATGTGATCTCCTTCTTACGTGTATTGTACAACTCTTGCATCCAAATCTCTCGTATCCAAATCTCCAAATTCCTCTCTCATTCCAGTCAAACTCTTCTAGACCTCTTCTTGGCATGTCTTTAAAAACCTCATTTTGCCATGCCTCTCTGGGTCTCTTTTTTTTCTTCTGCCTAGGAAGCCACTAACATTTCTGGGCCATCTCCCACAATCAAACCTTTTCACGTGACCGAACCAGCCTTCGTGTTTGCAATTCATCTATTATTGATTTTTGAACCTGTTTTCCCTTAATGATTTCTTAATTCCTAATATGATCCATTTTAGCTTCTTCTGAAAAAATCCGAGTTGTAGACTCATTAATTATCTTCTTTCTCTTTTCCATAATTGCCTTGTTTCTGAGCCATACAGTATTATACTTTGTGTGAGAGTCTTTTTATGAGATTTCGAGATTTCTTTTCCCCTTAGCAGCAATTTTAACTTTCTAATAGTAATGCTCTTGTGTAATTTTTGAAGCAATATCTTTTCTGGAATCTCTTTCTTTGCTAATAATTACACCCAATTATTTAAATTAGTGACATGTTGTTATGTAATGTTGCGCGAAAAAACAGAGAATTTTCGACAGAAAAACTCTTATAGCCGGCGCCTGGTAACGAAAAAGTGGATAAATCTAGTTGCTAAATTTAGAAGAAAAAAATCCCCTAACACGTGGTGTAGACAAAATCCATGTTTTGTGGATTCTTCGTACCGAAAAATCGATTGACGGCAAAACGTCTCTCTGTCCGTGAACAAAGCTAGCGACTAAACCGTTCTGCCAATTTGCTCCAAAATTGATATTCCCCAGTCGATCTGGCTGATGTCGCGGCCCCTTGAGTTTTAAACCAACACACCTAAAGGTCGAGCTGGTGTCAGTAGGTATGGGGAGTGACTATCTTTCTGAAGGGATAAAGGCGACACAGAAAAGGCAGACGGGCACTGTACGCGCATGCGTGTGTGGTGTGCAGGCGCCACATCGTGGACGGGACGGTGTCCATCGCCGGACGCAACTTCAGCGGCAGCGTGGAGGCGGTCCGCAGCGCCACAGAGCACTCCACCGTCATCCGACTGCCCTTCAGCTCGGACATCGTCATCTCCTCCAAGGTACGAGCACACGCGCGCATTGAAAACCAACATCTAGAGGGACATCGATTATCCGAACTAATTGGGCCCAGGTATACTTCGGATATTCGATAATTTTGATAACCCAACATAACGTCTATGCAAACTACCGTTGCACTAAAAGGCGGTGGGTTTTCTGCCAACAATGAACATTCCGAGTGAGAGACAGCTGTTAAGCATTTAAGATCGGTTGGAAGTGTACTGTTAGTTCTCTTGCACTTAAAGGGGGTGAAAAGCGTTTTTCTGCTAATAATAAACATTCCGCATTTATTTTAGTACTTGTTAAAGTTTACTGTAGTCAGATGATTAACAGTAGTACAGTATCTTGTTTAACATTTTATCACTGTCATTCATATCGGGGATCATTCTTAATATTCAGTATTACAAAAGAAAATGAATACGTGTAGTATATGGAATCTAATTAAAAAAATATTCAGAGAAAATATGAGTTCGGATATTTGACGTTTCGGATGATTGACGTTCGGATAATCGAAGTCTCACTGTACATCTTCTGTGGCCTACACCAGGAGTAATCGAAATGGGGTAAGCGCACCCCCAAACACAGGCCTCTAAAGGAAGAAAACAACTTCTATGGGAAGATTTGAAAGAGAAAATAATATCTTTGCTGAATTTTAAAAAAATTCTGTCTCATACTTGTAATCCTTTGCCGTGTAAATTTAAACACAAGTATCGATTAAATTTTAAAAAGTCTTCACCTATAAAATAATATTAAACATTTTTCATGTAGGTAAATTTCATACCACAAGTGCATTAAAATGTTAGTCATGTGTGAGGGGAACAACCTTCAAAAAGTATGAGAATACATAACTTATGCTATTTTTTCTAATCTTTGAGTGAATGTTAATTCGGTGCTCCAAGAATTCAACACCCTCAGATTTTCCAAATTAACCTGATTCTCCTGTTTACAGTCAAAGTGCATCTTCTTGAAAGTATGAATGAAATGCCTTTGTTTCTCTACTAAGTCAAAATCCAAATTACTGCAACAGTATCCCATTTTTTATTGTGAATTATAAAGAAATCTCTGTGAGGGAGAGATCAGTCATATTGGAAATAATGTTTTAAATTATAAACAATGACTACGAAAGCAAAGTCTAAATATTTGCACAAAGGATTAAAAATCTGTTTTTTTTTTTGTTGTTTTTTTATTTCGGCAAACTGTGAATTACGAGTCGTAGTGTCTTTCATGACACTGTGGACCAAATATGTTTCCCGCTCACACAGACAACAAGGAATATTCTTCTTAACGTAAGTTACTTAAGGGAAGTGTATTACATTTCAGATCCTTCTTGGTATTTGAACTGAGTTGGAAAATTGCATCATAATGAGCTATAATACCTAAGCACCGCCCCTCCTTTCTCCCTGTACACAAAACTAATACATTTTGTATTTTATACAGTTCCTAATGAGTTCTCCTCCTGGTCTTGAATCACATGATTACGACGCACTGCTGCTGGAAGTGTCTTGGGACAAACAACTGCATCCCAGCAACTACGTGGCCTTCAACACGACCTTCAAAGGCGCGCACTCGCGCGTTCTGCTGGAGTACCCCAACCAGAACATCCTTTGGGATGTAATTAGCGAGTGAGTAAATAAACTATTGTTTAATTTGTTAAGGTTCCGATCGTCATGTAAATTATTCAATAATATAATAAAAAATGTCTAATTATTTTTTAATGACGATCACCTTATCATTTTTAATCAGTAATATATTGTTACGTTTCGGAGATTTGCTTTCTCCATCTTCAGACACTGAAATATCATTATATAATATCAACATATTGTAAAACTGTAATAAAAACTGTAAACAAATGTTTTACAATGTGTTGATTTTATGTAATGCTATTTCAGTGTCTGAAGATGGAGAAAGCAGATCTCCTAAACGTAACAATGTATTACTGATTAGAAATGATAAGGTGATCGTCATTAAAAATCATTGGACCTTACTTTTTTGTTATATTAGTAAGTAGACTATCTTTGTACACGCACTACGCTGAAATAACTAGTCGGTGCATCAACTGATGTCACTACAGTGCCTCTGACCGGGAGGTTCTAGCTTTGAGTCCCGACAGTAGTAGGATTTTCGACATTAACTGAGTTCTGTCGCTGTGTGGAGGAGAATTCTAGCGGTCATCTGCTTGATCGGTAGTTTTCTGTGGTTTCTCCGATCAATACCAGGCGAATGCCGGAGTAGTACTCTAACAAACGAGCCACGGAACGGACGCGATCTTTTCTCCCCACCTTGTCCTATTCTACCCCTTACGTACACACACTCTTACACGCGTTGCCCTAACACACATGTCGGGAGACCCGTCGGAAGCTTAGAGCTTGTCCCGGCTGAGACGGTGCCTTGCTGGAAGATACCTGGTTGGAGAAAACCCGTAGCCGACGGAAGGTTGGCACCGGATCTCACCATTCATAGGGAATAATTACCGCCACCTCCTACGATAAAAAATGAGATATACTAATCACTAATCAACCAACCAAAAAACTGAAGTAACCAGTCACCAATTTAACTTCTATTACTATATAAATTACATTGTGAAAGTATAGGAAATTGAATGAATGCCTGAAAATGTGTGAATCGTTTATCATCAGAGTACGAATGTTAAAGATCTACAAAGTATCAAAAGACGCCTATCCCAAACACAATCTCCTGAAAAAACAATTTACTGTATTTTTAATATTTCATTGGAATTAAATATATATGGTTATATTACATTTCCTACATTCAACGGATAAGCTCATATGTTGACATTACTACTCACTGAAAAATTTATATTGTGAATTAATTTGACTAACGTCGATTAATTTTTTTTTATTTCGGCAATGCAATTTTCAACAACCAAACCGCCAAAGCAAACTATATTTATGATGTAATGTAAGCTCTAAGTTGAAAACATGAATAGAACAAAGGAGAATGTTTAACTGCGTAAATTGAATGATTAATACGCAGAAAAATGTTATTTAAAATGTATGTCGATTGAAGAATGACTATTGATTAAAATTAGGGCTATTTGTTATTGTTTTGAAATAATTACTGCATTTCACTAATTAAGTCTTCACATGGAGTGTGGAATTAATTTTATCCTTCTCCCCAAGTTGTCAAATGTTGACTGCTTAGTTTCACCACTTTTGAACGTCTTTTTTGTTCACAGTCCCGGACATTTTTCACTAAACTTTGGTTGGGATAAAGACCGTAAACTTCAATCAGAAATTCGATGGATTCTGGAAACCTATGAAGGAATGTTTTCTGCATGGATACATACACCTTTCAAGGGATTGGAAAAACAAAATTTCATGTTGAACTACACAGCTGACGGCCACGGGTTGATTCTACATGTAAGTACCAACAAGTTTTCCCATTTATATTTATCAGTATATAGATTTATTTTTACTTTAGTTTTTAATAATAATATTAATAATAATTAATATTATTAATAATAATTAACAATATTATTTTAACATTTTGTCGTTTATTTTTACAATAAAATCCATCCCTAAATAGAAATATATTTTGCCTCAGCATAAAAACCTTAACATATTTATTTCATATGCTTTTTTTAAATTTAAAGTAGAAATGTTTTAAAGCTTTTGGAACTAATTTGTTTTAGCTTACGATCAGCATTACAAAGATTTGTACTCTGTTTGTATTATTTGTCAAGCGTTTTCTTATCTTTGGTTCTAAGCATCATAAATTCTTTATCGAATTCATTGCGTTATTCCATGTGTCCAAAGCGTGATAACTTGAGTCGAGTTAGCAAAAACACATTCATTTATAGATACAAATATGAATGTGGCTTACGTCATGCAACGTAATCATCCCGGGCACACTGAATTAAGAAATATGATTAAATGCAATGTAATCATCCCCTGCACACTGAAAATGCAGAATTCACATAAGAAATCTTGGAAGATTATTTATCGGTAATGTTTTATGTCCCGAAGAGTACATGACAGTGATGGTAGTTATGTAGTGGTCGGTAGTGTACCAGATCAGATCCTTACTTTCCCAGTGGACAAGATCCTGAGTATAAAGTGTTTTGAGCTATTGCTAATGTGTTATGTTGGGAAGTGTCCGTACTCTAATATTCCTAGTGGTAGTACCCAGTTGTCGGTGGCGTAGCTGCTCCATACACTTTTACTCCGTGAATGAGGAACTCGATAACAATGTCGCGAGTTGCGGGGGAGAGGGAGGACCCAGCAACTCGTACAGGGGAAACTGAAACAGCGTGTATGTATGAATGTATGTGTGTATGTACGTATGTATGTACTTGGCGCGACAGCCCGTGAAGGGGCTCGGGCCTACCGGCATCTACCTCGCGGCCATGGGTTAAGGGGGTACGTGTGGTTAGCACGTAGACATCCCCACGCCGTATTCCTGGAAACAGCGTGTAGTGAATATAATTTATTATGCAGCGAAGCCTTCCTGCCGAGAGTGGGTGGCGGCGCGACTGGTGCCTCCGGCATCTCTGCTGATATCGAAATAGGGGGCGAGCTACGAGGCGCTCGCGTTTCTATACTGCGATTTCCCCAACTCTGCCTCTCGAGCCCCTATGGCAGTGGTGTTAAAGTCTCCTACTGGTGGCAGTGGCGCGCCTCGCAGCACCGTGCCCTGCCACGAGCTTCCCTGCACAACTACCGTCGGGAAAGGAAACTATTAGTAACCCCGCCGTTTTACAGAGATGGCGTTGTGTCTTGTGGTGGAGTGATGAACTGCGTGGAGGGGCGATTTCGTCGGGGCACTCGTGTCACGGACTCCCGCCCGTGCCTTGACAACACTGGTGTAGTCCAAGGAATTAGTGAATGACTGATTTTCCGGGTAGGAAGTGTTTGAGCCCTAGCTGATGCATTGTGTGAATGCGCAGTCGTCGGCGGCGTGCCTGGGGCGGCGTCAGAGCGTGACGGCGCGTGGCCAGCGGCGCGGCGACGCCCTGAACGCGGTGCTCACCGCCGCAGGGGACTTGGCCCCGGAGCTGCACCTGTCGCTGGAGCACGACCCGCGCGCGCGCACGGGCTTCACGGCCGTCAGCGAGGACAACCTGCAGGTAGGCACGCACGCGGGGACACGAGCAGGCGCTTCGCTGCAAGTACGGTAAAAGTGTTCTTATTTATTTGTAATTGTGTTTTGTAATTGTAAATGTACTTTTATGTTTTTGCATTCTGCCACCGGGTAACAGCTGCCCAGTTGTAGAATAAAGCTTATATCTATATATCTATATCTATTATAGAACGATTTCTCTAATTCTGCCCCTCAAGCCCCTGTGGCCACGATGGAATATCACACTGAATTTCACATCTTTCTCTGTCGTACTGCTAGATGTCGCATGATTGCTAGCACTGGTTGATACGGTCGCGATCATACGGCATCTAGCGGCATGACTGAGAAAGACGCGAAATACCGTGACATATTCCATCGTGAAGACGGGCCTTGAGGGACAAAGTTACAAAAGTTGCACTATAACACTCTGTCACTCCCGCCCTTAGATAGAGTCAAACAAAAGTCTCTTTACTAATTAAAATAGGAATGTCAACCTTCCACGAATAAAATCAATGCTTCTACTTCTCTGAAGAAGTCTGACAAGGATATCAATAAACTTCTTATCTCTGTTTTCCACTACGTCGCCATACCCTGAAGTAAAATTTTTGATCCTGTGTGACAGAATCCAACATGCGAGTAATGGCGTATGAAACGGTGTTCTTGAATACTTCATCAAAATAATATTTTTTTTTCTGTAATACAAGGGAGTTTAATATTACGAATGTTGTGTTTATGCGTTTTTGTCGTTACTGTGCAAAAATGTAAATATTAGATGTAGAAAACGAAACAATGCAGGCGTTGATCGTAGTCCTACACGCAAGTACTCACGCTACGAATGGTCGCACGAGTAAAGGAAATATAATAAAAGCTGGTTTGTAATTGTTTATTGTTTCTTTCCATTATGCTTGCAATTATAATACAAGAACAGATAAATAAATAGTGTATTAATGATGTTAATAAAAAAGAAAAACTTCATAATGGGTGCGTTGGATGGAGTCCAACGCGGGAGTATTCGTTTTACAAATGACAAGTTTCCATACTATTATACAGCATTTATGATTAACATAACTCTTATGAAATGTTTAATTAATTTTTACACCATGATCCATCAAACCACGCGTTATCAGCTTATAAAACGGGCGCGAAACTATTTTTCGAAACCTTCATTTTTCAGGTTGCCCCTGCGTGGAACCCATGAAAGTTATCGTCTGACAACGTAGAGGGGATATATTAGTAATTGCTATTTTGTAGGAGAACGGTTTTAAGCTGAGAAGGGGCATTTATTTCGTGGCCAAAGATAAAGTGTTTATTCATACACATTAAACAGCATACGTTGTCACACCAACAATGTTTCGAATTTTCGTTAACTTGAAGCTTCTTTTTCTCGCACTCTCTCAAAATTAGTTAATGTAAAATATTAAAGAACTTACGTTGCTCATAATACTGTACTGTTATAGCGACTTAACGCAAGAAAACCGGAATGAAAAACTATTTGAAACAGCTGGCGTCCGTTAAGGATTTGACTCCTCTGCCAATTACGGATTTCACAGTTCGTCATCCGTTAGGAATTTGACAGTCCACCGTCCGTTAGGGATTTAAGACTTTTCTGTCCGTTAGAGGTTTAACAGTCCGCCGTCTATTAGGAATTTAAGTCTGCCATCCGTTAAGGATTTAACAGTTCTTCGTCCGTCATAAATTTAACATTTGGCCGACAATTAGGGATTTACCAATCCGCTGTCCGTTAGGGATTTCATAGTCTGCTATCCGTTCGGGTTTTCACAGTCCACCGTCCGTTAAGAACAACGGAATCAAACGTGTTGTAGCTCTAAGAAGTGGAATTTCTTGATTGTACGTTTTTTTTCTCTTTTAAGAAGAGCCTTGCGCGTGTTGCTGCAGGTGTCGCTGCTGGCGACGCGGCGCGGCGACGGGCAAGTGTCGTCGCTGGAGGCGAGCGTGGGCGGGGAGCTGCTGCCGCTGCCCGAGTGCTCGCTCAGCTACGCGCACCCCGAGCACGCGCTGTCGGGCGACCTGCGCTGCGACGGCACCCTCACGCTGCACTTCGACGCCTACGCCCGCCGCCCGCAGGTACCCCTCCTCCCCACTTACACACGCTCGCACTCGCTACTACCCCTCCCCTTCAACACATAAACACACACTACTACCTCCTTTCCATACACACTCGCATGCGCAGACCGACAACTCTACCGACGGGGGCGGTCCTCCTCTGTTGTGTATTGACACGCCCTACCCCATTATTCAAGCTCGCACTCGCTACTATCCCTCCCTTTCAACACATACACACTCACACACACACACACGCTACCGCCCCCTCCCTACCATACACACTCGTATGCACTACTTTATCCACGGGGCGTTGCTCCTCTGTTGTGTATTGACGCGCCCTTCCCCATTACACTCACTTCCATTTGCCACTACCCCTCCCCTTCAACGCACACACACACACACACACACAGACTCGCTACCATCCCCTCCCTTTCACACAGACTCGTATGCACTACTCTATCGTCGGGGCGGTGCCACTCTGTTGTGTACTGACACGCCCTTTCCCATTACACACGCTCACACTTGCTACTACCCGTCCCCTTCAACGCACACACACACACCCACTCGCTACCACCCCCTTCCCTTCCACACACACTCGTATGCACTACTCTATCGACGGGGCGGTGCCACTCTGTGGTGTATTGACACGCTCTTCCCCATTACTCACGCTCACACTTGCTACTACCCCTCCCCATCAACGCGCGCGCACACACACATACACACACACACACACTCGCTACTGCCCCCTCCTTTCCATACACACTCGTATGCACTACTCTACCCACGGGGCACGCGGTGCGTCTCTGTTGTGTATCGTCCTTTACCCTCCTCCGCAGGGCAACTTCACCGCCTGGATGCCGCGCCTGGGCCACGCCTCCTTCGAGTTCGACGCGTCCGACGACCGCAACTCGGCCGTGTTCGACACGCGCGACCCGAGCGGCGGGCGCGCGCTCTACGTGAGCCTGGAGCACGAGCGCGAGGGCGAGCGCAACTTCTCGCTGGCGCTGGACGCGCGGTGGCGCGGCAGCGGCGTGCGCGCGGACGTGGCGGCGCGCACCGGCGCCGCCGAGACGCGCTACACCGGCGCGGTGAGCGGCGACCTGCAGATGGCGCTCGCGCACGTCACCCACCGCCCCGCGGACGGCTCGGCCCGCTTCTCCACCGAGGTCACGCTGCCGGGCGGCGTCACTGCCAACCACACCTTCCAGGTGAGGGCCAGGGCCATTTAAATTTGAATTAGTAGTGAGTACTCCAAACTCTGTGTCATAAAACTCAATAACAAAACAGCAGTAAAAATTCTAATGGATAAAATACGCCAATATTATACTTACATGACACAGCGCATGAGGTACGGAATGCCGCAACTGTTGCAGAGTTCGAATTACTAATGAATAACGGTCGATCGTCAGTGTCTAAAATTGTGATTTGAGTGTCATCCGGTTGAAAATATAATGAATGAAGTATAACTATGAGCTCATTAGTGCGACACCAATTATTTTCACGAAATCAACAAAAATGTAAGAATGCGGCACTGAGTGCCGCTACGCGCCCGCCGGAGGATTAAAAGCTTATTTTGGAAGTTTTCGACGTTCCCTCTCCGGACATCCTGCATATTGCGAAGCCTCCTGAGCGACTGGTTGTGCGTTGCAGGGCCGCGACCTGTTCAACTGGGCGAGCGCGGTGCGCGTGTCGACGAGCGCGCGCCAGGGCTCGCTGCAGGTGCGGCAGGAGCTCAACAACACGGCCTTCCTGCACCGCTGGGACGCCGCGTCGGGCACCCGCTCGGCGCGCGCGCTGCTCTCCCTGGGCTTCGGCCCCGAAGAGTACCCGCTGCAGGTGCTGCTGCAGGGCCCGGAGGGCGAGCCCTTGGGCCTCGAGGCGCGCCTCAGCCTGCAGCCGCTGCTGCGCCTCTCCTACCCGCCGCACTCGCTGCAGTTCAGCGGAAGCATCGATCTCGAACACCCGTGAGTCACGAGAATACATTGTTTTACTGTTTATTTATTTATGAAATCTGGGAATGCATGTGGTCGCAAGGGACAGCCAAGCTGAGAGAGAGGGTGCAGGTCCTCGACCATTGCTCCCACCCACGCACCAACTCCCCTTAACATTCGCTTTACCTCTTTTTATGTATTAAAACACGAGTAAATTAGAAAACACGTGACTAAAGAACACGGCGTTAAATTCAATGGTGTTGCAAGTGCCTAAACGGTTTAGGCTCTAGCGTTGTTGACCGGCCGACGAACAGCCAAACGAACAGTCAGTGAGACACAGGCGGAGAGACACAATGACAAACAGGAGAGACGAACAGGCGGAGAAGCAGGCGGACAGACGGGCAAGCGTTCAAATTGGCGGACAGACATGCAGTCTGACAGGTGAGCAAACAAATGAACAGGTTGGCGCACAGTATGGCGGATTGGCTGAGATACTGACTGGCCGACAGACAGGCAGACTGGCCGACAGACTAACCTCATCTGGCAGGATTTTGGCGTTCGCCATTCCATGTAGTAGGGGAATGATTGGTTCGTGTTTTATCGCTGTATCTTCCCCACCTTTCAGAAAAATAGGTCTATCCTTGGAATGGACAATCAGGTCGACCACGTCGACCTCTTTCCGGCTTTTTATTACCGGGTTAGATTTGAATTTAACTTCTTTGGCAACGGAGAAATTACCTTCTATCCAGTTTTCGCAGTCCGTCTTTCAGAGCATCTTTCTCTCTATATACATCACTTTATTCTTGCTGACTTAGTAAAACAGAAATAGTATTGTAGCAAGTTCTATCAGGAATGGTACAGATACAATATACTGTAATAATGTTCATATTCAAGAGGCATTCTATATTACGAATCAAGTCATTAAAATAGTGAAAGCTACTAATTAGCGAAACCAAAGGTGCCATTTTCTATTCTTTGGATTCTTAGCGAATTCAGTCATTTTACATCACCCAAACCAAGCGAATTTCCTAACATCAATTACTTTTAAACAACTTTAGAACTCAAGTAAATTCTATCAATATTTGATTGAAGTATTCTTGAACTGCGCCACATTGAAAATAATTTTCATGACCAACATCAGGAAGTTTTATTATCGTTTCCCACAGGTTGGCAATACTCATTCTCTGTGTTTTCTTTCAGGCTCAGGGCTGGCGGTTTCTCTGCAGAGCTTCTACTGCCTCAATCTGATCCTATGAATGTGTCTGCGTCCTACACCATCGAACGATACAACGTCACCGGCAACGTGGCCGCACGGTGGGGCAACGAAACGCTCACCGCCGACGCCAAATGCGTATTCGAGAAAGAGGACGAACTTAACAGACATACCCACGAATTAACAATAGACGTTGAGCATTCCGTCTCAGGAGAACTATTTTACCTCGATTTATCTCTGAAAACACCAGACAACACCACTCACCATCCGTCACGGCCGTCTCATTACATCAGCATGTCGAGTCACATTGTAGGCCGCGTGATTAGGAAAGAGATCCGGGTCGATGGTAGTGTGAACGTGATGATAGACTCAGGCCTAGGTGAAGCGCAAATAGACGTGACGACACCTTTCACGAACTGGACTTCGCTCAACTTTTCGTACCTAACGCAAATGGATTCAGCCGACGCGATAGCGTTGAAGTACAGCGTGTCGAAGGAGGACAAGACCGCGGAGTTCGTCGCCAAGTGCAAGGTGAGCCCCAGCCACTCGCTGGTGGACGCGGCGCTGCAGTACAACGACGCCGTCGTCGCCTCCTTCGCCGGTCACTATGACCGGAGCGACCTCTCCAACCAGACGATGGAGGTGAAGTGCCAGGTCGGCGACAAGATCTCGCTTCTGAAGGGCGGCTTCGAGCAAAGGGACAGCAACTCTCTCAGCGGAGGCGCCAGCTGGCACGCCTTACTCATCACCCCGCTCGAGGGACTCGCTCACGCACAGGTACGAGTTAGCTCGGAGCCAGCTTTGCTATTGTGTGGCCAGTGTCTTATGAAGGCTCTCGGCTGTTCGGATGACGCCGCGTAGAGGGTAGTAATGCCGACGTTTCGATCGTCATATCGTGGTCTTCTTCAGGGCGGATTGAATACCACAATACGATGGCCGGAACATCGGCATTACTGCCCTCGACATGATATCTGAACGCGTCGAGGGCGAAATGGAGACAGACTGAAAACTGAGTTAATATTCACTGTTAACACTCCAAATGTATATAAATGTTGTGAGTTAGTAATGCGTATATTCTGTGCATATATTAACCCTCCAGCAGGCGCGTCCCATCATTTCCCACCAGCAGGCGAGTGCGGCACTCCGTGCCGCATTTATCAACTTCGATTTTCGCGTCAATAGTTCTTACTTTTGTTTTTTGAATGTGAAGTAAATATTATTTATTTATGTTTTTATACATTTTATTTTATAATAACTAACTAAATAGAAAACGAAATAATAATATTAAAAAGAATCTGATCCATCACTCGCTCCCTCCGTGTCTTGGTACGTGTTACATAACGGGGAATGAATACAATGTAAACGTGCCTTCTAACGTTTCTTCGGAAACAACGCATTTAAATTTGAATTAGTATTTAGTTCTCCAAAATCTGTGTAATAAAGCTCAATAACAACACAGAAGTAAGAATTCTAATGGATAAAACACGCAAATATTATACTTACATGACAAAGCGCGTGCGGTATGGAGTGCCGCAACCCTTGCAGAGTTTGAATTACTAATGAATAACGGTCGGTCGGCAGTGTCTAAAATCGTGATTTGAGTGTCATCCAGTTGAAAATATAATGAATGAAGAATAACTATGAGCTAATAACTATGAATCGTGCGACACCAATTATTTTCACGAAATCAACAAAAATGTAAGAATGCGGCACTGAGTGCCGCTACGCGCCCGCCGGAGGGATTTTTTTATTTATTTGTCAAAAAACAGTAAAAACTGTATGTGAGGTGTGGGGAAAGATATTTATCTGCGCACATTTTCTTGAAGCTCAGAATAAAAATAAATCATAGTGTAAGAAGTGTAGTGTGTAAATAGCGTAATAGTGATAATAGTGTAAGTAGTGTAGTGTAGTGTGTAAATAGTGTAATAGTGATAATAGTGTAAGTAGTGTAGTGTAGTGTGTAAATAGTGTAATAGTGATAATAGTGCAAGTAGTGTGTGTATGTATACATATAATATTTATACATCCATTCAGCCTAGCTACATAGTAAAATGTTAGGTAATTTATGTGTAACAATTACCTACGAAATAAAACCAAAAATCTCTAAGTAAGGCGTGGTGCGTGGCAGGTGGATCTCGAGTTCGCCAACGCAGAGGGCGCGCAGGAGCTGCTGCTGCTGGTGCGCAAGGACGCGTGGCTGCTGCAGGCGAACGGCAGTTGCGTCTTCGGCCAGCAGAGATCGCACGCCGCGCTCGACGTGCTGCTGCCAGCGTCGCTGCCCGTGCGTCGCTTGGGCGCCGCGCTCGACTACCGCCAGATGTCGCCCTCCGACCACCTCGTCCTCTCCTCCGTCACCTGCGACGACCAGGTGAGGTTCTACACCAAATCGCTTCGGGACACCCTTCCGGAAAAAAATGTGTCCTCCAGATTTACTGAAAATACTAATTGATAGTATTGGTATACAAATGGTTACATCGCACCGCAATTACACCGTCCTGTAAGCTTCAAATCAATCAGTTGTTTGAACGCCAAAGAGAAGCTGCTTCTCCCGCTTTAATGAAGGAAGAACACAAGTTACTGACTTATGTTGTATCTGCATTAATTTCCATACGTGCTCTTCAAAACATTTCTTTTGAATTGCTTGACATATGTTATATCTGTCTGAAACGATGCATTTACGCACAGATAATATGATTACAATAAAAAGTCAAAATGGCAAAAAACCTAACTTGTGTTGTTTCTGAAATAAACCATTATGATATAAAACAAATTTGGGTTAGTTTCACATAAAACTCAAGAATGGCTGGGCCAATTTCAATTATCGCTATTTGTTTGGATTCATATCCGCCCCGAATAGCAGAATAACTATTTAGAATATCGGGAAAATGGTGCTAGAGGGCACTGTAGAACAAAAGTAAATATTCATGTCAAATGCAGCCCTTTGCACTGGGTAGAGTTTTTTCATCTAAGTCTTTAAATAACTCCTAAACAAAGCGTTCTACGCTATTAAAAAAACAAAATTTTAAAACCTAAGGCCTAGAAGGAACATTTCTCACGCCGTAGTGTACACAATGAGATCTTCTTGAACATTCTATTACATTTTTGCTGGTCCAACGCTTCTAGATATTACTCCACGTGCTAAGAGATGTGCAGAATCTTTTCACTTAAGAATAGTGTCTTTTAGTATAGACATTAACTACATGTGAATGAGATAGATAGAGAGAGATTCAGAGACAGAGTCAGGCACACAGAGACGGCGAGAGAGAGACGGAGATAGAGAGACGGAGACAGACAAAGAGATGGAGAGAGAACGAGAGGCGGAGAAAGAAATGGGCAGAACAACGTCTGCCCGCCTCCGCTAGTCATTGAGTGAACGCGTGGGGGTGCGCAGGTGCTGGAGACCAACGTGTCGCTGGCGGCGTCGGACGGCGAGCTGGCGGCCTTCCTGGAGACGCGCAGCTCGCGCGACGGGTACGGGCCGCTGTCGGCGCGCTTCAACGTGGGCGGGTCGGTGCGCGGCGCGGGCAAGGCGCTGCTGTTCGAGCTGGACGGCGCCGGCGGCCGCCGCTTCAACCTGACGGCGCAGCTGCGCGCGCCCAGCGCCCTGCGCGTCGACGCCCGCCTCGCCGCCTCCGCCGCCACCCCCTCCATCGGGCAGCGGCGCTTCCTCGACACCGCGCTCAGGTACGCCCTAGTCCTAGTCCCAGTCCAGGCCTAGGGCCTAGTCCTTGTCCCAGATGTGAGAGAGATTTTGTACTTAACCGCTACCAATAATAACTAAAGTAACGTCAAATCTTGTGTAAAGAGAGTTTTTGCGGCAGGCTGCTCTGATCGGTATTTTTGTGTGGTTTCTTCGATTAACTCCAGGCTAGTGCTGGTGCAGTATCTTAGCAAAGAAGCCACAGACCGCATGCGATTTCTGTTTCCCCTTTCTTGTCCAATGCTTACCCCTCACTTCCCTACACTTACACTTATATGCATGCATTACACTATCACACTTCTTGGGAGACCAGTCGAGAGCTTAAGGCTCGTTTCGGCTGGAGCGGTGCCCGGCTGGTGGGAAGTAACTGGTTGGGGGGAAACCATCGCAAGCCGACATAGGTCACGGCCACTTCTCGCGCAAAAAGTACGCACTACACTTACGGGACTAATGACCTTAGCAGTAGACGCGCCTGGAATCATTAATAATTCAATCAATAAAATCCATGCTACAACATATCCTTCACGAATGGGACTAATGACCTTAGCAGTTGACGCGCCCGGAATCACCAATCAATCAACTCCAGACAATAACTTATCCTTCACGAACGGGACTAATGAGCATAGCAGTTGAAGCGCCCGGAATCACTAATCAATCAAATCCAGGCAATAACTTATCCTTCACGAACGGGGCTAATGAGCATAGCAGTTGAAGCGCCCGGAATCACCAATCAATCAACTCCAGGCAATAACTTATCCTTCACGAACAGGACTAATGAGCATAGCAGTTGAAGCGCCCGGAATCACCAATCAATCAACTCCAGGCAATAACTTATCCTTCACGAACAGGACTAATGAGCATAGCAGTTGAAGCGCCCGGAATCACTAATCAATTAAATCTAGGCAATAACTTATCCTTCACGAACGGGACTAATGAGCATAGCAGTTGAAGCGCCCGGAATCACCAATCAATCAACTCCAGGCAATAACTTATCCTTCACGAACAGGACTAATGAGCATAGCAGTTGAAGCGCCCGGAATCACTAATCAATTAAATCTAGGCAATAACTTATCCTTCACGAACGGGACTAACGAGCATAGCAGTTGAAGCGCCCTTCTTCCCCCCGCGCAGGTACGACGTGGAGGGCGCGGAGGTGTCCGAGGGCGCGGAAGGCACGTGGCGGCGTCGCTTCGCGTCGCTGGCGGTGAACGTGTCGGCGCGCTCCTACGCGCTGGAGGGCGAAGTGAAGACGGCGGCCGACCGCCTGCGCGCCAACGCCTCCCTCGCCGTGCGCCTGCCCCGAGGGGAAGGGATGCGCGCGCACGCGCACTGCGACGCGCGGCCGCGCGGCGCGCTCTCCGCCGCCGCCTCCGTCGCCACCGCCGCCGGCCGCGACCTCTTCCGGGCCGCGCTCGCGCTCAACGACAGCCTGCTCACGGCGCAGGTAAGCCCCCGCTCGCGAAACATCGAAGGATTCGTTCTGTGGCCACGGGGTACAAGTGCTTAAGTCAAACATCTTAGTTTGGAGAAAACAAGGGCTAGATTATTAAGCCGTGTTTTCATATGCTCAATGCTATTTCCCTACGTTTTTTTCAGGTTAAGGAGGTAATATTTCAATTGGGTCGTTTTACTAAAATAAAATACAGATGCGGAGCTTATAGTTTGATTACTTAACCCAATTTTGTCCAAAATTGACTTAAGAGATCTAAGAGACGGCGAGAACCCTTTGTGCGATTTATGAGATTTTTGAATAGTATTCTTTGAAATTTATATATTAATTTATATGAAATTTGAGAAAAATATTCTCGCACGGCTTGTGGAATCTTCATTACTGCATCCGATAACGTGCAGAAATGTATACATTCCAGAGTAGTCGTGGAGAAACTATTTTATTGCAACGGAATGTAAAAGAGCATGCGTTCTTCTTTTTTTTCGATTTTTCCCCCTCCAGTTGACCTGGAGGGGCGGGAATGTATTTATGTTAGGGCTACATTAATTCTCCAGCTTGTGGAGATCGGGGAGGGCTGTATCTTAAATAAACTAACTTAAAACTAACTTATTACTAACTTAAAAGTATTGTATGGCTAGCCTCTTTGGGCCTAGCCTAATTTTATTTACAGTTTTTTTTGGATTGTGATTTAAAGTTCTCTATATTGTTCTTCTTCTTCTTTTCTTTTTGTTTCATTCACTCACTCAGTCATTCGTATAACTATATTTACAACTCATTCTCTCACATATTCATTCTCGCATTCAAACACACTATTCACTACACTACACTGTACACTATTTACACTGGATATTTCGCCACGGCGCCGGCTTTACTTATGCGTTCTTAACTCTGAGTGCGAGGTTCTTAACTCTGAGTGCGAGGTTCTTAACTCTGATTGCGAGGTTCTTAACTCTGAGTGCAAGATCCTTAACACTGATTGCGAGGTTCTTAACTCTGAGTGCAAGATCCTTAACTCTGATTGTGAGGTTCTTAACTCTGAGTGCAAGATCCTTAACTCTGATTGCGAGGTTCTTAACTCTGCGTGCAAGATCCTTAACTCTGCGAGGTTCTTAACTCTGAGTGCAAGATCCTTAACTCTGCGAGGTTCTTCACTCTGGGTGTGAGGTTCTTAACTCTGAGTGCGAGTGCCTGGTCGTGCGCAGGTGGTGAGCGAGCCGCTGGGCGTGCGCGCGCTGACGCTGGCCGCGAGCTGGGCGCCGCGCGCCGCCACGGCCCACTTCGCGCGCCTGCACCTGCACCTGCCGCAGCGCGAGCTGAGCGTCGAGGCGACGGCGGCGCGCGACCTCAGCGCGTGCGAGCTGCAGCTGAGCGCGTCGGGTGCCGGCGGCGGCCGCCTGCACGCCAAGTACGACGCCTCCTCCCCGCAGCGCAACCTCACCGCGGTGGCGGTGCGCGGCGACGACACGCTCACGCTCTCCGCCACGCTCGCGCGCGACCAGGGCACGCACGGCGAGTTCTACCTGTCCGCGTCGCGCTTGGGCCGCGTGCACGTGTTGGCGCGCCTGCACACCCCGCACGGCTCGCAGCTGGACCTGTTCGTCGACGACCGCGACTTGAACCGCGTTCTGCTCACCAGTCTGGCGTCTACGGATAACGAGGTCGCTGTCTTCACCGAATCGCAGTTCAGAGACCTACAGAAACTGAACGTTTCCATCCGTTTCGATGTGGTGCCTGTCTTCAACCATGTAGGCCTCGATATGGAATTCATAGGGGGGCAGACGAAGTTTCCAGCTAAACTTTCGGCAAAAATCGATAGAAAATCCACCTTTTTCAAACTCCATCATTTCATCTACAAGCTTTTCCCGGAAGGCATGGAAGCGGTACTCACATACGATAAGTTGTTAGACACACCCAGTAATCCATCGTTCGTTTTCGTTCTCTCCGTCAACAACACGAAGATCTTCCGATCCTCGGCGCATTTCCTTTTCGACTGGGAGAAGGAGATTCAAATCGACCTCAAGATGAACTCGCAGGTGCGGAACAAGAAGTGGAAGCTGGGCGTGGGCTGCCGGTGCGAGACCAAGTTCCCGTCGACGGTGAGCCTCAACGTGACGGACCAGACGGGAGCGCTGGTGGCGATGGACGGATGGGCCGTGGCGGCGGACCGAGGCGGCTTCACGTACCGTCTGACGCTCAGCACGGACTACGGGCGGCAGAAGCGCGAGGCGCTGGTGGAGTACTACCCGAAGAACCCGCTGCTCATGTCCGTGGACACCAACGCCACGTCGGGGGCCGAGACGAGACGCTACTTCGCCGCTCTCAAGATGGACGTGGAGCGCGCGCTGCTGCGGCTGGACCTGGCGACGCCGGTGGCGGGCTACGAGAACCTCACGCTGCACTGGCGGCGCGAGGACGACTCGTTCGCGCTGGACGCGCACACCACCTACCCCGGCTTCGAGCGCGTGGGCGTGCGCGCGCGCTTCTACCTGCAGGAGGGGCCCGCCAAGGCGGCCAGCCTGTACGTGGAGCGGGACGGGTCCACGGTCGGCGGCGCGCTCTACCTGGAGCGGGTGGACGGGCTGCTCAACGTCAGCTGCGAACTCGAACTGCACGGCACCGGAGGCGGCAAATCGGGGCTCAACTTCTGGTACGATGTGCGAGGGCCTTTGAAGTCCGTCGAGGTGATACTGCTCGACACGTGTGTACACCGCGTCGCCGCTACTTTTGCTACGGAGCCTGGACTCGAACTGCACGCTATTGCGGACATTAACAAGCAAGCGTCTTCGCTCGATGTGTCGTACAATCCGAAGCACGTGGCCTTCCGTGGAGTGGTCGTGGGCAAAACAGTTGCAGATTTTAATTTTGAACGCATTGATTCTGGCAATGACACGTCTGTGGATGCAAAATTCATGTCATCGTTTGTGGCGCATCCACTGAAACTCAGGTACGACTACAATATACTAGAAAATCCAAACCCAGAAATCCGTATGTTTATGACTGTATCGGCGTTGGAAAAAACATCCACTGTAGATTTCCGTATGCCAGCTGATGATTCTCCGAACATGTCATACAACTTAAAAGTCGATCTTCCAGAGGGCGAATGGACCGCCGAGGTTCGTATACGTGAGGAAGGTCCCATAGAAGCTAAAACCGTAGTGGTTGGTTGGGGAAGGAAGTTGCTGCATGCTGAAATGCACGAGTCTTCGCCGGGTGTGAAGGCATTGACGGTTTCTGTTCTGGATGGCCAATTCGTAGATGCAAGATTGACGTTCGATTTTTCAGGAATTAAAAAATTCTCAGACCTTCACGTGCTGCGTGATGGATCATCGATCTTGAACGCTCACCTCCACGCGGAAGAAAAGGAGGGGTCGATGGAAGTAATAGGAACCGCTGACGTCCCGAATCTTCCTTTGCGGGGTTTCGCCTTCAACTATACAACGGCTCGAGGAGAACTAGTTCGCAAAGAATATCCTGAAATAATGACCGATGATGGGGGAGTGGGACACTGGCTATATTTTGTTTGGCAAACGGAATCTGAAAGGATGGCTACTGATTTGCATGCGATCTTCGGATTGCATGCAAAGAGTTTGGAAGTTTCTGTTAAGAACGGAAAGAAACATCTGTTTTTGTATAATCACAAGTTCTATACTTTTATAGAGGAAAGTGTGGAGAGGCGACTAGATATGCAATTGAAACTAAAAGAGTTAGAATGGAAATTTTTTGGAGTTTGTACATCTCGCGAACACATTTCTGGAATAAGGTTAGAAGCTATGACACCTTGGTCTAAACTTCAACGTCTCGTATTCAACCTTCACAAGAACGACGCATTCGACTTGAAACTTCTCGCCACTTCGCACAATAAAGACGCCCAACTTACAGCCAAAATAACGTCGCAGGACGGAACTTTCGCCAGCGCGGAACTCTCTCTTCCCGACCGCCCGAAGGTAGCAGCCGTTCTGAGCGCAAAGGGCGGCCGCAACCCCGGCATGGTCCTGGAAGTGACGTCAGGGGAGCAGGTGCTGAAAGCGGAGGCCAGCGCCGCGGTGCAGGAAGGCGGCGGCGTGGAGGCGCAAGCGCGTCTCACGTCACCGTGGAGCAGCCCCTTGGCGCTGGAAGGCACCTACAAGCACGGGGTGGCGCGCGTGCGCACGCTGCACGGAGCACGCACGGTCGCGGAGGCGGAGGGCAAGATGGACTTCCAGTACGAGCGGGACGTCTCCTTCAACCTCGCCCTGGAAGGCGCCGTGCTGGACAGGAAGGTGCGAGCGTCCGCCGGCTGGAGCCGCCCCGCGGACGGAGGCTCCGGCCAGCGACACGCCCACTTGGAGTGGCAGTCGGAGGGCGCCGTCGTCAAGTTCCGGTTCGACGCGGAACCGGACCGACACGGCCGCGAGTTCGCCGGCACAATGGCGATCGTCGCGGACTCGATCGTTCTGCACGGATCCACCAACGGAACGTGGCCTCAGGCGGCTGCAGTCTCAGTGCGAACGGGCGGCATGAAAGAGGCTTACGAAGCGTCCTACGACTTTCGAGCGGAGGGGCACACTACCAACGGCGTGGTCGTTCTTAAAACATTGGTTTGGGAACCTCTGGAAGTGAAGGTATCACTGACTGACGACAAGAGCACGGGGAGGCGTGAAGCTGTTTTCTCAGCTCGTAGATATCGCGTGTTTGCTTCCTACAGTATCAACGACGACGACGGCATTTCGGACGCCAGATTCGAACTATCTGACACTAAAGGTATCATTTTGTCCCTAAAGAACATAATTACTGGCGAATCCTACAACGGCGAAGTGGCATGGCGTGAGAAAAACACTCCCAAGAAAGTGGAGCTCTCACTTCGAATGTCAGAGAACGGAAAATTTGAACTCTCGTCACCGTGGGACATGTACGCATTGGCAAACTGGAACCACGAGAATAAGACAAACGGCCAAGCGCTGCTGCACTGGAACGGCATGGACTTGAACTTGGAATACGATAGGTCGCTTCCGTTCAGCCGCGTGTTCCTCGGCTCGCCGTGGGGGGCGGTGCACTTGAGGCAGGTGAAGGGCGAGGAGCGAGGCAGCGTCGCCTTCATGGTGGACGACTCCACCGGGGACAAGCAGGTGCTCTACGCAAAGTACGAGTACGACGATCAGATGCGTTTCCTACTGCACGTCTGGCGCGAGGCACTGCACAAGGTAAGTGGGCGGAGGATACGCTTTCTATTACCCCTACGTCCCTACTTTAGATTTATGTTTTTGGTTGAGGTGGAAGGAACAAGGCAAGTGGGCAGAGGATACCTCTTCTGTTATCCCTACTTCCCTATTTTCCCTTAATTTTTAATTGTACATAGTTGGGGAAGTAGAGCTAGAGGTAAATGGGCAATGGATACGTATTCTATTACTTCTACTTACCTACTTTAGATCTATTTTGTTAGTTGTGGTAGGAGTAGAGCTTGGTGAAGGTAAATGGGCAGTGGATATATATTCCATTACTCCTACTTTCCTACTTTATAATTATGTTTCTGGTTGTGGTAGAAGTAGAGCTGAAACAAGGTAAGTGGGCAGAAGATACGTTTTATATTACCCCTATTTCCCTATTTTCCCTTTATTTTGTAATTGTAGTTGGGGGAGTAGAGCTGGGACAAGGTAAAAGGGGAATGGATGCGTTTTCTACTACTTCCACTTACTTACTTTAGATATATTTTGTAATTTTCCATAGCTGCCTCTCAAGGTCCGTCTTCGTGATGGAATATATCACGGTATTTCGCATCGTTCTCAGCTGTGCCGCTAGATGACGCACGATCAAGTCGTGCTTGATACGGTCACGATCATGCTGCATCATCGTGAAGACGGGCCTTGAGATACACACACACACACACACACACACGAAGTTGCTGTTTTCAGTTCTCGCGGTCTACTCCCTTGTGGGAGCTCTTCCGCGCGCTAGTTGAGTGTTTGCATTGTTCAGTGGCTGCCCTGCATTGAATTCGGTTTTACCGAGTTGATTAGCTTAGGACTGAAAGTTTCCCGTGTGCTTGGTGCACGTTTCTTTCATTTTGGAGCATTTTCCAAGAAGTGATTTTGAATTTCATTTTCCCAGTTCGTTCATGTTCCCCGGTTCTCTTTATTGAATACTATGCAAACAGCTATGGAAAAATCGCAGTATAGTTATAAGAACGTGCAGAAGGCGTGTGGCGAAGCAGGAGGTAACGTGAGTGGCTTGCTCGTGCAGGTGGAGGTGTCGCTGAGCCCCGACCTGCGGCGCGTGTACGCGCTGGTGGCGACGCCGCAGCTGAACGTGGACGCCGGCGTGGAGGTGCGCGCGGACGGGTGGGGGGGCGCGCCTGCGCACTGAAGGGCAGATGGCGCCCGCCGTGGACGCGCGCCTCAGCAGCGACGACGCGCACTTCGACGCCAGCGCCCACCTGCCCGGCGCCGACCTGCACGCCTCTCTCACCAGACTTCCGGTGCGTCCCTTATGTTGGACTAGGAAAAGCCGGCAGACGTTGTTCTGTCCTTCGTCTCCCTCTTTCCCCTCACATGACCATCTCGCTGTCTCTCCCTCCCTCACCCTGTCCCTATCTGGCTGTCTCAGTGTGTCTCTGTCCCTGCCGCTCTCTGCCCTTCTCATTCACATTTACTTGCAGGTTTTGCACGTCTCTGAGCAGATGAGGTAATATCGGGAAGCACCGGACCAGCAAAAATTTAATAGTACTGTTTACTTCCTGTACTTTTGTTCAGGAAGAGTTAATTCTGTACATTACGGTGTGAAGACTTAAGTTATTAAGGACCCCTCAAAATTTTAGTTTTTAAGGCCCTAGAACGCTTCGTTTAGAAATTATTTAACGATACGGATTCATAATTCTGCCGAGTGTGTTGTAGGTTGCATTTGACGTGAATATTTGGTTTCGTTTTACAGCGCCATGTAGTGGAGTTACAACAGAATTAACAACATATAAACCTTCTGAGTGAAAAAACACGTTTCATGGAGATCGGTCCAACGGTGTAGGAGTTTTGCTCTTTTCAACAGAAAAACCCTTTATTACAGGGCCCTGGTAACGAAAACGTCGATATATCCCGTTGCTAAATTTATAGAAAAAATCATCTAACAGTGGTGTAGCCGGAATCCATATTTTGTTGGTCCTTGATGCCTAAAAATCGAAGAACGGCAAAACGTCTATCTGACTGTCCGTAATGGGTATTAATACACAAGTGTGGAGTTTACGTGTAATATCACACTCGTGTACGAGAGTGTGTGTGCTGCGTGTGCAGATGGCGCGCGTGTCGTTCTCGTACGTACATAGAGAAACATGTATGTCGTTGGGTGTGACAACTTTTATTTTCTTGTGTGCCTGTGTAACTATCGTACGAAAGTGTGTGTGCGGCGTGTGCAGATGGCACGCGTGTCGTTCTCGTACGTACATAGAGAAACATGTATGTCGTTGGGTGTGACAACTTTTATTTTTTCGTGTGCCCGTGTAACTATCGTACGAAAGTGCATGTGTGTGCGGGTGTCGTGCGCAGGTGGCGCGCGTGTCCTTCTCGTACGCGGCGGCGGCGCTGCGCGCCAACCTGAGCGCGGAGGGCGGCGCGCGGCCGTCGCTGCGCGCGTGGGCGCAGGCGCGGGGCGTGGGCGAGGCGCGGCTGGAGGCGCTGCGCGAGGCGCAGGCCGCGCGCCTCTCCACCGACTGCGCGCCCGACGGCGGCGAGCGGCGCTCGGCCCGCGTGGGCGCGCGCTGGGGCGGCGGCAACTTCTCCATCGAGGCCGCGGCCGGCGCCTTCGACGCCGGCCTCGCCCTCGGGGCCAACCCCACGCACCTGCACGTGCACGTGGGCAACGCCACGCTGCTGGTGAGCGCGCCGCCTCCCTCAAGTGGGCAGATTCTGATGCGGGGTTGTTGACGTAATTACGTGAAGTAGTAGAAAAAAGTCATCTCCGTCAACTTAATGTATTTAATTGCATTTGCGTGGTTCACGGGTATTGGTCAAATAATGAGATTTCTGGCAGTTAGCCGACGTTCCGGAGTTTTTATTACTCCATCCTCAGGACTTACTGTGAGTAGAAGATTACATAAATATCATCATGATTGTTCAAATAATGAACATACTGTTAAAGTGCTAAACAGCCAAACAAGCAGGTATGATCCATTCATACGGGCTACATATTCATGAAACTGTAGTCATGAAACTGTACTCATTCATGAATATGAATATGGTCCTGAAATACAGCAGATTAATATATTTATTTAGAGGAGTGTCAAGCTCTTCTACTGGTGGTAGTGGCATCCGCCGTGGCACCGTGGCATGCCACGAGCTTCTCTGCGCCACTAGTGTCGGGAAAGGGAACTATTAGTAATCCCGCCGTTTTACAATAGGGATGGCATTTTCTCTGGTGGCGGGGTACTGAACTACGTGGAGGGGCGATTTTTTTTCGTCGTGGCACTCTTGCAACGGACTCCCGCCCGTGGTATCAACCTTGAGAACACTGAGTTTGAGAGCCGGCTTTCGACGGCTTTGCCGTCGTCATTTATCTTGATGTGTGTGGTGAAAGTCATGTATATGTGTTAGGGTAGGCAAGGTCTTCCGAATTTCGCCACTCACACCGACATTGATGATGAGGATAAGGCCGTCGAAAGATGGCTCTCAATAAATTAAGTTGAAGCCGATGACTTTTTTTATTACTTCACACCTCCTCCCTGCCTTCTTCATCTTCACTTCTGGGATACGGTTTCTTTTTCTGTTCCCGTCTTCCAATCTTTTCTTCTTCCATCTATTTTTCTGCATTTTTCATCCTCCTGTTGTTCCTTCTTTACTTTTCCCTTCGCGTGCTTTTCTTGTCATTCTTTCCATTTATTTCTTCTTCTAGTATTTTATTTCTTCTTCCTCCTTTCATGATTATATTCCTTTCTTCTTCCTTTCTTGTTTCCTCTTACTCTTTCTTTAGCTATTTCTTTGTTATTTCATTTTAACTGCTGGGCTATGGTATCTTTTTCTTCCTCCCTTTGCCCGTCTTTTCTTCTTTCCCCATCTACTTTTCTAAATTTTTCCTTTCATACTCATATTCTTCTTCTTTATCTTTACGGTCCTGTTATTTTCCTTGTCATTTCCATTGTCTTTCATCTTCTTGCATTTTCGTCTTCCTCCTTTTATTATTATACTTTATTCTCCTTCCTTTCTTGCATCCTCTTAGTTTCTTCAGCTATTTATTTATTCCTTTGCATTTCCTGCTGTAATTTCTACGTGTTCTTTTTTTCTTTTTTGCATATAATTTTTCTCCTTTTCCTTTTTATTCTTTTTGCTTTTTAATTTTTTAATCATTTCAACGTTCGTTTTCCTTTCATTCTCCAGACTCTTCTTTCTTTAGCTACTTATTATTATTATTTTTCTAAATCATGACTAAAGATGTTATGTGTCGGCTGAATATAAAATCTACTCCAGGTTGCAACCAGCTACCTAAGGAGCAGATCTAGGGACTGTCGGTGCTTCTACAATACATTGCACAAAATGTGGGCTGTTCCAAATAAAGCGATTTGTTGCACTTACGAGTCTTTTGAATTACCTGGGAGTTTAGACACATTCTTCTTCTTCTTCTTCTTCTTCTTCTTATTATTATTATTATTATAATTATTATTATTATATTATTATTATTATTTTCCTTTAAGGAATCAATTATTTAAACAATATTTGAAGATTGTTATAAAAGTCTATTAATAAGAAACAACTGTTAAAATGTAAAATAACAATAGTCAATTCCTAGGTTTAATATTAATATATAAGAATAAATTCAGTTTTGAGAATTTCAAGAACGAACAAAGCAATTTAGTTTTCTTGACTCTTGTGTTGGGTACATTGCAACGTATTGAAGGGATTGCTTTGAATGCAAGTGATTTTCCCGAGCATAGTGAATGACTGGTGCGGCGTGCGCAGGTGCGCAACGGGCTGGCGCTGGCGCAGGCGCCCGACGGCCGCAAGCACTCGCTGGAGTGGCGCGTGGCGCGCGCGCGCGGGCGCGTGGACGCCGACGTGCAGCTGGACTGCGCCGCGCTGCTGCCCGAGCGCGCGCAGCTGCACCTGCGCCTGGGGCCGCACGACGACGCCGACGGCGGAGGTGACGCTCGCGGGGGCGGCCGTCCGCACTCAGGACTCACGCGCCTGCAATTTTTCTTTATATTTTACTTTTTCGCGCTTAACCTGGGAGTGCCCGCTATAGGTAGACTAACGCCAGTGTCCGCAATGTATCTGTCAGATATAGCTGCAACTTTTTGTGAATGCGAATAATCTGAATTTACTGAAATGCATATTTTATTCAGATTGGACATGCAATGCAATTGTTAATGAATCCTACGCTGCCTGAATACTTATGGAGAGAAAGGTAAAAATTGACAAAGTACACGCAAAAATCGTTAAACATCTTATTATCTTATTAATTAATATTAAATGCAATTTTCGTAAATGATTTTGGCATGTTCTAAACAAACATAAATTTTACATTTTTCACAAAAATATTTGGAAAGTCTGTCTTTTTTCCATTTTGCAAGGTTCTCATTTTTTTCCTACAGACGTCTCCTGCACATCTTCTTTCTCTTTGGGAAGAAATTGTGGCACTCGGTCCTCGATAAAATAAATGATTGCATTTTCTGATTAGGCACTTCTCGTAAACACGGTTAAAATGCCATGATACGTATCACTTAATCCAGGGTGCTTACAATGCACTGGCGCCAGTGCATGTAACGTATCTGACACACATCGCGTGGCGCGGCGATCAAGTTTCAACATGCTCACGGGAAATTATTCATCGAAAGGATAAAAATTGTAGGTCAGGCGTTTTCATAAAAGGAAGGAATTCAAGAAATATCAGACATCTATTGCACAGCAATAATTTAGTACCATATAATTGTCATGGCGCGGATCTCACAGGTCTATTGCGAGCACTCCCGTGTTAAGAAGGGACTTCTTAAGAAGAAAGGTTTTGTAATGCTGTGCAAAAAAAGGCGAATTTTCTCTTATTACAGGTAACAAAAAAGTGGATACATTCAGTTGATAAATTTAGAAAAAAATCCTCTAACACGTGTTTGTTCTCACCTTTCGTTTGTTTCACAATTTTTCAAATGGTAATTGAAGTGTATAAAAGAAATTGTCATACTACAATATTACATAGCTATTACCAATATCGCGAGAAAGTACGTGCTGTAGTTGTCTTGGCAACAATCATTTTTAAAGGATATTAAAAAATGAACATCACGTACGTCTAGCAATGCACAGCAGTTGCCTTTTTTATTTATTTATTAGTTGTAGAAAAAATATGTTTTTCTTGTAAGGAATGATAATTCTGTTTCTTCTGGCATCGCTTTTTGTGATTTTTTCGTTAGCAGCGTGCGTGAGTGTGTCGTGTGTCGCAGGCGCGGGGGCGGAGGTGCGGCTGGCGCACGGGGAACACCGCCACGCGGTGGTCCTGCGCTTCCGCCTGTCGCCGCGGTCGGCGCTGGAGGCGCGCGTGGACGCCGACGGCCACACGCTGCTGGCGCTCAACAGCTCGCTGGCCGTGCGCGAGGAGCAGGTGGACGCCGCGTTGCACCTGCGCTTCAGAGACACCGACAACAGCCTCGAGGTGCGTCCGAGCTCACAAATCGCGTCGCCCTGCCTATCATTTTTCCATTGTTCCGTCATTCATATCACGCCGACAACTGCCTTGACGTGCGTCCTAGCAGACAAATCGCATTGCCCGGCCTCTCATTTTCCATTGTTACATCATTATTCATATCACGTCGACAACAGCCTCGAGGTGTTGTCCAAACTTACAAATCGCGTTGTCCTGCCTGTCATTCTGCCATTTTCCCCTCATTCATGGCACGCCAACAACAATCTTTAGGTGCGTACAAGCCGACAAATCACATTGCCCAGCCTCTCATTTTGATTGTTCCATATCATGCCAACAACAGCCTCGAGGTGCGTCTATGCAGAGAAATCGCGTTGCCCTGCTTCTCATTCTGCCAGTAGATTACATTTATTACTAATTCTCCAGTTACGTTAAAATTCACATTACATAACTAAACAACTTTACAAACTTTACAAATGCTAACTTTACTAACTCACTTTGCAAACTTAACTAACATGCAATTACGTTAACTTAACATTACATAACTAAACAACTTTACAAACTTTACAAATTATCTTGCACATTTCACCGTGCAAGTTTTCGTAACACTCCTCCTTACAACAGTTGACGAAGTATATGCAGCTAATTTGACGGTACATATGCAACAAATTAATAATAACGGTTTTGATACTTCTTCTAGAACAAAAGAATATGGTCGTTTGGCGCATTGGAGTGCCAATTAAAAAAACATAACAGCGGTCTGACGAGATAAAATCTCGTTGCTAAACCCAATGACTGGAGTAATGTAACTGGAGCGTGCGATTTTTTTTTTTTCAATTTTCCCCCCTCCAGTTAGGGGGAGGGGCGGGAATTTATTCAGTTACGGGACTTACATTTATTACTCCCGCCTATTAGGCTCTTGGAGATGGCGGAGGGCGGTTATCTTAAATGATGTTGGTCAGGTGACGCACCGGCTGGCCTTCCCGGTGCTGTCGTCGATCAGCGCGCGCAGCCCGCTGCTGCTGGCCGCGGAGCGCGTGTCGGCCCGCCTGCGCGTGGACGGCGAGTCGCTGGAGGCCGAGGCGGCGCGCGGCGGCGAGTGGAGCGCGCGCCGCTTCGTGGCGGTGCGCGGCGCCTACAGCCCGCAGCGCCGCAGCGCCTCGCTCGCCTTCGACAGCTCCGACTTCTCGCACGTGCGCTCGTTCGGCGTGGCCGGCGCGCTGCACCGCGACGACCTGGGCTTCGACGCCGACGCGTCGCTCGCCACGGGCGACGGCGCCGCCGTCGTGCTGCGCGCGGCCGCCGCGCTCTCCGCCGAAGCGCTCAAGGTGAGGACGGGCGCCGGAGACGGATTCCGGCCTTCCTCAGGACTCGAGTCCGTAGCCCTGAGGAAGGCCACGACGCCAAAGGGGACGGCCACGAAATTAAGAGCATTCCTTTGGTCCCATTATATTATCCTCCTTCTTTGGTATATGATGGCCAAGAGCATTCCTTTGGTCCTATTATATTATTATCCTCTTTTCTTTGGCATATGAGGACCAAGAGCATTCCTTTCGTCCTATTGTATTATTATCCTCTTTTCTTTGGCATATGAGGACCAAGAGCATTCCTTTGGTCCTATTGTATTATAATCCTCCTTCCTGTATGTATCCCCCTTCCTTTGGTATTTTTGTTTATACTTGATTCTATCCTTAGCTGCGCTCAAGGTGAGTAGAATACCCTTCGCATGGCCTTCCTCAGACTTCAAGTCGCACTTCAGCCCCGAGGAAGGTCACGACAGCCAAGGGAATTCCATTGATTCGTTGTATTTTTGTTTATACTTAATTACATGCGTAGCCACGCTCAAGGTGATGTCACGGCCCTGCGAATGTTTCTGGCATTTCTCAGGACTCGAGTTGCTCTGTAGATCTGAGGATGGTCACGACAGCCAAGGGCACTCCTTTGATAGTTTATTATTGTTTAAACTTAATTCCATCCGTAGCTACGCTCAAGGTGAGAAGAATGCTCTTCGAATACCCTTCCTCAGAACTCAAGGCGCACTTGAGTCCTGAGGAAGGCCAAGGGCACTCCTTTGATAGTTAATTATTGTTTCCACTTAATTCCATCCGTAGCTGCGCTCAAGGTGAGGGAAATGCCCTTCGAATAGCCTTTCTCAACCACCAGTCGCACTTTAGCCCTGAGGAAGGTCACGACAGCCAAGGGCATTCGATTGATTGTATACTTATTTATACTTAATTCCATCCGTATCAGCGCTTGAATTGAGGCCGAGGTTTTTATTGATTTATTAGTGTTTTCGGCCGCGTCAACAGTTAGGATAATTCATCCCGTAAGCTTAGTGCATGCTTTTCTGTGGCCATCGGCTGTTTTGGCACTTGAGCTTTGATTGGTGAATGCTCGCGCGTGTTACAGGCTGAAGGCAACATCATTTCCCGCACCGTGACCAGCGAAAAGAAGTACTCGGCCGGCCTGACAGTGCCGCTTCGCTTCGCAGAGAACTCTACGGAGACGACTCTGCAGACCCTGCTGACGCTGCCTGACGCAGAGTACCTCTTTCAGGTGGGCCGGCACTTTTACTTTACTTTGTAAGAAGAGAAAGTTATGTAATCGTGCGCCGAAAGAAAGGCAGATTTATGACCCAAAAATTCTTACTGGCCGGGTCTGGTAACGAAAAAGTTGATCAATCTTGTTCCTACGTTTAGTAAATTACTTCCTCTATCATGTAGTCAGAATCCTTTATTTTTTGTGGTAAATTTACCACTAAACGTCTGTTTGTCTGTGGTCAAAGTTACTGCCAAAACAGTTCAGCCGATTTCCCCCAAAACTGATTTTCCTCGATCGATTTATAGGAACTCCAGGCTCTCTGAGTTTGAGATGGATATTTTTATTTTTTTGGGGGGGGGCACTTTACATTGGCTTTACTTCCCCTCCGATGGATTTTTTTTGTCTTTCTAATTCCATGACTAGGATGGGATTCCAACACATGAACTTGCCAGTAAAAATCTGTTAACCGTTACACCCCCAACGCCGCAGGGACAGATATGGGCTTATCTACTCCGAAACCGCCATACACATTCAAATCGCTGTTCGTAAAATCTACGGGCACCGGTCCGCCGCCTTAAATTACGATGCCCGTTGAATGCACGGGCGCATGATTCAAGCTGTATATCTGCTATTATTATACGATTTTCCCATTCGTTGATTACTCATGGAGGTTTCTACATCAATACGTACGCTGCTATTTGAGTGGTATTAAACTGCTTTGGAATACACGGATGTGCATTCCCTCTCCAGTGACGCTCAAGGAGCGCTCATAAAAATTACCACACGGAAGCCAATTATTGTGAATAAAAAGTAATGTATTTTCCATTATTGTAATAGACACTAATGTCACTATATTTATAATGTTCTATTATTAACAGAATTCGTATGAATTAACTTAAAATGAACATATTAAACTTTTTTGAATTCAATTTCTTGCGATATTTGTTTTAAAAATATTTTAAACTATTAATGTAAACATAAACATTAGACCTTAATATGAGAGTACAAGATTTTTTCTTTGAAATAAAGAAAGAATCTTACTTCTATACCTGTTGGTTTAGAAGATATGTCTCCTCAAATATACCTCAAAACCTTACGTACGGGGGTGGAAAAAATACTACGACCTGGAAGTATTTACCAATTAAGTACCACGATCCCTAATTGGGGATCTCACCTTTTTCCATTGTTGCTTGACATTGTGTAATATAATTCCGAATTTTATTTCATCAATTGACGGAGCATATGCAGCTAAGATCTAAAGATTTTGTTTTTCTTTATAGAAAAAATTCTCATATAACCACCGTTTGGCGCTTTGGAGCTTTCTAGTAGTATAACTTTGCAACATAACAATTGATAAGCACTGAAAGTTGCAAAAACATGCTGCCAGAGGGCTCCAAGAATGACTACGAGCGAGCGCTGTGCGCACGCTGTGCTATGCGATGACAATGAGCGAACGCTATACGCACATAATTAATTTGTCAATTAGTGCTAGTTAAGCAACACATGAACAACACACATTGTTAGTTAAGCACACATTGTTAGTTAAGCAACATATATTATTAAGCACACATTGTAGTTAAGCACGCATTGTCAGTTAAGCACACATTGTTAGTTAAGGAACATATATTATTAAGCACGCATTGTTAGTTAAGCACGCATTGTTAGTTAAACACGCGTTGTTAGTTAAGCACACCTTGTTAGTTAAGCAAACATTGTTAGTTAAGCACACCTTGTTAGTTAAGCAACATATTGTTAAGCAAACATTATTAGTTAAGCACGCATTGTTAGTTAAGCACACATTGTGCTTAACTAACAATGTTAGTTAAGCACGCATTGGTAGTTAAGCAACACAGGAAGGCGATGGGCTGAGGTGGGCCGGGCTGTTGCAGGCGGCGGCCGTGATCGCCCAGGCGTCGCTGTCGGCGTCGGCGGAGGCGCGCGCGCCGGGCTTCGCCTCGCGGGCGACGCTGGTGGCGCGGCGGGCGCCGACGTTCGCCCTCGCCGCGCAGCTGGACTCGCCCCTGCAGGGCCTGGAGCGCCTGCGCCTCAGCGTGAACGAGCGCGTGGCGCACAGCGACGCCCTCGCGCACTACATCGAGTGGGGCCGCTCGCGCGTCGAGCTCCGCCACCGCTTCCTGCTGCAGGACAGGCTCATCGTGAGCGAGGTGAGCGCGCCTGCCACGTCAGTCTTTCTGGAAATCAGTTAACACTAGATTACAAAGGTTCATCTTCAGTGAGGGGCGCGCGCCTTACATGTCAATCTTTCTGAAAATGAGGTAACCCTAGATTACAAAGCCTCATCGTGAGCGAGGTGAGCGCGCCTGCCACGTCAGTCTTTCTGGAAATGAGTTAACACTAGATTACCAAGGCTCATCGTCAGCGAGGGGCGCGCGCTTTCCATGTCAATCATTCTGGAAATCAGTTAACCCTAGATTGCAAAGGCTCATCATGAGCGAGGTCACTGCGCCTTCCATGTCATTCTGAAAATGAGTTAATCCTAGATTACAAAGGCTCATCGCCAGTGATGTGCGCTCGCTTTTCATGCCAATCGTTATGGAAATGAGTTAACCCTAGATTACAAGGGCTCATCCTCAGCGAGGGGCGCGTGCCTTCCATGTCAATATTTCCGAAAATACGTTACTCCTAGATTGCAAAAAATTAACCTTAGCGAGGTGATCGCGCCTTCCATATCAATCTTTCTGAAAATGAGTTAACCCTATATTGCAAAGGCTGATCGTGAGCGAGGTGTGCGCGCCTTCTGCGTCAATCTTTCTAAAAATGAGTTAACCGTGGATTACAAAGGCTCATCGTCAGCCATGTGCGCGCGCATTCCATGTCAATCTTTCCATGGTAACCGGCTGTCAGCTGGATAAAAGTCCTAGAAAAAGAAGCAAAGCCAGCGGCTCTGTCGTGTCGCAGGTGCAGCTGACGACGCCGTTCGCGGGCCACGAGCGCTACGCGCTGCAGGTGGCCTACCAGAACGGCGAGCAGAAGCGCGCGGTGGCGCGCGTGGCCTACCCGGGCCTGGAGCGCGACCTGGGCCTGGAGCTGGACTACCGCGTGCGCGGCCTCTTCAACGTCAGCCTGCGCGCCGCCTTCCACGCGCCCTTCCTGCCGCGCCTGCAGAGCGCCGCGCTCGCGCTCACCCACGTCCTCGACCTCGAGGTAGGCAGGCCCTTTTCCACAACACCGTGCATCCATCGCCTGGATGGCCCGGATCTGCGGCGGCAGTGCGCTCTCAGTGGGTGATGTATGCCCTCCTCATCTCGACACTGAGATAATTTTTATTCGGACTTTTTCGAATACGATTTCTAATACAAGGGTTAAGAGTTAAATAGTTAATAGTTAAAGAACAATTTAAAAAAGTTAACAAAAAGTTAATGGTTTAAGAAAAGAGAAAAACGAGTTAATAGCTAAAGAAAAAGTTTAAAAGTTAAGAAAGAGAAAAAAAAAGAAAAAAATAGGAAAAAAGGAGGCATTTAATTTCATCTGCAGTGTTCTGCTCCGTGAGGGACGAGTGTGGCACCTGTGACGCGAGTGCTGCTCCGGTACTGCTGCTGCTGCCGTTGGTGCGGTGAGGGCGGGGAGCACAGATCTTGTCAACGGTCTCTCTGTACTCGCGCGGGGCGAGGTAGGGCCTGGACGTGTGGGCGAAGTAGCACGCCGCGCACCCGGTGAAGTAGAATGTACTTATGTTTGGTAGGCGATCGTATAGTAAATACAATTATTCATGTAGTAAGATTCACTAAACATGATTTAATTTCGTTTAGTAAATCACACAATTCATTATCGTAAGTGAATGAACAAAGAGAATTGTCAGTGGTACTAAACTTGTTTCGTAGATAAAATCCTTCTGTGATACCTACGTTTCATATCGTGACCCTTACTAAACACTGGTTAGAAAGCGCGTCCTCAGCAACCTCACCAATTCGAATGGTTATAGAGCCCATCTGAAATGTGAGAATTCAACGCTGTATATATTATTATACGCTATATAAATGGTGTGTTTAGTATTTTATTAGTTTTAAATAATTATGTTATATTCTAAACTAATGGTAGAAATACCGTCGATAGCCTAAAGCTGGCAGCCTGCATCCGCAATTGTTCTGCTCTGCTTGGCAAGGGTCTGTCGGGTAATCCAGGTTAAGGTAGTGCGAGTCCGGGGGGCTCTACGATGGATGACTGCTCCGGAAACCCCCTTGCTACTGGATGGGGGATACCTTCAGCAGCGTTCATAGGGGAGTTGAGCTCACCGTTCCCTGGCAATTGAGGTCCGTTGGCCGAGCAGAATTTTCCCCCTCGTGGCACACTGATTGAATTAGTGGCACTATAGATCGAAAGGGGCACCGGTATCTCTAATAGATGTAGACGTGAAGCTGATAACGACGATAGAAGCTTACTAGAGTTTTCAATTTCTGAAAATGTGTTTCATGGCTATCTCATTTCAAACAAGTATAACGTGTATGATTTTATGTATGAGTTTGTTATTTTGTGCATGATTTTGTCATTTTATAGAAAAAGCATGTTACGTTTATAAGTTCTTTCATATTTTGAGTATACTTAGATATTTATGCAGCTTGTTAATAACTTATTAGAATCGGTTTTCTCAATACAATGGTTTATTATGAGTAATATTATCAGGACATGGGGAATTATAGATAAATCGATGAAGCAGTATTTTATGCCACTATTTTATATACGATTTGTTATCATAATGGTAAATTTTCTTTCAATATTTGCAAATAAATGTTTTGGCGTATCGCGACGTAAGCAAAACACTGCGTACAACAAAGTAAACAATATATAATTTAACATGGTTGCCATATCGCATATTGTGGATACCAAGACTACACACTTGTAACACTAAGAACTTGTATCAAAATTAATGTTTGAAATTCATACAGAAGTGTATAATATTCTCATTTAAAACTGGTTCTACAATTCCCTCGTCCGCCATTATTGCATTCGTACGCCAAAAGCTAACTTTATGTACGTTACGTAAATTACAATTTCAAATTTGAATCATTACTTGGATTTAAACATAGGTTCAGTTGACGTATATCAGCTGTTAAAGTGTCATCCAATCGGGAGATAGAACGTCACCATAGTGACGTCACTGTAGTGACATGTAAACTCCGGATTGGATGACACCGTACCAGCTGATGCACTGTCAAATGAAGGTCTAAATAAATGTAAGTATACTTGGCTGTCCGGGTGACGCCGCGTCGTAGGTACGTATCGTAATGCTGTAGATTTCCTCAGAAAAATGCGATGCTAAATGACGACCGAAACGTTGACATGAGTACCTAGGCTGCAGCGTCTCCCGGACATCCAAGTGGATACTGGTCCCGACTGCGAGAGCCTACGCTTTCATTAAAGATTTAATGCTTCCAGACAAGTACCCAGAATCGGAGGATTTTTCTACTCTCTTCTCGCGCGTATAGAACGCAGTACCCTAAGAAACGCGTCACGGATCGCGGGCGATCTTTCCTTCGCCTTCTTTGCCCTACCGTCACCCCCTTAATTACACACACTAACACTTACACGAACAACACTACCAGACATGCCGGGAGACCGGTCGCGATCTTCGAGATTGTCCCGGTTTGGGGCGGTGACCTGCTGGTAGGAGATACCGGGTTCGGGAAAACCCCGCAAGAGAACAGCTTGCAATAAAAGAGCCGGACGTGTTCGCAGGAGTCGGTGGTGTACGTGGCGGCGGCGGAGGGCGAGGTGAACGGGCGCACGGCGGGCGTGAACGTGAGCGTGGGGGCGTGGCACGAGGGGTCGTCGGCCTTCCGCGGCGACTTCGAGGCGGAGCGCGGCGGCGAGCGCGCGTGGCTGCGCGTGCGCGGGGACGTGGGGCGCGACGCCTTCGCCAGCGTCGACGTCTCCTCCACGGCGGCGCCGGCGACGGCGGCGCGCGTCGAGGCGCGCTGGGGCCCCGACGGGCCGGCGGCGCTCCTCGCCACCGTCACCCACCGCGACCGCCTGCTGCTCGACCTCAACGCCACCTCCGCCCGCAACACCCTGGACGTCACCTGCATCAACCCCATCAAGCCCGTCTCCTTCCGGTTGGCCGCTGCCATTTTCGAGGACGTCGGGCTGGAGCTGGGCTGGGAGCAGGACGGCGAGTTGAAGACGCGCGTCGGCGTCGGCGCCAAGGGCCGCTTCGACTGGAAGCGCGAGACGGTGGAGAAAAGCTTTTTCCTGGTGGCGTTCGGGCGCAGCGCGCACGCTGCCTCCGCGGACGGCCGGGACGGGTGGGCGCGCAGCGCCAACGTCACGTGGGCCGGCAACCGGACCCTGGGGTACGCCGCGGAGGAGCGGCGGCCGGCGGCGGGCGCGGCGGAGGCCCGGGTGCGCGTGGACCTGCCGTCGGGACGCGCGCTGGAGGCGCGGCTGGAGCAGGCGCCGCGCGGCGAGGGGGCGTGGCAGCACAGCGCGGCCGTGCTGTGGGACGCCGCGCGCGACCCCAGCCGCCGCGTGGGGTACGAGCTGCGCCGCGACGCCGCCGACGGGCTGGTGCTGACGCTGCGCCACCCGCTGCTGGGCGACGGCGCGCTCGTGGGCGTGCGCGGCGCGCTGGACGTGCGCGGCGCGCTGGGCCTGCGGGCGGCGTGCGACGTGCGCGTGGCGCTGCTCCGTGAACCAGGTGCGTTCTTGAATGCGTGCGGACGGAATTTGAAGTTCACCAGCACAATTTGTTGCTTGAAAACGTTCCTAGCGGCTAGTTCTCGAGCGACCAAATGTGTTGGAATTTGAAATTCAAGGCCATTTCGTCTAGGTGTAGAAAGTTACATTTTATTTAACTGGAATTATTCAATTATCTTGTAATATATTTTTATTAGTATTAATTTTCCACTTGAAATTAATGTTTTCGAGCAAATTATGGACTGAAAACAAGACTGTTACCAACTGTAGATGTTGATGTGACCTTAAATGGACATTTGTTATGCATCAACCGGCTAAGCGCCATTTTTTAAAAATATAAGATATGGACGCCATCAGTTGCATAGAACCATATTCTAAGTGTACGCAAAATTTTGGCGCCAAATCTGTAAAAATAGCCTTATAATTAACGAAAAATGTAAACGCCCTTAGTCACATCGCAACAACCGGCTATTAACTTAGATCTTCAAATCTGCTGTTCTTAATTTCACATTATGTAAGGTAAGCGTCAGATATTCCACTCATGTTTGCATAGTTTGGCGCTTCAATGAATGAAATAATTAAATTACAATTTTTAGAGCAGAAAATGTAATAAAACGTTTGAACACGATTATCTCAAAACCTGTATGATGTCGCGTAGCTGGTTGATGCATAACACCGACCAAATAATAAACAAAAACAAAAAAGTAACGAGGGCGGCGCGCGTGCGGCAGTGCTGGACTGGCGCGCGGGCACGGCGTTCGACCTGTGGCGGCGCGCGGACGGCGGCGGGCGCGCCGTCGTGGCCTTCCACGTGGCGGACCGGCGGCTGGGGCGCGAGGCGCACGCCGCGCTGGACGCCGCCCTGGACGCCGAGCGCGGCGCCGCGCTGCTGCTCAACGTGACGTACACGCCCGTGGACCTGGGCGAGCGCGGCCCTCTGGCCACGCTCGTGACGGAGGTGCGCGCCGCGCCGTCGCTGCTGCTGCTGCGCGCGCGCGCGCCCAGCGCCGCCCTCGAGTTGAGCGCGCGCGCCTGGCCCGCCGGCGCCGAGCTGCTCGCCAGGGTGGACGACCGCGACGCCGTGCGCGCCAAGGTCAGGCTCCGTTCTTGTTGTTGTGTTTTTTGTTATTGTTTTTCTTATTGTTACGTTCTTGTTTGTAATTGCTCTTGATACGGACATCGATATACCCTGCATAACTTATTTGGGTCGAGAGGATCGTGGTGACGAAGGAAATATGAAAATAATTGAATGGTGTTACGTATTCCCTTATGGAAGTAATTACAAAAGACAAATCGAGTCAAGTTAACAACTATTTTATTAGTAAATGAATAAATGAAACATTAAAATTACGGTAAAAATAAAGTAATGTATGTACCACGGGTGTTAACTGGTTCTAATGATCTCGGGCGACAAAATTTCCTCTGGCCAAAGACCCTCGTTCTTTTTTTTTTTTTTTGTCGCCGCTCGATCATTAGAACCCTTATAATGTGCATGGTGGATAAATAACTATTTTCTACTATCTCTATGAACTACTATTGTATAATTCTGTGTACTTTTTTGTTTTACTGCATCTTTTTTACAATACGTATCTTGACCCTTCTTGGGCATCGAACATACGGAAGTGTGGAGTAATGATCTGTTAAGCTTATGCGTTTTATTTCGTAACGTCACAGCTTAGTCAATGCATTTTTATTTCTTCGGAAAGAGTCTCGGTGCCACCAGTAACCGAGTTTTCCCGACGGTCACCCATCAAGGTATCCGTGGGACATCGAGTTGCTTGACTTCCGTGACTTGACGGAGCGTATTTAAGCAAATTGGTTCATCACTCCGTATGTAACAATTGAAATGCTGAAACTAGATCTTAGACGGTGGGTGTGGTCTGGCGTGAGCAGGTGGAGCTGGAGGCGGCGGAGCGGGCGGTGGCGGCGGAGCTGGAGCTGGGCGGCGGGCTGCGCTACCGCGCGCGCGCCGTGGCGCCGCACCGCCGCCGCGTGGCCGCCGAGCTGTGGGTGGAGGCTAAGGGCGCCGAGCCGCTGCCGGCCGCGCGCCTCGCGCTCGAACTCAAGACCCCGCGCCTGCTCAGCGTGCGCGCGCGCTGGCCGCCCCAACTGCAACTCTCGCAGGTGAGCTCAAGCCGCGCCGGCATTCGCCTGGAGGGCCTGGGGCTTCCAGACCATGGACACTGGATCGAATTCACTGCGACCGTATGATATGATCGCTGGTTTTCCGAGGTAGATGCGACCAATGCCAGACGAATGACGGAACTGTATGCGAACAAACGGCCCGCAGACCACAGCGCGCGATCTTTCCGTCCTCTTCCTTGTCTTGCCCTATCCTCTTACTCACGCCTACTTAAACGCACTACACCTCGACACATGCTGAAATTCTCCAGACAGCGGCTGATTTCGACTGAGCTATCTAGCTAATGCCGAACATTCCTACAGAGAGAGGAGGCTCAGGGCATTAACTAATGTCGCTGCAATGCCTCTGGCCGGGAGGTCCAGAGTTCGAGTCCCGACAATGGCAGGATTTTCGACACTAGCCAGATTGATGTGTCCAGTTCTGTCGCTGTCTGGAGGAGAATTCTGGCGGTCGGCTTCTCTCATCGGTAGTTTTCCGTTGTTTCTCCGATCAATACCAGGCGAATGCTGGTATAGTGCCCTATCAAACGGGCCACGGACCGCGCGCGATCTCTCCTTCCCCTTGTCCTATCCTACTCCTTACTTTCACTCACACATGCGCTACACTACCACACATGCCGGGAGACCGGTCGGGGGCATAGAGCTTGTCCCGGATGGGGCGGTGCCCCGCTGGAGGGAGATACCTGGTTGGCGAAAATCCCCGCTAGCCGACGGTAGGTCGGCGCCGTATATCCCCATCCAGCGGGGGAGGAGTACCGCCACCTCCCGAGCAAAAAAATATGCGTACACTCAGTGGACTACTGACCTTTGTAGTTGACACACCCGGAATTACATATAAAGACCTCACAGCAATAGCAAGCTATGCCACTATACGTAAGTTTTGAGAAAAAAGAAAGTAAAGGTTTAGACATTGCATTGTACACATAGGAATAAAGAAGGTTAATTTATGAATTATACTGCCATATTGAGGCAAATATTTAAAATGAAAACCAAACATCTAGATACATTTATGAGGGATCGAAACACACTAATATCTCAATTCCATCAGAAATGTGGCTTAACATGTCATTACCCCAAGGTATTCCTATCAGTCGATCGACCATTCCTCCCCTGTGGCTGTGCCGTGAGCCTGCGGTGTGAACGCGCGCCTGTGGGCGGGGCAGGTGTGGCAGGTGATGCAGCAGGAGCTGGAGCGCGTGGCGCCGGCCGCCGCCGTGGCCGCGAACGCGCACGCGCGCCTGTGGCAGACGCGCTGGCAGGCGGAGGTGGCATGGCCGCAGCGCCACGAGTGGCGCGCCTTCGCCCGCGCCGAGCTGGACGCCGCGGGCCGGGACGTGCTGGCGCTGGCCGACGACGCCAGGGGGCTCTTCCCGGACGTCGCGGCGCTGCTGGGCGACGCCCGCGGGCCCGCCGCCGCCTTCTGGTCAGTACGCGTCGAACGCTTGAGTTGTCGCTTGGGCGCCAGAAGCGTCCCCAGGCCACTTGGGATAACAGACAAAGAAAATAGTTTTGCTCCACTCTTTCGTAATACCACTTGTGATAACTGACAAAGAAAAGTTTTGCCCTTCTCTTTCGGAATACCACTTGTGATAACTGACAAAGAGAAGTTTTGCTCTTCTCTTTCGGAATACCACTTGTGATAACTTCCAAAGAAAATAGTTTTGCCTCACTCTTTCGGAATACCATTTGTGATAACTGCCAAAGAAAATAGTTTTACCCCACTGTTTCGGAATACCACTTCTGATAACTGCCAAATAAAATAGTTTTGCCCTACTCTTTTGGAATACCACTTATGATAACTGAAAAAGAAAATAGTCTTACCCCACTCTTTCGCAATGCCACTTGTAATAACAGCCAAAGAAAATAGTTTTGCCTTACTCTCTCGGAATTTACAATGCCTTTTTTTACAGCTTGTTTACCTTCCCTTCATTAACAGATAATCTATTGTACGCGCTGTATGTATATATTGAAATGTACCAACAATGTCTCGTCATAGAGTATTACGAGATCGTTGATATCATTCACCTTAGCACGGTTATAATCGTGACCCGTTCCGAATTTATAGTAAAATTTTGGGCGCCAGGAACAGGTTACGTTAATTAAAACCAATGATTCCACAGCTAATTTTAACAAATGGATAAATGTCCGGCTAGCTGGGTCAATGGGTCCCGTTATGGATAATCGCTATCGCCTAGATAGCCGATTACTTGATCTGCCAACTATACAGTATGGCGAGGAATCTGAAAGGGAATAATTATATATCTCTAACTACTTAACAATTGTGATTGACCAAATGAAAATCTTTTCATTTCCACTAGAGAAATTTAACAATTTATTTACTTTTATTGACAATTGTTTTGTCTTTAGGTCATGACCTCGTTTTAAAATAATACCTTTGTACCGCAGTACTGTTCTAACGTCTTGATCTACGACGCCCCGCAGTATCTTCCCACTTGAATGCAGATGAACCCAAGTCCATCTTCTTTCTTCCGATCTTGCGACACTGCCGACGAATCCAGTCCTCACTACCTAGAATATCTATTAGTTCTTACGTGATATTTAGTGTTCCTAGTCCTCCCCAACTAGTGGTAAAACCAAGTCCAACACCTCAATATAAAAGAAACTTTCAAAGTCCTCATCGAATTTACCTCTGCCCATCAACTTTCAGAATCCGAAAAACTATTGAGTCTGACGTCAAAACTTACAAGTCCCACTCCCCTGATGTTAATTTCGCGAGCGATCTCTACTACTCGACGACCTCTATCAGACTGTCCTTTTCTTCACCGCTTTTCCGCCCTCAACGCTTCGGTATCCGTCCTTCGTTCCTTTTTTTTTAAACAAAAAGACAAAATTCGACAGTCTATTCTCCCTTAGTTAATCCATTCATCTCTTATCACACCGAGTAGCCACGCCCTCGATAGTCATTCCTTTTCAGACCAATCCCACATTATTTTATATGTCTTTTCTAGCCAGCGCCCCCACCTATTCAAGGCCTGAATGTAGTTTATTGACCTTGCCAACCACTACGCCGGCGTTGCTAAGGCTGTATATCGCCATTTGCAGACCCTTTTACCCAACCCATTTACAGCCAATGTTATTGACAAAATATATAATATTTTGATATATCACAATATGTATGTATTTATGTATGTATGGTGCGCCAGGAAAGTCTCTACGCATTGGCACCTTGCTGATAAGAGAGCTTGCAACAGAAAGTATGTTGATAGCGCGAGCTGCAGCTTGAAAACGCCAATTGCATACACACCCCAATCATAATAGATGCTGAAGTGTCGCCCCTTCATTTGTCTCCCAGGTTGCTACCAACATTATTGCAATTTTTGCAAAAATGAGGCACTTATTCGGCTCAGTGCGGAAAGATTTTCCGGCACACTGTATTTGACACATTAGGTTGGCTGTCCGACTCTGCCCCTATAGCTCACGGTATCCCTCACGCCTGGACCTAGTTTAATTCACTCGGAGGGGGGGGAGTAAGAGAGAGACCGGAAGTCGAACCCGGAATAACACCAGACTCCGACAATCCTCACTCGTGTCCATATTCGTCCGTGATATTATATAAAATTGAATTCTTTACGCTTGTGAAGCAGTTAGTGACAACAATACTTAATAAAAATTAGAATTACTCTTTAGGTTTTACATACATAAATAGAAAATAACGTATACTTATCGGAAAGAAGGAAATATATGACACCCTTTTAGATTATATTGCATTGCATTTGAAACAATTAACGCGTATACATTTTAAATTTTAAAATTTAACATTTACTCAAGCAAATTGGATATCACGAAGAATAAATATAACAAGAATTGTTACTAATATTAGAAAGAAAAGAGTACAGATTCAAAGCCCCATGTGACTACTAATGACACGAAACGCCATGTGAAAAAAATGTAATTTTTATCAAAGTCCATAAACATATATTGAATACTCAGGTTTCTTTTACAGCAATTCTTTTAAAGTCTTTTTTTTAATATATATATATATATATATATATATATATATATATATATATATATATATATATATATATATATATATATATATATATATATAATTTCTGGCCCTCAAGAAAATGTGCGCAGATAAATTTCTTTCCCCACACGTCATATAAAGTTTTTACTGTTTTTTGACAAATAAATAAATAAAACAATTGATGATGATTGTGTGAGAATCCGTATTGGCGGTGGGTGTGCGCAGGGGCAGCGTGCGGCGCGGGGCGGAGGCGTGCGGGCACGCGGCGCTCAAGTGGGCGCGCGCCGCGCTCGACGCCGCGCTGCAGGTGGCGCTCGTCGCCTCGGACGCCCTCGGCCTGGACGACGCCCTCCCGGCTCTCGGCGACGCCCTCGACGGCGTCAAGGTACGGCCACCGCCATCGTCTTCACTACCTCCACCACCTCCACCACCACCACCACCACCATCACCACCACCACCATCACCACCATCACCACCACCACTTCCATCACCACCACTTCCACCACCGCCGCCCCCACCACCTCCACCATCACCACCACATCTTCCACCATCACCACCACCACCTCCTCCACCATCACCACCACCACCTCCACCACCACCACCACAACCATCACCACCACCACAACCACCACCTTCACCACCACCACCATCACCATCACCACCACCACCACCTCCACCACTTCCACCACCGCCGCCCCAACACCTCCATCACCACCATTATCACCACCACCACCACTTTCACCACCATCACCACCGTTTAATTTCACCACCATTACCACGCACCTCCACCACCATTTAATTTAAAATTCAATTTACTTAGAAATGATAAATGTTAAAATTGTGTTAACATTTTAACATTTAATTTAATAAATTAAATGAACATTTAATTTACTGAATGCACTGTTCCATTTTTATCTAGTGCGCAGATAAATTTCTTTCCCCACACGTCATATACAGTTTTTACTGTTTTTTTGACAAATAAATAAATAAATAAATCTATATATTTATGTATTACGTGGTTAGGCGGAAGAGCTGGTGGCCCGAGTCTCGCCACATAAGTACAATTATCATCATCATCATCATCATTATTATTATTATTATTATTATTATATAGAATCATTTTGTACCCAAATGCTAAGAAATATCACTTAGCCATGCACTGAAGCAACAAACACAATGACGCGAAATCAAAGAAATCCGCTCCCTACTAATGACCGGCTGAATGACGGTGCAGGAGCTGGCGGTAGCGGCGCACGGCGCGGTGCTGGAGCGCGCGGGGGCGCTGCTGGAGGCGACGGGGGCGGTGCTGGGGGCGGCCGGGCAGCGCGCGCGCGCCGCCGCCGTCCTCGCCCACCGCCGCCTCGTGCAGCCCGCGGCCGAGCTGGCGCTGCACGCGACCGACTACCTGGCGCACGCCTTCTTCGAGCTCAACGCCCGCTTCACAGGTCAGCCGCCCTTCTGTGCATGCGCCATATACACATTATTTTTTGTTATTTTACCCTTTATTGCATGATTTTTGTATTTTACTTCCAAAAGTTATACTTCATTACATATATGCATTTTAATGAAGGGAAAAATAGTAAAAAATTCATAAGTACTCGTAAATATTGCTTGAGAAAAAAACAAAATTAAATTACGTATATGGATGATGTTACATAATAGAACATGTTATATTTATCGATTAAAAATGTACTTAGTTTTCAAATTGTTTATGTGATAAAGTAAGTATCAAGCGTATCATTCGTATTTTAGTTTGATTCTGTTCCTAAAAACGTTTTGTTTCTGATAGTGTGTAGTTTTTGTGTTGGTTTTGTAGTTGGAGTATGAAGTTTCGAATCACTACTCCACTAGATTCTTCAACCCTTATCGTATCGCGTAATGCTTGGGGTGACATGAACGCATTGTGTACATTGCACGTAATATAAAATAGTTCATAATCAAATCGTTAGAATGCGTTTATAACCTGAAGAAACTTCATGTTACAACCGAGTTACAGTATGCAATAAAGGGTTAAGGTCGCATCAACATCTGTCATTAGCGACCACTACTAGATTTTAACGTTATGGTAACTGTGAAGATGACATGGTGACTGTGATATGGTGATGATAGGGGGTGAAAGAAAGAACGCAAATTCAACCATGCCCGAGGCGGGACTTGGACCCCGCCCAAATTTGTAAAATTGATCCTTTAATACGAATACCTTGTGTTTCTTTTCCAATAAGTAAAAATATTATTTATCAGCCATAACATTATATTCAGATAAACAAAACTCTTGGAGTGTGGAACCATTAGGAAAATTGGTAACTTGTAGCAAAGTTCATTTTTTTAGCTTCTATATATTGTGTGTATTTTCATGTTGTAGAGTTGTCGAAGACCATAGCAGATCACATCATGCAAGTCAAGGAACTATGGGCGATACAGGAACTGTGTACGGAAGCAGCCGTATGGCTGGACGGACCATTCCGGGAGAAACTTGGACGATTATTTGAAACAATTGAAAAGTAAGTATTAATATAAGCTACATCGTTAAACTACAGAGATAAGTTTTAATTGATTTTTTTTATAGTCGCATCAACAACTGGACATCAGAAACATTTTAACTATTTTTTACAGCGCTTACAGTACTCTACAATTGGCTGAAAAATTCAATGTTTTATTTTTATAAACTGGTTTTACAGATTTTATTTTATGATTATAATGCTCTTGTAGAACTCAAGTGTTTGTGGTTCAGTAATATATTTTTAATACATAAACAATTTTCATTGATTTTTAATCAAACATGTTATTTTTTTCCAAAATTGTAAATTTTATTTTGAAATGAGGTAGTTGAGCATTGATTCCAAGTTTTATCGTTGAAGGTATTAAAGGTATTTTTGCCTTTGTTGTAGGAATTTAGGACATTTTTCTTTTATATTCGTATATATTTTGTGAAACACGACTATCAGTACTGATGGGAGGTGTATTGTTAGTTGACAGGTAGTGGTTGCTTATTTACAATGACATATTATTGTTCTTGATATAACCACTTGTTATTTTCTTATTACTTAATTATTAAATTGAAGGTTATGAACTTAATCAATTTTCATCTGAAGAATACTGACTTTTAGATTTGTCCATGATTTGTTTTAGCCTAAATCATCATCTGTACTAGATATAGTCAATACCGTATTCAAATCTTCAGCAGTCTTTCATCATGAGGGCATAGATTAATATTATTTGTATTTCTAATTATTTTTCCTTTTTGGATCAGTTCTATTGTAATAAATTTGGTAATGTTATAGAGTAATTCTTGTATGTTAGTAAGTGTTTTAAAATACGTAGAATATAACTTCAGAGAAAATTTTATTTATTTTGAGAGCGTTATAGATTATATTTTAGAATGAAATTAAATATGTTTAACGTAAAACATTATACGTGAATGTGTCGGTATATGAGCTATTTATGTGGTAAAAATTATTCTTATTATTATTAGATAAATTCTAAATTCTTCTCTTTTTACAAAAATAATATAATTTGATTTCATTTCGTTACAAAATAACCGTGTTCTTAATCGTCGGTCTGCTGAATTCATTTATTTTTCTAATTTTAATATATTTTCACTGTCTATTAACATATTCTACACTACACATATTTTGCAGCGCTCAGGGTAGTGTACGTACTAATTCAATCTAGTGGACTTGAAGCAGAAACAAATTATCGTAATTTAGTTGTATCCGTGAGTGAACACTAGTTTCATTGTTTTCATAAGCGTTCGTGGCAAGTACGTCATATGCTTCTCGGTAGATAGAGCTAGTGAAGTAAGTTTCATTGCTTTGCCAGTAGATGGCATTTGCAGTACGATTTGAATTCCAGTAAAGAAAATTAAGAGACATCAGTTCTTGGAAATTGGGAAGAGGGCCTAATATGATGATGAGATTATGTAAGGTGTCATTCTAAGTCACAGGATATAATGATTGAATGTTTATCTAGTACCCTCGAAAAAAATGACTTTATTTCAGAGTAAAATAAAAGGTTCTCCTTGCAGATTACTTCCCGACGCAAAAGGGGTTTTAATTGATACTGATTCTTTGTGTTATTATTAACCATTTGTATCAATCACCTTTTCATTTTTCGGTTTCAACAAAAAATGAATACAAATTGTACGATTTCTAACCAAATTCAAACGCTTTTTGAAAAAAAGATTTCAAGTACATCCAATACGACTATACTTGCTTTTTTTTGATTCTTATTTATTAATTTTCTTTGTTTAGTTGTTCATTAATAAATATGTTGAAGAAACAAGGCACATAGCTTTGAAATTAATATAGTTACAAAACTTAGGAAAATCATTTTATAGAAAATTTGTTTTAATGGTACCATTCGGCAAGATAAGATCCAGCTTACACGTGTTAGAAATAAAAATTTTGATGGATATTTTTGGCGCAGTTAATGAGATCCAATAAAATTTATAGAAAATAGTTACTTGAACTATGTGATGAATTTTTGGCAATTCACAGTAAGATCACTGCACAAGATGTCTCATAAATACTTTCGAACTTCGAGAGGCACGTAGAGGGATAGAAAATTATTACTTATTGCCAATGAACAAAAAGTGAGGAAGACCACATAGAGGAGTCACGCGTGTGACATTTGTACCCCCTTTTTTGTAGGGGGGCAACTGCTCATAAACACAGTACATCAGGCGGGTCACATTCTGCCGCAGACAAGATTTCGTACAACTGCCGTACATCTCTGCATACAGAGTTGCCTGACTGTCAGGGGAATATAACTCCATTACATGCTTTTCCCGCTATGCTCATTGGCAGAATATGACCATTTTCACAAGAAGTTAGAAGTTTGTAACATTTATTCTGATACATGCGGTATTTGCCCTCTGTGTAGATTTTTTTTTTCCGTTTGTTTGTTTAGCTGTCCGCTCAAAATTGTAGTGTCCATACGTAAATATAACCAATAGTCTGCTGCGAATGCACATGACTTGGAAACGAAGGGGAGTGTGGATTGACGTGCGTGATGTGTTGCCTGCAGCGTGGCCGTGCTGGTGCTGGACGACCTGCAGGAGAGCCTGCGGCTGCTGTGGGAGCGCGTGCAGGAGGCCGCGCCCGCCCTGTCGCCCACCGTGCGAGAGCTCTACCAGCAGGTGAGGACAGCGCCCTTCGCTCCGTGCTCAGGCCCCATTGGCATTTCGAAAGAGGACGTAAATAGTATAACAATTGTATACTCTACAATGTAGGCCTAATATATAAATAAATAAATAAAACACACACAGAAGGTGACAGGGCCACCAAAGAGGTGGCTCAGGATATCAACTGATGTCACTGCAGTACCTCTGACTGGGAGGTCCTAGATTCGAGACCCGACGGCGACAGGATTTTCCACACTAGCTAGATAGCTAGGTTGAGTTCATTCGATTCCTGGAGGATAATTCTATCGGTCGATTGGTCTCATCCGCAGTTTTTGGTGGTATCTAAGATTAACGCCAGGTGCGGGAGCAGTACGCTAAAAACGGGCTACGGACTGCGCGCGTTCTTTCCTCATCTCTTACTTACACACACACACACACAGGCACTCCATCACCACACGGTCGGTAGCTTAGAGCTTGTCCCAGTTGGGGCGGTGTCCCACTGGGGGGAGATATATAGATGGGAAAAACTCTGCAAGCCAATGGGTCGGTCGGCGACGGTTATCGCCATCCAGCGGGGAAAGGGCATCGCCATCTCCAGCTGAAAATCATGCACTACACTTACGGAACTATTGACCTCGGAAGTTGTCACGCCCGGATTCATGAACGAGTGGATGAATGCGTTGCAGGCGCTGTGGGTGCTGGAGACATATGAACGAGTGGATGAATGCGTTGCAGGCGCTGTGGGTGCCGGAGACATGAACGAGTGGATGAATGCGTTGCAGGCGCTGTGGGTGTTGGAAACATGAACGAGTGGATGAATGCGTTGCAGGCGCTGTGGGTGCCGGAGACATGAACGAGTGGATAAATGCGTTGCAGGCGCTGTGGGTGTTGGAAACATGAACGAGTGGATGAATGCGTTGCAGGCGCTGTGGGTGCCGGAGACATGAACGAGTGGATGAATGCGTTGCAGGCGCTGTGGGTGTTGGAAACATGAACGAGTGGATGAATGCGTTGCAGACACTGTGGGTTCTAGAGACATAAATTCGTTGCAGGCGCTGTGGGTGCTGGAGATATGAATGCGTTGCAGGCGCTGTGGGTGCTGGAGACGTACGTGGCGACGCCGCGCAACGCGGCGGCGCTGCAGGCGTGGAGCCAGCAGCAGCGCGCGCTGCGCCCGGAGAAGGGGGAGCTGGTGCTGGAGCAGCCCCTGCCCGTGGACTGGGAGGGCTTCGACCGCGCGCCGCGCTTCGACCAGCTGCGCCAGCTGGGCGCCGGCCCCGGCCCGTGCCCCGCCCACGCGCAGCACCAGGACACCAAGGAGCGACTGCTCTACACGTGAGGACCAGCGATCAGCCCACGCTCCCGACTCTTCCCATCGCCCTCCCGACGGCTCCTGATCGCGCTCCCGAGAAAAAAAGATGTCTACGCTTTTCAATTCCATTGCGGGTTCACGGGTTTTGGTCCAAAAATAATAACATATTCTAGTTTGCCTAATAAACAATCCAACCAACAATTAATATATTAATCTTGGTACTATTATATTATGTTCTGTAATATGCACTTGTTGGGACCTGACCACAGCAGTGATCCCATCTAGCTATTCCAGTATTGCTCTTGGAATTGCCCTTGTGGACTTACTAACAATAGTACCCCATTTATTCATGCAAAAGTTTTAAATTCTTTTTTAAATTTTCTAAATTTTAAAATATTTTTTTTATTTGGATAAAATTAAAATAAATCATTTATTCCTATCACAAATTGCTGCACACCTAATGTATACACTTTTATTTATGAATGAACGAATTAATTATTATCTTATGAATGGTGTAATGTCACTTTAACTCACGTTGTACCGCATATTGTTCTCTTGATAGCCATTGGTTAGCTCCCATGGTATACACTAGTTCATTCAGGAACATGTAGTCAGGATGAATTGTCATGCTGTCTTGTTTGGCTGGTTCTCATGATGTGAACCTTCACAATTTCTAATTAACTTCCCAAGCACAGTAAGGTATGTGTCCTATATCTTTATTATTCAATATTATATAAATTAATTACAAAGGGTAAAAACAATAAACCATAGACTAATATGAATGTAATTCTGGTAGTGCTATTATATATATTAGTAACATAGATTATATTTAAAAACCTTGTTTTGTTTGTTGTGAACACAGACGAATATTATCAGCCTTCTGCGTTTTTTGTAATTATATACTCTATGTTTAATGTTTATAATAGTATTTTAAAATTATAATTGTAATTATCGCTGTGGAAATATTTTAATAACCGTGTTGTGAAAACTTGTCCAGTCCTGAAGATGGAGCTATAATAAACTCCGAAACGTTTTGGCAAACTAGAATATGTTATTATTTTTGGACCAAAACCCGTGAACCCGCACTGGAATTGTCTACAGAAAATGGTCATGAAATACAGCAGGTCTACGGTTTTGATATGAAGTACCCTTCCAAATTATAAGACGTTTCATATTCGAAGGGGGATGTCTTCGGCCAGATCGAATGAGTATATACTCGTACATTTTCGAGGAAATTTTATGTAATATTTAGTCTTATTCACAGACCCACTGAGGGACGGACGGATGGACGTGTGGGCCAACAGACAGACCAACTGACGAACGGACAAACGGACGGACTGAAAGTTGGACGGACGATCAGGCAGACGAACGGATGTATGGACGGACGGACGGACGGAGGGACGGACGGACGGAGGGACGGATGGACGGAGGGACGGATGGACGAAGGGACGGACGGACGGACGGACGGATGGACGGACGGATGGACGGACGGATGGACGGACGGATGGACGGACGGATGGACGAACGGATGGACGGACGGATGGTGGACAGATTGACTGTCGGAGGGACGGGTGGACGGGCGGATGGCCAGACGGACGGGAACTACTGACGGTATACGGGTAGAGGGGCAGACGGTCACAGAAACGTGTGAAAGAGCTCTCTTTCGTAGGTCCCAAACGCGTACTTCCGTGAGAATCCCGACCTCCTCTCCCTCCCCTTACCGAGCGGAGTGATTGAGCGAGTGCGTGTGCTTGTGTGCTCAGGCTGAAGGAGTTGACGGCGCAGTCCCCGCGCGCGCTGGCGGAGCGCGCCCTGTCACACAGCCTGCCCGCCTTCTCGGCCGTGGGCCAGCTGCTGGGAACGCGCCACATCGTCACCTTCGACGGCAACACCTTCGAGCTGCCCGCGCCGCGTTGCTCCTACCTGCTGGCGGGCGACCTCACGCGCAACACCTTCGCCATCATCGTCCACTTTAACGGACAGGTGACTTATAAACCTTTCACTACCAATTTTTATTTTTATTGGAATTTTTTTCTTTGTATACCAAATAAGTCACACAATTAAAAGTAGAAAATTAGTCAATTCTTTCAACTAACTCGGTGCAAACGAACGTAATGAGCAGCAAAACGTAGTTCGCTTTGATCAGCAGCAACAATGGGACGACGGTACAGCATTTTTGAACCGTTGTTTGCCCCATCAGTAGCTACATAACCCACTGGGGCATACATGTCCCATTGGTAGTGAAAGGGTTAAACCTTTAATCAACGGCTAACGTTTTATTTCTAGGAACTTTATTTACGTTTTTCATACTTTCAAGGGTTGAAATCAAATAAACTGGATTATCAAGTGGTGATAAAACAGCACGTACTTTCTCGCCCGTATTTTCATTCTAAATTACGCGAAAAGTAGTCAAATTTTCGAAAAATTGTAAAACGTTTTGAACTTTTTTCGAAAAATCAGTGTTTTAGGAACATGAGACCTACACCATTCTCTTAAACGTCCTTCACACGGTCCAGCAAAGTTTAATTAAAAACGATGGCGTATCTTTTTTATAATTTTGAAAATAACACAAGGGCTTCATGTAAAGTACCGCCAAAAATTAAAATATCGGTTTCAAATTCAAAGGGTCATAAGACTAGCCACATCGATGGGAAAATTCATCAATTCATCAATTTTCGAGAAAATCGGCCGGACGGTTTAGCGGCCGTTTTATTTTTCGTCCGACCTTTTGCCGACATTCGATTTTTTTGTATAAAGGGCCCACAAAACATGGATTCTGGTTACACCACGTGTTAGAGGATTTTTTTCTAAATTTAGCAACTGGATTTATCCATTTTTTGTTACCAGAGCCCTGTAATACGCGATTTTCTGCCGAAAATTAGCCGTTTTTTCTCGCAGCATTATATAAGTTTCGCTCTACTCCGTAGCGAGAAAGCAAAAAGAAATCTTTCTTAAGAGAATTATTAAGATTCATTGATACTCTGCTGCTTAACAGAAATTTGAAGGCCTTAGATACTTTTAATATAATTCTAACAATCGTCAATCGAAGACTGCTCTTATATTAAGTTTGTTGAAACCTCTGCTTAAATTTTATTAAAAAGAATGTCTTCATCCTCTTAATGAATATTGGTAATTTCTCTCCCGATTACTATCGGCGTTCCCTGGTTGAGCTAATGCAAGACCTGTTGGGTCCGGCTTGTAAGGTTTTGAAACTCAACGGCGCCAAGCAGGGCTAGAACCAGCTAATCATTTTTTTTGCGGGGGGCGTCATAAATTTTTGTTAAATAATAAACGTATTTGTTATATTGTATGTTATTTTTGTAGTGTATAAATGATACTATACAATTTTGTTTAAATAATTACATCAGTATAGTATACAAATATTTAAATCAATTTTTCCATTTAAAGTAAGGTAACAAACGAAGACCCTAAGCCTTTTTGAGGGGGGGGGGCATGGCCCATATGCTCCCCCTGGATCCACCACTGGCGTCTAGGGTGGGCGTTGTTCCGATGGTCCGATGTGTCCGTTCCCTGGTCCGATGTTCTCCCTACGCTGACGATGGAAAGGGGAGTTTTTGCGTCCTGTAGTAACAGGTAGCCGCGTCAGTGCACCGTTAAGGCGACCTTCCTTCACACGGCTTCCCGCACTGCAGATAAAAATCTCTTGACGTCTGGGGACGGATACCCGTGAGTGGAGGTGAAGTGAGCAACACAAGATGTCGTTAACTGTTTAAGAGTCAATTATCTTACGCGCTTAGACAGTGTTCCTTGAGACGCACAAGAGTGACGCAACACACTAACGATCTTTTGTCTTTTGACGAAAAAAATTCGATGTTTAATAAGCAAACCATCTTATCTACGAAAACGAAAAATTTACCGGAGATATAAAACACTTGTCGTTGTTCATTCTTTTATAATTTTCTTCTGAAATCTGCACTAAAATAATAATTTAAACTTAAAAAGATTTTTCTACAAATATTTTTCCGCTTACACGAATTGTTTTAATTTAAATGGAATGGTTCGTGAGAAAGGTGAAATTCACCTTCGGTAAATGTTTCATTGAAGAGTAGTGAAGTTTAATGAACAAGTAGAAATGAATTTACAATTTATTGACCACTGAGTAGAGATATTGTATTTAAAATAAACAATTACTATTCTAACAAAGGAAATAAGAAAAGTTACTTTTTGTAACAACCATTTTACAACCACTCTTTTCTGTAGGATCAATTTTGTTACTCTAAGGTTAAATTGGGCACTACTTATAAGATAAATATTTAGGAATACTAGAGATCGTAAGACATTTTAATGATAACAAACAGATTCGTTGCTCGTATGATACATTTTTTCTCCGGCCAATCCCCAATAACATTGTATTACTGACGATTAGGAAGTACTGACCTTTCCGTTTATTTTTATTTATTATTTTAATTTATAAGCCCTTGTAACATCGCAATCGTCAGCAATGCCAAGCATGGACCAACTGACCACCCACCAACTCTTCTTAAGCAATTTAATTCTCCCTTAGCAACAACAATATAGATATAATACTTCACAATATTTTTGAGATTCTAATACATCGGGTACTTACGGAAATATTTCAGAAAAATATCCACATCTAATAAATCACAGCTAACATGGATCTAAGAAGCTACATAAGGTCTACTCATTTCGACCTCTCTAAGCTTTCTGCTTGTTTATTTGATGTTCCATAACAACGTCTGTTGCTAGGTAGGACTTACGACTAACAAAGATTACTACGTTCAACTTTTCCAATGGAGAAAGTGCCATTTTTCAGAGAACTTATGTTCAGATGCTGTGAGTGTCGAGCAGGGGCAGATCCAGCCGATCATTTGGGGGAAGGGGCCATCGTAGATTTGTCTTAAACAATAAACTTATTTGTTATTAAACTGAATGTTACTTATGTACTGTAAAATGATACTGTACAATATTATTGTTTAAATGATTTCGTAATTATAACATAAATATTTAAATAATTTTGCCATAGGATAAGCGAAATAAAGGAAGGTAAGCGAAAAATCAAATCCTTTGGGGGATCCATGGATCCGTCAGTGACTCACTTCGACCTATCACAGCATTCTGCTTGTTTATTTCATGTCCCGCAACAACTTCTTCTGTGGCAAGGCAGGACATCCGACTTACAAACTACTATTACGTTACGCCTTTCCGACAGATAACTAGGTCGACTGGGGAATATCCATTTTGGAAGAATTTTTACTTATGTTTTAGGCGCTAGTAGTGTTCACAGACAGACGGACAGGCAGACAGACGGACGGACGGACGGATAGACGGACAGACAGACGGCCGGACGGATAGACGGCCGGACAGACGGACGGACGGACAGACGGACGGACAGACGGACGGACAGACGGACGGACAGACGGACGGACAGACGGACGGACAGACGGACGGACAGACGGACGGACAGACGGACGGATAGACGGACATTTTGAAAAAAACTTTTTTTTTCGGAATCAGGGGACCCCAAAACGTGTATATCCGTTGGAATCTCGAAATCGATTTTTCGTAGCATTACATAACTTTCCCTAAACTTCGTATATAACTCCGCCTATACGTATGTATACGGAAAAGTAAAACCGCCATTTTCATAAAACCGTCTTTTTTTTAAAACGTTGTGTGCCGTCGTGTTGCAGACGGCGTCCGGCGTGAAGCGCACCTTCACCATAGCGACGCCGTACCACGCGGTGCACGTGTCGGAGGAGTACGCGGTGCGCGTGGACGGGCAGGCGCTGGAGCTGCCGGCGCGCGCCACGCCCTTCTTAACGGTCCGCCGCTCGGAGCAGGCGCTCGACGTGGAGGCGCCCGGCTTCGCCTTCCGCTGCCGCGTCGACCGCCACGCGTGCAGCGTGCGCGTGTCCAGCTGGCAGCTGGGGCGCGTGCGCGGACTGCTCGGCTCGTTCGAACCGCGAGCGCTCCGCCGACCTGGAGCTGATGGGCGCTGACGCCCCGGCGGCGGGCGGCCACGCCGCCCCCGCTGACGCGTGGCGCGTGGGGCGGTGCCGCGACGACGGACGCACGCCACCGCCCCCGCCGCCGCCGCCCGTGGCGTCGCCGCGAGCGCTCGACTCGCCCGCCTGCAAGCAGGTACTTGGTATTACTCCTCAAGAGTGGCACTGGCCAGACAGACAGACACGTCACGAAAAACAACTATTTCGATATGCTTTAGTAGGAAAAAATACATGTTTTGCATTGACGGTTCGTAAGCGCAGGTACATGTTAGTAACATTGATGTTGGTAGTACAGCAAGTATTTAATATTACTCCTCACAAGTGTCACTCTCCAGACAGATACGTCACGAAAAACAACTATTTCGATATACTTTAACAGGAAAAAATACATGTTTTGTATTGACGGTTCGTAAACGCAGGTACATGTTAATAACACTGATGTTAGTAGTATTGCAGGTACTTGCTATTATTCCTCACAAGTCTGACGGTCCAGACAGACAGGTACATGTACATGTTAGTAACATTGATGTTGGTAGTACAGCAGGTACTTAATATTGCTCCTCACAAATATCACTGCCCAGACAGACACGTCACGAAAAACAACTGTTTCGGTACACTTTAACAGGAAAAAAATACGACAGATTTGCATTGACTGTCTGTAAGTGCAGGTACATGTTAGTAACATTGATGTTCGAAGTACTGCAGTTACTTGCTATTGTTTCTCACAAGTGTGACGGTCCAGACAAACATGTCACGAAAAAACAACTATTTCGATATATTTTAACAGGAAAAAATTAATGTTTTGCATTTCCGGTTCGTAAGCGCAGGTTCATGTTAATAACATTGATGTTGGTAATTTTACAGGTACTTGCTATTATTCCTCACAAGCGTGACGGTCCAGACAGACAGGTCACGAAATACAACTATTTCGATATATTTTAATAGGAAAAAATACTACATGTTTTGTATTGACAATTGACTGTTCGTAAGCGTAGGTACATGTTAGTAATATTGATGTTACTGTTCTGTTTTTCACGTTGTGAAGACACAACGGAGCTTATGGAGAATGCGCGCGTTGTTGCTGACGCGACACGTTCGCTTGCCTGCTCGCTCCAGAATCAGCAAAGTCACAGCTTCCTTTCTCTGTATATGCATCATCTGAAAACATTGCTTATTCGCACACTTATTATTATTATTATTATTATTATTATTATTATTATTATTATTATTTTTCCACTACATCACGACTAAAGATGTTATGAGTCGGCTGAAGATAAAATCTACTCCAGGTTGCAACCAGCTACCTCAGGAGCAGATCCGGTGACTGTCAGTGCCTCTACAATACTTTGCGCAAAATGTGGGCTGTTCCAAATAAAGCAATTTCTTGAACTTTATTATTATTATTATTATTATTATTATTATTATTATTATTATTATTATCATCATCATCATTATTATTATTTTATTAGTATGGTTGTAATAGTATTTCTATTAGCGTTAATATCTCATACAAAGGTACACTTCATATGTATTGTTATAAAATAAAAAAAATCGTAAATTGTTGATTCTACCGTCAAATATTGATTAATTAATTTACGAAATAAACGAAATACTATAAAATTTATCCATCTTTCATAGTAGTACATTATGTTCCTTTTCTCACTTCTAAACTGTCGCTTTTCTCGTAATTATGAATATCGACACATTATTGTATTATTTCTTTCTATCGTTTCTGTCTTTTTTCTCTCTTTTCACATTCAAATCCAATTTCTGTCAATAAGCGATAAAATGTAGAATATTTGAAATTTGGTAAATGTTTATCATTAACATCTGTCATTATACACACGATTGTTGCAGGAACATTTTAAAATAGATACGCATGGAAATTAAGACGTACCATATGTACCAAATCGTCGAACTTGATTTTATACTTCAGTCCAGATAACTTTATTTTTCTCGGGGTCGGTATTTCTTCATTCTCGTTTTCTATTTTCCGTTTTCATTTTAACGAAGGAATACTGATTTTATACTTTAGTCCAGTTAACTTTATTTTTTCTTGGGGTCGGTATTTCTTCATTCTCATTTCCCGTTTTCATTTTAACGAAGGAATACTGATTTTATATTTCAGTCCAGTTAATTTTATTTTTCTCGGGGTCGGTATTTCTTCATTCTCGTTTTCTATTTTCCGTTTTCATTTTAACGAAGGAATACTGATTTTATACTTTAGTCCAGTTAACTTTATTTTTTCTTGGGGTCGGTATTTCTTCATTCTCATTTCCCGTTTTCATTTTAACGAAGGAATACTGATTTTATACTTCAGTCTAGTTAACTTTATTTTTCTCGGGGTCGGTATTTCTTCATTCTCGTTTTCTATTTTCCGTTTTCATTTTAACGAAGGAATACTGATTTTATATTTCAGTCCAGTTAACTTTATTTTTCTCGGGGTCGGTATTTCTTCATTCTCATTTTCTATTTTCCGTTTTCATTTGAACGAAGGAATACTGATTTTATATTTCAGTCCAGTTAACTTTATTTTTCTCGGGGTCGGTATTTCTTCATTCTCATTTTTCGTTTTCATTTTAACGAAGGAATACTGATTTTATACTTCAGCTCAGTTAACTTTATTTTTCTCGGGGTCGGTATTTCTTCATTCTCATTTTCTATTTCCGTTTTCATTTTAACGAAGGAATACTGATTTTATACTTCAGTCCAGATAACTTTATTTTTCTCGGGGTCGGCATTTCTTCATTCTCATTTTCCGTTTTCATTTGAACGAAGGAATACTGATTTTATACTTCAGCTCAGTTAACTTTATTTTTCTCGGGGTCGGTATTTCTTCATTCTCATTTTCTATTTTCCGTTTTCATTTTAACGAAGGAATACTGATTTTATACTTCAGTCCAGATAACTTTATTTTTCTCGGGGTCGGCATTTCTTCATTCTCATTTTCCGTTTTCATTTGAACGAAGGAATACTGATTTTATACTTCAGTCCAGTTAACTTTATTTTTCTCGGGGTCGGCATTTCTTCATTCCCATTTTCCGTTTTCATTTGAACGAAGGAATACTGATTTTATACTTCAGCTCAGTTAACTTTATTTTTCTCGGGGTCGGCATTTCTTCATTCTCATTTTCCGTTTTCATTTGAACGAAGGAACGCCTTCTTCCGTGCCCTTGATCGTGCGCGGTGTGCGCAGGTGCTGGAGTACGCGTCGTCGCCGCTGAGCGAGTGCTTCGCGCGCGTGGACCCGACGCCCTACGTCGCCCTGTGCGCCGCCGCGGGGCCCTGCGACGCCGCGCTCGCCTACAAGGAGGCCTGCCAGCTGCGCACCTGGTTCCGCCCCTCCGCGCCTCCCGAGTGCGGTGAGTACGCCCTCGCAATGGATATTTCGCTCAGCGTCAGGGGACGCTGAGATGCTGAGCATCTCATTAATTAATAAAGAACCCTCAATTCTGTATTGATAATCTGACAAGTAGTCCGTTGAGCGAAACACGTTTTGTATTAATTTTAAATTGATTTCCTATGATTGAATTTGGTGGGTTGTTGAAGCTGGCCTGTGACTGCTTGGAAGCTAAAATGCTTCCAGCGTCTGCCGCGAAATTGCGACGAGCAATGACGCATGCGCAGATGGCGAGGTTCCCCTCTCCTGTCGGCTCCCCTGGCCCAGAGAAACTCTACTGCTTTACGCTAGCATCCACCGCGGAAAGAAGTTGCTCGTTTGTACACGAGAGCGCAGCACACTTCAGGCGGTCAGTAGTCGGGTCGGATAGTGACATTTTGTGTGTTATTGTTGAGCATCCCCAAACGTGTGAGTCACGCTACGCCACTGGATATTTGTTTGTTTATTTGGTAAAAAAAACAGTAAAAACTCTCTATGACGTATTGGGGAAGAGATTATCTGCGCACATTTTCTTGAGACCCAGAATGAAGAAAAAAAGCGCGCGAAATTAGCAACATTTGAAAAACTAGAAAAAGAATTTAGGAAAATTATTATTTTAGAAAAATAGAAATTATAAAAAAATTTGTTCCCGAGCTATAGAAAATCAATTTCAACGGTAAATGAGCTGCTGATTTGATTTTTCTGCATTGCTAACAAAATAGTAACGAACATTAGTTTTACTCCTACCACTACAAAAAAAGGAGTGCTCAACAAAACTCAAACAAGCCATTCACGTGTGTTAGAATGATTTTCATTGGTTTGCAGTTTGGAATTCTGCTGTTGTCGGGATCCTGATGATAAAGTAAATAGTTCTCTGCATAAGAATTAATTTGATTGCCGTCGTTCTTTAAATTAACCTTGTGTCAATGTTATTTCAACTGTTTAGAGAAAGGAGACCATTGTGAACTGAATGTTGCTGGGCGATAAGGTTACGAGTCTCTGATAGTTCAGCCTACGAATGTGCTGACTGACATGGGTCAGGCGCATGGGACGCGGCTCGCAGATCGAAAATGTAGAAACGAAACATCAAAGCTTGCAAAACTGTTGGAGTTTGTTAATTGTGATGAAGGACTTGCGATTTTTAGGCCAACCAAAATATACAAATAATTGACATTCGGTTATTGACAACCACTTGCTGAAGCACAGTGACAGTAAATAAAGTAGTTGCGTGAACATGACATTTGCATGACAGATCTTATTCCGTTTGGATTGGCGGGGTATGGTACTCGCGTAATCGCAAGTAGTGCGCTGGAGTTGTCTAATCAGAATCAGCTTCAGTTTGTTCACATCAGTTTTTTCCTTAGGGTGAATGGATAATAGGCGCCCTCCTGGATACTCGTCTCACATGGAAACCTCATATTGTGCATAGACTGAATAAAAGCCTGCTTTGATGGTATAGTGGTTATCATGCCGGGCTACTGAACCCAAGTTTGCGGGTTCAAACTCAAAGTAAGGGGAGTTTTGAAGTGCCGAAAATCGACGGCGTGCGAACGCTTGGCGGCATGTAAAACAGATCCCATGAAAGGCACTTGGCCGATGCTGGCAATAAAAAAAATCCTCTAGAAATTGAACACTAAGTTAGAGTTTCGATTTGAATTACTGGATAACATTGCGGATATTATATCTGGCTGCGCTATGTGGTATTCAAACCAAACGTCAATATTGGCGCACTAGCGCCTCTAGGGAAAGCAGTGACAAATTATCCTAGATATACATGCCCAGGTGAACTCAAAAGTAGGTGCTAGGGTCTTGTGGAGGCTAGCCTATGCAAGTGTATGGCAGTAAAAGAAGATACGGGAAAGTAAAAAAAGAATGGAGAGGGCTTGCTAATGAGCGCCAACTGGGACATTTTACAGAACGGAGTCTCATGCGTTTATTGTATTCAATATTTATTTTCTGTCTATAGATTATTTTCAGTTTTATCAGGATATATTGGTCTATTATTTAAAGAAATCCTCTTTATATAACTGTTTTATAAAATATAATATGTATAACAATATTATTTGTATAACATATAATATTGTTATAAAACAATTATATTCAGAAGATTTCTATCTTTAAATAATTGACCAATATACCCTGATAAAATCGAAGATCATACATTTATTCATGCAGTGTTTGCCCCTGAAGGCTAGGCAATCCTTTAAGGCGAGATGTTCGGCAGGTACAAGGAATCTCCTTGATTGAACGAGACGTGCCCAACATCCGCGCATAACAAGTTGCCTAAATGGTAGGGGCAAACGTCAACTGGTTAACTGACATGAAATTTTCCACCACATGTTCATTGGAAAACGTGATAATTTCCGACACATCCGCATGTCGTAAACGTTTGCCACATTTATTCCGAGTCACCTGTAAAGTTATTTCTTACCCTTTTATATTAAATTATTAACTTTTTTGTTATTTAAGGTCGCATCAACTACCAGGTCATTAGCGACCACTATTAGATTTAACGTTATGGTATGAGGATGAAACGATAGGGGGTGAAAATACGAACACATACAATCATGCCTGATGTGGGACTCGTACTCCTCGGTCCGAGATCGCTACGGCACAACTGCCATTGCGATCTCGACCACTAGGCCGACAAATTATTAACTCTATAACGTCTGCATTTGTAGTTTAACGGGAAAATTTGTGGCCAATAATTAACCAGACAATATAAATACTAGATCAAGGCTACACCATTGGAAATAAGAGGAAAGTACATTTCAGTCATACCAAAAATTCCACTTACAAGGACGATATCCTTTTATTCCGTTACAAGAGAGTATTAACCGGCCTACCCTCACTGTCTGGCCAGCTCTCCTGTGAGGCACGTGACAAGTAGTCCGTGATTTGGTTAGTACGCTTAATGTGGAACTGTTGCTAATTGCTGATCAACTCAGAACGGTCCTTATTGTATATATCATTTTAAATCATTCAATGACCATTACTCAACAAATGAATAAGACTCAAAGTCCAAACATTCTTATAAATATAGTATTTAAATTTAATGATTGGCATATAGTACATTACTTTTAAATTGATATGCTATGATCAAGTTACAATGTAACAGTAAGTCGTAGACGTTTGTAAGATTTATTTTGAGACACCCGTAATGTCGTTTCTGCCACTTTGATATCAACTTAACATTGTGTTTAACATCTGCATTTCTAAATTAATTCCAATTATGACCAAAAATTAACCAGACAATATAAATCCTAGATTACTGCTGTACTGTAGAAAATTAATGAAAATTATGTATATTACAATCATGCCAAATATTCTATCGCTTCCATGTCATAAGATATAACCGCTATTCTGCTCTATTCTTTTGTTGTTGTTGTTGTTGTTGTTGTTGTTGTTGTTGTTGTTGTTGTTGTGGTGGTGGTGGTTGTTGTTGTCGTTGTTTCAAAAATACAAAAGTGCAATTTTTATGTCTGTCGTGTCATTATTTGAATTAGCAGCAATTTCCTTACATTACTCCATTTATGAGTTCATGTGCTTTAAATTATATAAAGTTTCTCCAGAACCTGCATGTTTTGTGTGAAAATTACCTCAAATTTTCTCATTCTCAGAAAAGTTGAAAAGCTATTTTCTAAAAACCGATCTATATTTTTTAATTAAACTTTTTGCAGATAGTGATAAATCCACAGTTTAAGATGACAAAATTATTTATTTTGCTGTATACTTTTTAAAAAAATTGCGCGAATATAATTTTCTGAAATATCTCTCATGCCTTTTATATGCACATTTCCAGAGGTTTGTGTACATTTTTGCATTTGTGAGTGAATGTTCTTTAAACGTTTTCCAATGAAGTTTTTAGAAAACTCATAAGATTTTTGTGAATAAGAGCTTCAAATTTCGCATTTGCACTAACGCTTAAACGACATTTTCTTAAAAACGGCTCCAAATTTTTCAAAGAAAATTTCATATAGGACTTGGTTGAATATTTTTTAATATCCTAAAGTAATATTTCAGTTCTACCATTATGAAACTGAAAAACTGAGAAAATGTATACTTTGGGCGGCGATAGAAAGCACCTGGCAAGAGGATGGTGTATTAGCAGAAAGCTGGTCCGGACGAAAGAAATTAGAAAATTAATTAGAATGAGAAAATCTGTGCCATTCTGTAGCATAGTTTTTAAAGTGTGTCATCATTCGTTAAGATTGATCGGGTAAGAGACAGAGAAGAGTGTTGAACAAAAACAATTATGAAAGAATGGTTAAATAATAGTTATTGCCAAATAATAATAGTAAATCAAATGCGAGTTGTAAGAACATTGCTTAAAAATATTATTTATTGCGGGAAGTGCGGATATGGTAGTATAATTTCAACATTGTTCAAAATACAAAATCGTCAAATAAAAATGTATGTCAGTTATCTTTAAAAGTTTATTTATTTGTTGCCAATACATTTCCTGAAAACGCTTTCCATATTAACAAAGCAAGTAGACTTCGGATCTCTGGCTGTTGATTCATATTTATTAATCGTGTATGTTAGGTATTCTCACTTACGCGATTTTCGATACAAGAATACATAACGAGGATGGAAGCTGGTAATTAGCACTTGATATTTTCCACATTCTTCTGCTGGCTAATATCTATCAACGTTTTCCTCTTTCCACTACACAATTTTAATTGTGTAATATTGCAATCTGATGACTCATTACACGATGTTTTATATTTCTTAAAGAAACGTTTACTACTAGTGTCATTGATTCCGAGCTTTCATTTAACGTCTCTTATGTGGTTCTTCAATGCCTTTGAAATAGTTACGTTCTACTGATTTGTTTTCTTGTGTCTTGTCCCTGCCATTTTACTGTAATAAACTGCAATTGTAAAATAATAGCAGTTTCTAACCTTGCCAGTCTCCTGTCGACATGGTATTGATACTTTTTGTTCGTCTGCATTGCATCACATCTTTTGCAGAGAAAGTAAGGGGACATAGAAAATAAAGAGAATGGGAGGGAAGTACACAGGGAAATTAACAGAAAGTGATATTAGCGTGATCAATTATGGAGAAATGTACGAAAAACATATTATCTTATTTCCAACTATTAGATGCTACACTTTAATTATCCGTATGATTTGCATGGATTGCAAGTACAATTCGTTTGCATTACTTTATTTTCGTTACAGGTATTAATATACAATGTTACATTATTGGAATTTTTAAGTGATGTCTTAAAAAATAACAAATCACACTTGAAAAATATTTGCACAAATATTTTTTATCCTTTCTAACAAGTGAATTAATCACAATTTAGCGGAGAGATGTAAGTACATGTCATGTAGATGTTCTTGGTTCTAAACCGAACGATAATTTTGCGTCATTGTCGTTTTTTATCGTAGTTTTCTTCGGAACAGGATGTGTATGACATCCCCTATTTTGGGGCAAGAATGACGCGCAAGGGATGATGAGTGGGTGACTTTCGAGAACACTCAATATTTCTCATTTTTTTTCTCATTTCTCTCCTTGGATTACAGTTTAGGGGCTTGTGTCTTCTGAGTATCCCAACTCCGTAGAACTGGTGAGATGAAACATGCAGAATCTCGAATAATCAACTTTATATAATATTAATATTATATAATATTAATGTTATATAATTAATGTTATATAATATTAATATTATATAACAAATATAATATTAAATGTATTATTTGATCCTACGTGCGATGTTTGAGCATTTCTGTTCTAACGTGGCGGTGAAATTAATATTTTTTTGCAAATATTACGAAAATAACGCTCGTAAGTTTCTTTGGAACTAAAATTAGGCACCCTAAATTTATTTCTGACGTCACCCTTCGCCTAACTCGAACTTCCAAACAGGGTGTTTTTATCATGTCTATGTGCTTATCAGTGTAGTATTTTATGACTTCTAGACGTCCTATCTTTCCGTTTTCCTCCCTCTTAAAAGTTTCATATTTTGTGTGTGCCGTTATGACCTCGCCCTTTCACAACATAAGTATCGAGAGAGAATGTACACGGCACCTGTAAGTGCTTTGCGCGGAAAGCTAGCAGCTGTAGTGAACACTACCGACGTCATCACCTACCATTTCACTATCTTCCTTCCTCTTATTTCTTTGTTTCTGATTTCACCCTCTCGTGAACTCAGCTTCCAGGAAGGATGTGTGCATCTTGTGTGTCTAATCTGCTTAGAGAGCTGGAGGTGGTTGGGGAATGCAGTGTAATATTCTCATGTTGTAATTTCTCTGCGTACACTTTTGGACCGTCATCCCGTCGCTACGTGGAGCTTCCAGCCAGGACACGTATGTCATATGTGTGTTGCTTAAGGTTAGACTCCCTCTCTTATGTCACCCATGTTATATTCTTAATACTGATGACCCATTATCTCAGAAACTATTGGAGATACAGGTTTGAACATTTTACCATATATTATCGTTACTGTTGTTGTTGTGTTGATCTACATTGAAAACATTTGCTTGGCAGGAAACTGAATTGTTTTCTCGAACCTTAATTTTTTCAAAACTTTAATGACAAATTTATTTATAATATTGAATCAAATAATGCTAACTTCGCAAAAGTAGATCCACAGTTTCACATTGTTTAGTAGAGTAATATGAAAAGGAACCAATAAAATGGGTTAAATAGTTTATGAGAAAACGGAGCATTGATAACTAAAAAATGTTTTGAGAAATACGCTACTAAGGTTTTTACTAAGAATTACCTGTCACATTTGTTATATTATTTCACTTAAAAAAACTACCCCATATTGTGAATTATATTTTTTATTGCTGATATTTAGAAGCTGTTTTCTTTTATTTTTCCGACCTTTTTTGTCATTTTCTCAGTTCAGATCTGTGCTTGGAGGGGGGGGGCACTAGACTGGATCAATTTTTGTGTTAAGAGTTTCATTACTAAACGTATTTTTCGCATTAAACAAATTGTTAACCTCAACAGTTTTCAGAATTTAATCTATTTCCTTTGTTTACGTGCTTTACAAAACATTTAACAAAACTTTAAAAACACAGAAGAACAAAGAGCCCTGTCAAATTGCACAAGCAAGATAACTGAAGATGAAACTACGAAAACCACAGCCTTTGAAAGCAAACAGTATCAGAACTACGTTTATGTGGAGCCATGGAACGTCTGAAACATCACTCTGTCTATACTGATGCACATTCAAAACACAGTAAAATAAACAAAAAACAATAATAAATAATACATCAAAATATTCAGAAAAGTCTAGAGGTTATTTTAGAATTAAAAACCAAAATTAGATATATTTTTAATTTTTCGGGTGGAATCTCATCTTAATGAGCGAGTGCGGTGCGCCAGGAATGATCCTCCGCTCCGAGTCGAGTCAGGAGCTGCGACCACCGCCGCTTCCACTCTCAGCTTCGCCGCCGTGCGGTGCGCTAGTGTAGCACGCGTGTTGTCACCTCGTCCCCCTTCTCCCACTTCTACACCTCTCCCTAGTCTAGTCCCAGCGCTGCCTGGTGCTCGTGATGCCAACATAATTTTTGTTGATAGCGCTCTCATTTGCTTGGTGCCGCTGTGGAGAAACTTTTCTGATGTACTGCATAACATTTCCCGTGTCTTAATTTTTCTGCGTGTTTCTTTGTAACGTGTCGCCGTGTCGCGCTATGGCGTGTCCGGCCAGGGCACGCACCCCATTTGCGTGCGTGCATGTGTGTTTGTGTTTTGCAGAGAGCTGCCGCTTCTAACGTCGCGTTCTCGCATCCAAACAGGACGCGTACGTCATGTGTGTGTGTGTTGCATAGAGAACGAGTGTAGTATAACATTTACGATGCATTAATTTCTCTGCGTGACCCTTTCTAACGTCGCCTTTTCGCATCCAATCATGACGCATGCGTCACGTGCGCGCGTGTGAGTGTTACTGAGAGAGCAAGTATAGTATAACATTCATCATGTCTTAATTTCTTTGTGTGACTCTTTCCAACGTCTCTTTGTTGTGCCTTGGAGCCTCCAGTCATGAGCGTATGTATATGTGTGTGTCGCGTTTCTATTTTCGCCTTCTCGCATCCACCTAGGACGCGAATATCACGTGTGTGTGTGCGTGTGTGTGTGTGTGTGTGTGTTGCGTAGAGAGCTGCAGTGGGCCACATTTCTAACGTCGCCTTCTCGCATCGAATCATGACGCGAGTGTCACGTGCATATGTGTGTATGTTGTGCAGAGAGCTATCTACGAGTGCAGAGAGCTACGGGTCTTATTTATATTGTCGGCATCTCGCGTCCAACCAAGGCTCGTGCGTCACGCGGTGTGTGTGTTTGTTGCCGTAGAGAGCTGCCGCGGGCCACAATTCTAACGTGCCTTCTCGCGTCCAACCAAGGCTCGTGCGTCACGCGGTGTGTGTGTTTGTTGCCGTAGAGAGCTGCCGCGGGCCACAATTCTAACGTGCCTTCTCGCGTCCAACCAAGGCTCGTGCGTCACGCGGTGTGTGTGTTTGTTGCCGTAGAGAGCTGCCGCGGGCCACAATTCTAACGTGCCTTCTCGCGTCCAACCAAGGCTCGTGCGTCACGCGGTGTGTGTGTTTGTTGCCGTAGAGAGCTGCCGCGGGCCACAATTCTAACGTGCCTTCTCGCGTCCAACCAAGGCTCGTGCGTCACGCGGTGTGTGTGTTTGTTGCCGTAGAGAGCTGCCGCGGGCCACAATTCTAACGTGCCTTCTCGCGTCCAACCAAGGCTCGTGCGTCACGCGGTGTGTGTGTTTGTTGCCGTAGAGAGCTGCCGCGGGCCACAATTCTAACGTGCCTTCTCGCGTCCAACCAAGGCTCGTGCGTCACGCGGTGTGTGTGTTTGTTGCCGTAGAGAGCTGCCGCGGGCCACAATTCTAACGTGCCTTCTCGCGTCCAACCAAGGCTCGTGCGTCACGCGGTGTGTGTGTTTGTTGCCGTAGAGAGCTGCCGCGGGCCACAATTCTAACGTGCCTTCTCGCGTCCAACCAAGGCTCGTGCGTCACGCGGTGTGTGTGTTTGTTGCCGTAGAGAGCTGCCGCGGGCCACAATTCTAACGTGCCTTCTCGCGTCCAACCAAGGCTCGTGCGTCACGCGGTGTGTGTGTTTGTTGCCGTAGAGAGCTGCCGCGGGCCACAATTCTAACGTGCCTTCTCGCGTCCAACCAAGGCTCGTGCGTCACGCGGTGTGTGTGTTTGTTGCCGTAGAGAGCTGCCGCGGGCCACAATTCTAACGTGCCTTCTCGCGTCCAACCAAGGCTCGTGCGTCACGCGGTGTGTGTGTTTGTTGCCGTAGAGAGCTGCCGCGGGCCACAATTCTAACGTGCCTTCTCGCGTCCAACCAAGGCTCGTGCGTCACGCGGTGTGTGTGTTTGTTGCCGTAGAGAGCTGCCGCGGGCCACAATTCTAACGTGCCTTCTCGCGTCCAACCAAGGCTCGTGCGTCACGCGGTGTGTGTGTTTGTTGCCGTAGAGAGCTGCCGCGGGCCACAATTCTAACGTGCCTTCTCGCGTCCAACCAAGGCTCGTGCGTCACGCGGTGTGTGTGTTTGTTGCCGTAGAGAGCTGCCGCGGGCCACAATTCTAACGTGCCCTCTCGAATCCAACCAAGGCTCATGCGTCATGCGTCATGCGGTGTGTGTGTGTGTGTTTGTTGCTGTAGAGAGCTGCCGCGGCCCGGACGGCGCGTGGCTGGCCGCGGGGGCGTCGTGGCGCGGGGCGCAGGCGGCGCCGGCGGCCGACGTGGCGGTGGTGGTGCAGAGCGGGTGCGCGGGCCGCCTGCCCGAGCGCCTGCCCGAGGCGCTGCCGCAGCTGGCGGCCGCGCTGCGGGCGCGCGGCGTGCAGGACCCGCGCTTCGCCCTCGTCAGCTTCGGCGGCGCGCCCGGCGGTGGCGCCGGCGACCAGCAGCCCCCGGCCTGGCTGGCCGAGTGGCTGGGCGACGCCGTGGCCGCGCGCGGGCCCGCGCCCCGCCTCCACACCGCCGGCGGACGCGTCTGGGCCGACGCGCAAGACGCACAGAAGACGCTGCACCGGTGAGGACGCGGGTGCTGTGCGGGCGAAGTTGCGATGATGTCCAATGTCAGCGTACCTTCGACGCGGCGTCATTTGGACAGCTCAGAGTACTTGCTCGCGGAAGCTGACTGGTTTTAAAGATACAGAGCTCATTTTCCGTCTCTTTCTCACTCTCCCTTCCTATCTCCCCCTCCATCTTTCCCCCTCCTCCCCCCTCTCTCCCCTCCCTCTTTTTCCCTCTCCCTCTCCATTCTCCCCTCCGCCTCTCCCTTCCCCTCTCTCCCGCTCTCTCTCCCGCTCTCTCTCCCGCTCTCTCCCGCTCTCTCTCCCGCCCTCTCTCTCGCGCTCTCTCCCGCTCTCTCCCACCCTGCCTCCCACTCTCTCTCCCGCTCTCTCTCCCGCTCTCTCCCGCTCTCTCTCCCGCTCTCTCTCCCGCCCTCTCTCTCGCGCTCTCTCCCGCGCTCTCCCACCCTGCCTCCCACTCTCTCTCCCGCTCTCTCTCCCACTCGCTCTCTTTCTCTCACTCTCCCGCTCTCTTTCCCACTCTCTCTCCTTCTCTCACTCTCCCGCTCTCTCTCCCACGCTGTCTCGCGCTATCTCTCTCTTGTGTACAGGAAACCACTAGTTAATTGGACATATATCTTTCAAATCACTTCCCTCGCCCGATGGTGGGGCAATGCCTCGGTTGCGACTCCCTCGCTGTTAGCCTGAATCCCAATTCTGGTCATGGGCTCTTAATTTTTATATGCCCTACCACCTACGTCTAGCAAATTCCATGGCCCTTCTGTGCTAGCCACAGAGTCAGAAGGCTGGATTATTTATTTTAATTTACATTTACAGAAACATAATCTTTAGTAGCACATAGAGTATCAGTTTTTTAAATGATAAAACACTTTGTAACGATAGACGATGACATTTTCCCTCTGACTTTTCCATATTAACAAAATATATTTTTCTTTCCTCTTTCTTCTAACAGCATTAAAAAATCATATCATCAATAACACTTATACTTAAATGAATTGCCCAATGTATGAATTATTTGGTTCTTAATTATTATACGAAAGAGTAACAAATAACTTCTCAAATGTTGTATTTGCTTTCACAGAGTATTGCACGGAATTCCGGAAACTAAGATACCACAAGAACATTTGACCTCATCTATGAAGACCTACAGTTTGCAAGCATTGTAAGTGTAAATAAATGAGTCAAATTAACTGCCTAAAGGGTGTATGATAATCAAAAACTAAATAAGAACATAGATAAATGAATTAATGATAGTGATGATTTATTAGAAGAAGTATGCATAAATAAAGTAATGAATGGCTGATAACCTAAATAACCGTAGATGAAATGATGAGAGAACTAGAGAACAAGTAATTGCATGCCTGTGTGTGACTGAGTGAAATACCGTATGAGAGAGTAAAGTAGCGAATGAGTGTTTGAAATAGCAATTGACTCAGCGAAGTAGCGAATGAATGAGTGAAGTAGCGAATATGTGAGCGAAGTAGCGAATGAATGAGTTAAGTAGCGAAGTAAGTAGCAAGTGAATTAGCGAATGAGTGGGTAAAGTAGTAAACGAGTGAGTGGAGTAGCGAACGAGCGAGGAAAGTAGCGAACGAAGGGTGAAGTAGCAAACGAGCGAGTGAAGTAGCAAACGAACGAGTGAAGCAGCAAACGAACGAGTGAAGTAGCGAACGAGCGAGGAAAGTAGCAAACGAAGGGTGAAGTAGCAAACGAGCGAGTGAAGTAGCGAACGAGCGAGTAAAGTAGCGAACGAGCGGATGAAATAGCGAATGAGCGAGCGAATGCGAGAGTGACGCAGCGAACGCGTGCGCGTGCGCAGGCGCGAGGGCGCGGCGTGGCGCGCGGCGGCGGGCGAGGCGGAGCGGGCGGCGGCGGCGGGCGCGGGGCTGCGGGCGCGCGCGGGCGCCGGCCGCGCCGTCGTGCTGCTGCAGTGCGACGCGTGCCAGCGCGACGCCTTCCCGCCGCTGGCGGAGGCGCTGGCGGCGGCGGGCGGCGCGCCCCTGCACGTGCTGCGCCCCGACGTGCTGGCGGCGGCGGCGGTGGCGGCGCCGGGCAAGGCGGCGCGACCCGCCCCGGGCGCGCCCGTCGTCTTCGCGCCCAGCGAAGACGGCCAGCGCGGGCTCAAGGTCGTCCCGCAGGTGAGTGGGTTGCGACTCCTCACTGGGGAGCAGTAGTAACTGGGCCTTCAATATATACAATCTCGTAATTTTGAATCTCCATGTCTGTTTTGTGTCTCGATTCATCGAGTCTCGATTTCTGGAGTCTCGATTTCTGGAGTCTCGATTTCTGGAGTCTCGATTTCTGGAGTCTCGATTTCTGGAGTCTCGATTTCTGGAGTCTCGATTTCTGGAGTCTCGATTTCTGGAGTCTCGATTTCTTGAGTCTCGACTTGTCGAATCTCGATTTGTCGAGTTTTGATTTGTCGAGTCTCGATTTGTCGAGTCTCGATTTGTCGAGTCTCGGTCAGTCGAGTCTCGGAGAGTCGAGTCTCGGTTAGTCGAGTCTCGGTTACTCGAGTCTCGGATAGTCGAGTCTCGGTTAGTCGAGTCAAGATAAGCCGAGCCACGAAAAGTCGATCCTTGTTAACTGAAGCTTTAGTGGAAGGATTATTTTTCAATATTTATATTGAAAAATAATTTAATAATATATATAAAATAATTTAATACATGTATGAAAATTCACCGTTTGACCCTCCACTTGCACGTCAATATTTTAACTTCAATGAGCTGAAAATTTTGAAACAAGAACCTTAATTCATAGTGGCTGATGAAGTGAAGAAAGATTTCGAATATCAGACCAAAGTCTATTAGACATGAGTGATGAAATTAAGAAATATGTTTCTTACTTTCAATGAAGTTACGTGTTTTTAAACGTCGATGATTTTTAAACTGATTTAATCATCTCCAACATTCATGTGCACACGAAATAATTTAATTTGACGACCTGTATATTAATTTATAATCGAGAGTTAACTGACACAACAGAGTCAAAAAGATGAGTCAGATCCTTGGTTAAACTTTTATTGGCGATTGCGTATTACTAAAATGTTTGAACACTTTTATCGACGAAATCTCGTCTGACTTATTTTTCACCCTCTGTCATTTGGGCCTGAAACATTGTTTAATATATCTGAAAGTTATTGTATTTTTTATCTGAAAATATTTTAATATCGATACTTTGTGATTCATAAATAAAATATCGACCTTCAAAAACGTTGATCACAAAACATAGATGTTCAAAAACATCGAGCATAAGACATCCATGTTCAAAAATATCGGGCTCAAAACATGCTTGTTTAGCGTCTCTGTATCTGCCTCTATCAGTCCCTCTCATTCACATTTAGCTGCATATTCTGCACGTGTCTTAGCAGGTGGGGTAATATTGGGAAGCGCTACACCAGCAAAAACCACCAGCTTCAATACATGTACGTTTGTACGCCATCATGCGAGTGAAACATGTATTTTGCAAGCTCCCTGATCGCCAAGCGAGTGCACGCGTGTGTATGTGTGTGTGTGTGTTGCAGGGGTCGGCGGCGAAGGACGCGTGCACGGGGGCGGCGCTGCAGAGCGCGGGGTCGGTGACGGAGGCGGCGCGCGGCGCGTGGCCGCAGGCGCAGGCGTCGCGCGCGCTGGAGGCGTGGGCGGAGCACGTGGCGCGCTCCGTGCGCCTGCCGCCGCTCAAGCAGCCCTGCGCCGGCGGCTTTCGCTGCGCGCCCGGCGGCGGCGCGCTCTGCGTCGGAGAGGTGAGGCAGCGCACAAACTGTCTTGTTACTTGATGATAATACCAGCGGTACCCGGCAGACGTTGTTCTGCCCTTTATCTCCTTCTCTCTCCTTACCTCTCCGTCTCTCCCACTCTTTCTCCTTACTTCCCTCTTTCTCCTTCCCTCTTTCTCCTTCCCTCTTTCTCCTTCCCTCTTTCTCCTTCCCTCTTTCTCCTTCCCTCTTCCTCCTTCCCTCTTTTTCCTTCCCTCTTTCTCCTTCCCTCTCCCTTCCTCTCTCCGCCTCTCTCTCTATCTCTTTCCCTGTCCCTTTCTCCCCGTCTTTCTCTCTCCATCTCGTCCTTTTCTCCATCTCTCTCTTCGTCTCTCACTCCGCCTCTTTGAATCTCTCCCTTCGTCTCTCACTCCGCCTCTTTCGGTCCGTCTCTCTCCGTCGTCTTTCTGTCCCTGTCTTAGTCTGCCTGACTCTGTCTCTGTCTCTCTCTGTCTCTCAGCTTGTCTCTGTATCTGCCTCTATCAGTCCCTCTCATTCACATTTAGCTGCAGATTCTGCACGTGTCTTAGCAGGTGGGGTAATATCGGGAAGCGCTAGACCAGCAAAAATGTAATAGAATATTCAAGAAGATCTCATCCTGTAGATTACGGTGCGAGAAACGTTTCTTCGAGGCCATGGGTCTCAAAATTTTAATTGTAATGACGTAGAATGATTTGTTTAGGAGTTATTTAACGACATAGATTACCGAGTGTAGCGAGTTGCATTTGACATGAATATTTAGTTTTGTTCTACAGCGCCATCTAGCGCCATTTTCCTGATATTTTAATGGTTATTCTGCTATACGGGGCGGAGATGAATGCAACAAATCAGAGATAATTAAAATTGGTCCAGTCGTTCTTCACTAATAAATGGTGTAACTAACCCATGTTTTATTTATTTAGATGTGTTCATTACGAGTTGAATACTTTATAGTTTCGTAGTATGGGTTGTGTGAATAATTTGGAAGTAATCGGGAAATTCATGGTTGATTTTTTGAAGGAAGAATAGTTATTAATATGATTATTCCAGAAACTGTATCATCATTGAATAAGGTAGTAGTTATTAACATCAATATTTTCATGAAGAAAAGTAAAGAAAAAATTTCTTAATAAATAACTGGTGAATATATACATGATATTTAATACGATCATTAATGATCATATCAAATATCAAAAGATATTCTGTTACGATTTTCATAATGTAGTTTTGTAATTCTGTTTTTTTCTGGAATAAATTGTTAATATTCTGTTTTATGTATCTCGCTGTAGATGTTAGTATACTTATCTATGACACCTAATAATTAAGCAAACACAAAAACAAAACACACTATGAATGTAATCGTCTCATTACTCAGATTGATATATAAAAACTTTTATTAGTACGTGTAGGATAGGTTTCATTTAAGTTGATAATGCAACAACAGATTTGAGGTGTTGAGTGAAAAAGAAAATCATAAAACTGACATTAACTTCGTAATAATACAATTTGTATTGGTCACTGTCATGCAGTTTAAATATATATTTTCAGGGGTGCATTATGGGTCATTTTACCACCCTCGCCAAATGAGCATTCTTCTCTGAGTTTGTCATTGGATAAGGACTAATCCTCTCGCACAGTTTAGTTGGTCGTTACGTAACACCGAATTTCCACAATATTCTCTATTAACAGTTTCCACTACGATTTTACTACATGCCTTAAACACTTTCAAGTCTAATGGTGAACAGCACAAAATCTTGGCTTATTCACTCGTTCTGTAATAAACCTACTTCTTACATGACTGGGTATTCAACAACGTCTTATAATTATGCCATCTCACAATCATAAATATTCATTTATCATCAAGTGTTTAGCCTATTTAACTGGCGGAATTCCGCTTTGTCTTCCTTTATTGCGTCATATCTTTTTCGTTCTTTTCTCTGTTTCGCAGCATCCAACAAATGATATCTTCTTTGCTCCGTTTCTCACTTCCACACTAATAAACCCTCAATTACGCCTATTGACAAGAATCTCTCTCTGTGGTTGTGGCAAGTTCAGTTCTTATTCTCGACACTTCCAACATTCTTTTCTTTCTTCACACATTCATCAGCACACCTTCATTTGTCTTTCTTTAATTCGACGTCAAGCACGTTTGAAAGTTTCAAATTTTCTTTTGTTTCTTCTGCTAGGCGCCTTTGGTACCTGTCCATAGAAAGATACACATTACACTCAGCATTTTGGAAGCCTCTCCCTCAGATCCAAAGAAGCTTCTTTTCCTCATAATTGCTTCTCTAGCTTTGGATGATGTAAATATCTATATTGCAGGATGATTAGTTGGAACATAAGAATTAAAAATTTAGTTATTGATAACACTAGTCAAATGTATCGCAAATAACGCACTGGATTAAAGATTGTAAATAGATGTGATAGCCGGGATTTATGAATCATCTAACCAAGTCCATTCTTTGTGGTATCGGCGGTGTTTCGTACAGTAATTTTCGTAAAACTATCATCTGTTAAGAAAAATGCATTTAAACATATATATTTTCTTTGAAAAGCAGTACTCATGCGCCATATGTAATTACATTGAATTTGTTTCGTTTGTTCTTCCTGGAGCCGACCACTATGAGTGGATTGTGTTCTAATATTTGATTGGTTTATGAGAGGTTTTGTAAGAATACAGTATTTACGAAAATAATAAATATTAAGAGCCAGATAGTGAATATTTCCTGATTTATGAAATTGTGTAATTGTAATGAAAATTGTGCAACCTTTGGCTCAGGGATAAATGGTCCTTCACTCGTACAGCGGTAGCACTTTCAGACCAATTAACACTCATTTCCTAACGACACCGACAAGTACACAACTTACAATTAGAGAGCAATGGGCGGTGTTGCAATGACATTCTGTAGAACAAATGATCGACCTTCTGTGCTTCCCGAACCTGCTATCCATTATTTATACTTGCCAAATTAATAAGGTAGTTTAATAAATTTACACGTTTTACCTGATTTATGCCAGTAAGTAAACGTGATTAGGGAAATTATTGCCGACTTTTTTATTATTTTCTAATACACGTAGCACAAAGAAATTTTCTAATGTTGCAGAAAATCGGTCACGAGATTTTGATGGAGTCGCTGATTTTGGGAATCCCTGATTCGAAAAAAAAAATGTTTTTTCTCAAAACAGTTTGTCGTTGGTCTATTTGTGAACAGCATTACAAGTAAACCATACACGTATTATGTTATACAATATTTACTGCAGGTTTAACTAATTTTGAGAAAGTTGTTTTATTAATGAGTCGTAGGCTAAAAAGAACTTTTTATATATGAAGATATTTCGAGTATTGTCACCAAGAAAACATTCTCGGTCCAATATTCTAAATTCTGCTAAATTGCATTGGAATACATAGATTTGATGTTGAGAAATACACTTTTGTATTGGCCATTAATGTAACGAAACGATCAGTTGTTCTTAAATGGGTTTCACGTAACATCTGCGCTGGTTTTTAAGATGTTTGATGAATTTTTTTATACAAGGTAGCTAAAATATTACAAGAACTTAAATTCCAATATAATTATCATTTACATAGATGAACAATACAAAAAAGTCTGTGCTATGTGAATATGTTGTATTTCTATTAATTTACACTTAAATAAATACTACACCGTTGTTAACATTTAGGCTCTACTAATAAAAAAAAAGAAAATGTATAAGGGTTATGGTTGAAATATTTTTTTATGCCCCAAGGGTGTTACAAGGGTTCTAATGACTGAGACCCAGTACCAGTACTGACAAAAAGCCCCAGTACCAAAGGCCTCCCTTTTTTACTTATTTACTAATTAATTAGATGTTAACTCAACTTTTTTAAATTTCCTTTCCATTATTCCCTTTCATAATTCTCTCTCTAAGAGAACGTGTAGCATCGTTCAACTGTTTTCATTTTTTCCTCGTAACCATAATCATTTCGAAATAGGAAAGTTATGTAGCATACAACATTCGTTTATTCATAGGATATTCCTCTTCTTCTTTCGTTTGAGTCAACTAGGTACCGCGTACAAATTTCATTGCTTCTTCCTTTGCCCTTCTTTCTTCTTCCTCCACTATTCTTTCATTTTCACACTGTGTATCATTTTCCTCTCCTCGAAACATTTTGATCCTGTCTTCTTTTCCTTCCTGTTCTAGACTCCTTCCATTTCTAACACTTTCTTCTTAAACATCTCTCTTCTGCTGCTTCTTTCATTTATATTGTTTCTTTCCAAATCTTTCCTAACTTCCTGAATCCAGGATATTGTCGACTTCTTATTGCAAAGGTATTTAAAAATATGCTAGGTTAATCTGTTGTCGTCTATTCTATATAAATGTCCAAAAAATAGCAGTCGCTTCTTCCGGAATGTTCCGGTTATGTTTTGTATGGTATGATAAAATTCATTACTTCTTAATTTCCATACCTGTGTGTGTCTTATCGGACCAAATTTGCGAATAGTTCTTCTTTCTAGGACTTCAACTTTATGTTATTTGTAATTCAGTACTAAGCATTCACTTGCATAAAGACATTATGGTTTTACTACTGTTTTGTAGTGCTGTATTTTCAAGTTTTTGGATAGAGATCAAAGGAAATTATTATTATTTACAAATTTTATAAAAGTTAACCATTACACAAGGTAACATAGAAGTAGAGAGAATCCTCTCATTTACACCAAACACAACATACTTCTGGATAACACATACGTTTACCTTGGAAAAGTTATGTTTTGTCAAAGTTATATTTCAATTTGTGGATGGATGATTATAAATAAAATTTCCTTTTCAGGATGTGGTACCACAAAATTCGGAGGAAGCAGATGAGCAGTTTCTGCAGTTCCTGCAGTAATCGGATGCATGTTCCTGCAGTAAACCTCGTTGATTACAGGATACTTCATGCGGGTTGATCAACTGACTGAATTCATTAATGAATGCTCAAGTATCATTTCAATTTGAGATTAACACTGTGAGATTTAAGGGAGTAAGATAGTGTCTTCCTCCTATTATTATAAAGATATTAATGTTCCATATACAGACATTATGAGAACTAGTTTTATTAATTTACTTTTTAATTCAGGTGATATAAATCATCGCATTACATTTGCAATTGAAGAAAAACATATTTTTAACATTAAGGAACATTAACATGCCATATAAAAAATTAAGTTCTTATAAATGTTTTTAAGTGAATTAGTATCAATATTTTATAAAATGGAACACTGTGAAGAACTTAGGGTTAATGTATTTACTTTGATATATTTATGTGATAAATATAATTTAAGAAAAATAATTTACTGTGAATCAGTTTTCATCTGTGTTTAAACATATTCAGTGTAGAAGAATAAATATCCATAAAACGTACGATTTCTTCCTTTTTATTCAGAAACTTTTTCAAATTGACAATTTCCTAATTTTCCTAATTTCGCAAAGAATATCCATTTTGTTTTGAACTACATCCAATGTTTCTATTTTTATGTGTCAAATTAGGCTGTAAGAAATTACAATACTGTTAACCTTCAGACAGATAGAAGGAAGCTCAAAGGATTACCATATATTTTGATGCTTGATTTCGTTGCGTGTGTTTTTGGTGTACAATAACTTTTGATTTATGTTATTCCTTGACTCTTGTAAGTTTTCTGTTTTTGCGTCCTCTGATACTTTATTTATGAATACTCTGTGACCGAGGCCATGGTTGTTCTTTGACCTATGTGCTATCTCGTTCAGTTCTACGCTTTATTCACCTATTGTCCGCATCTTGCTGTCTTGTAGTTTTGTTCATTGTTTTACCATAACATGCTGGATTCATGGTCAACCTTTGATTATTATTTCTCTTTAATTCAATGCATACAAGATGTATACACCTTTGTTTTTACTCAAGGTATGTGATCAATAATATTCTGACAATTATTAACTATTTTATTTGTAACTTATGTTTACTTTCATTGTTATTGTTATTGTAGGGATATATATTTTTATACTTGATGAATATCTGAAGCCTTGAAGAAGTCGAAACGCGGTTAAGTTTTTATGATTTGTTTTGATGATATATTAACGACTAGATTTAACTGTAATGTTTTCATAAATATATTAAGTGTATATTATATAAAAATCGGTCATTAAAATCTACACACTGAAGAATAGCAGTAGTTAATGTTAAACAGAATGGCAGGACTTTTCAGTATTGAGGATTCGTCTATTAATTATATTTATCTTCCAAGGAATGTGTGACCTGTGATTTGCAAATCTCTTCACTGCTTTACTCTAATTGATAGATGTGCAAATATTTTCTACAACAATTTCTGTGAAGTTAATGAATATTGAGAAAAAGGTTCATAAATGAGTGAGAAGATAAACGATTCTTTAAACTGATTAGAAAGTTTGAAACATTGTTGCTGTGGGAACGAATGCTGATGAATGTCATCGAGATTAGTAGTTTGTTCTGCTAAGCACATTATTTACATGTATACAACTAAAATATTGATTTGACTCATAGGAGAGAACAGATTGCATGTGTGCTGTGTTTAAAGCAGTTTAATAAAGCAATTCAAAGATAGCTTGTTCATTATTTTAGTTGAGAACCATTACAACTTATAGAGGAAAGTCTGTAACATGTTTTAGCACCACCAATTAACAGTAAAAATAATTTTAGTTTTAGTAGTTTTACCGTTATTGCAAATTATTATTTCTACTTAACTGCCAAAATTAACAAATTCATCCATATCTAACGATTAAGAAATCAAATGTAAGTTAACAAGGAAGGAGACTATTCTCCAATAACAATTTCTTAATACTTGATGTGTTAGGAGAGTAGGCACTGTTATCCAGCATGATCCATTGTTTTAAATTGAAGCTCCTGTTTGGATAACAGTGGCCCTTCTATTAAAAATACTAACTCACCATGCATTGAGAAATTTTAATCGGGGAATAAACAAGAGTGTCTATTACTGTTCTGACTTTGTAATAGTTAATTATCATGAAAGAAAATACAAAAAATCAGCCAATATATCTTTTTTTTAAACGAATAACGATTGATATAAAATGAATTTAAAATCGAGTTCGTATAAATAGATTGAGAAAAATAGAAGATATAATTTAAAATAAAAGTCAGAGGATTGGACATTTATTCTGTGCGTCTAATTTCTTCATTAAATTGGTAGCATGAATAGTAATTACATGAATGAACAACGCAGTAACCTTGTGAAACATTTGATCAGATTTTATTGTTCTGGGAATCTCAACTAAGTTTACAATTACACCCAAAAATTCCCAATAATGTGTTTATGTAAGGGAAGACCTTTGTATCTTGGGTCATTTTTTCTTGGCCTGTATTCCTACTTTCTTGCAAGATATTTGCATGTTTTTGTGCTCTGACGGAAACTTCAACTTCAGTTATATTTTATTTCATATTGGAATTTTTAAGTTTGATTTTAAAAAATATATGAAGTGTCCCACGGTTTTGTGCCTGATAGAACACATCTTAATATGGACAAGAAATTAGGAAAACGTAAAGGATTTTTATGAATAGTACACATTGCAAAGCACACATACATTTACTAAAATAGAAGTTTTAGATGAAAAAACTGAGCCAATTTTGATGAAAGTTCTATTCAAATTTTATTTTCTTTGTCAGAAGCTCTTTCGTATTTCTCCTATGCTCTTGGGTTAAACTATGTGCTTTCTATTTTTTCTCTGACTTCAAAATATTAGCAGAAAATTTCCTTGACTTTCAGGTATCTTTCTGCACTTTTGGTAAAGTTCTTCAATCGATTGTGGGGAAATGATTGAAAGATGATTTATGCCATTTAATGGTGAGGGCGGAAATAGATTGTGGGTATTGACAATGATTTCTGACTGAAAAATCCGGATAATCATCGCTTGTGATAAGAGTCTTGGTTTCATTCCTTTGGATAGGCTTATTCATTGCATTAGCTCAAACATTCATGACGTATTAGAACTAGAAATACGTTAGAATCTAAATACACTGGATTTATAAACCTAAATATTTTTCATTATTATTATTTATTTAGATTTATAGTTTGCCCGTGATACAAGATAGTAAAGTGACCCAAGTTTCATCTTGGCAAAATGTTTAGTCAATTAATAACAACAGTATCGGTGTTTTATTTGAAATAAATAAATGAAGGTTTGGAAGCAATAACATGGTAACCCGCAATTTACAAATGAAAATAATAGTTATGAATAGTACCTTAGAAATCTCTCGTGCATCGAACGTTTTCATTTTCGGATACATTGGGGGTATATTGGGAAATATTGGGCCATTTTCTCGAGAGAGTGAAGCCAAGAGGTTCTTAAAAGAGAGTTTTAAACAAAATGGCATTTTTTCTTTGTTTATTATTGACGGTAGTATCTCTGTTGGTGCAGAACAAGCCTCATGTGGGTTACCATGTTATTGCTTCCAACCCTTAATTCATTTATTGGAATAATATTACGATACAACTATAAATATTATAATGTGTGTAGCGTTATTTTAACTTTTTCGTTGAAAGCAAAACTTGACAACGTTTGAAATTTTACTTTTATCACTACCAAGAGTATTCAACTACTGAATTCTTCCAGAATAATCGTGAATGCATGTAAACACATTATTAATGTGACAGTGTTGCTGCCATCTAACACAATAGTTTCTTCTTGGCAGTTTTTTACTGCCTCGCACTTACTTTGTAAGAAGTGAACGTTATATAATCTTGCGCACGAAAACTGCGTATTTTCGGCAGGAAAACCCTTTTTGTCAGAACATTGTAACAAAAAAGGGGATAAATCCTGTTGCTACTTACAGAAAATTACTTTCTCTACATTTGATGTAGACAGAGTCCATGCTTGTGGATCCTGTTTCCGAAAAATCGAATGACGGCAAAACGTCTTTCTGTATGTATGTCTGTATGTTCGTCCGTCTGTGGTCAACGTTAGCACCTAAACCGTTTTCCAAAGTTAATATTTCCCGATTGACCTGAATGACCTGGAGCCCTTGAAACATTTAAACGGATATTATTATTTTTGAGGGTACTTTACATGACGCCTAAAAGTCATTCTCAAAATTTCCTAAAATGGCACCGATTTTCTTTAAAGAAAAGTCTTTAAATAAAGTTATGTTCAAGTTTTCGAAAATATGAATAGTTCTAGTCTCCATTTTGGGCTAACTTTCAAAAATTGTAAAAAGTTAACATTTCGAAACTTCAAAATTGAAGTATCGATTTTTGCCTTAAACAGTCTGTTGTAAAACATCAGCTCTTTAATGAATATCATGCACTCTGTTTTGAAAAATGTGTAGATTTCGCGTAATTTGTATCTGAGATTTATGCTGTTTCTACAAAAAATATGTTCTCAAAAACCGCAGCAATTTTTTAAATTACATTTTCTCTTCGTATGTAACAACGAACGATAAAACTATACGGGGGTAATCCCTTTTTCGGCGAACTCTCCATGTTTTCGAAAATTGCGTGTTGGTAAAAAAAATAGAGTGAGACTATTACATTTTTCAGCGATGTCCCGGGTTCAAAATGTATAGCTCTGTTGCGTAGTGGTATGGGTGACGAGATAAATCCCAAAACCTGAGTTTTGAGTCTCCGTACATAAACAGTAGTTTATTCAAATACTTTATAAAACTACATTATAAACGAGTTGCATACGCCATTTTTTGTATAATAACATTATATATTTATGTTAGAATCCAACTTAATTTTACGAAACAACTTTCTTGTGACGTTTCAGTTATTTGACATCTGTGCGGGAAAGGTCGGCTGTTCCATTTACCACTACTACCCCACAATTTTCTAGCTGCGATTGGCTGAATGTGTGATGACGCAATCATTCGTGCCATAAAAGGCTAACACGTCATTTGGGCCCTAAAATATTCTTTTATGCGATTTTTTGCCACTGAAAGGATCGTTTATAATGCTGGAATAGAAAGTAAATTTTAATTGGTTGTAAACACTTTTGCATAATTACGTAGTAGTATAATATATCGGAGCAATTAGAAATAACTTGAGAAAGTATATGCTGTTGTAGCACCACTAGTTTTCAAAACCACTTCTGGCCCTACATTCCAGTGTTTCCCCTATTGAATATATGATGTGATAAAACGACCAAGCACTCAATACAAACAAATAAGCAGTTGTAATCGCGAAAATTCTTTGCAGGTTTTCTTCCAATCGGATTTGCATTGTCACATTTCGATAAGACAAAGTACTAACTCGTTTCATTCCGCGTATTTGAAGAAAAACAGAAGTTCATTTCACGAGAATATAATGCATCTAATTTCTTTGCAAAACTGATAACACGCCTACTAATCACATGAATCAACACACTATTTAGATCTTGTGAATCGTCTGATCAGATTTTATTGTTCTGTGAATCACTACCATGATTACAAATATACCGTTAACTGCCTGATAATGTGATACACAGTGTTAATTGCCAGAGACTAAACGGATTGATTAGTTGTTTTATGATAGCCATTCTTTTTAATATGACTCATCTTCCGCAGGAGGAGTGTTCCTTCCTGAAGTTTCGATAGCGAAGGCATTACACGTAGGGCCCGCGTGTCCTCTCTGCACTGATCCGCCCGTGCCCACCCACACTCCACGTGCTCTTGGTCTCTACGTGACCATTTGGGCTGCGTGCGGCCAAGTCGCTAACGAGTATTAAACGAGCGCGTGATGGCACCTTGTGTATAGGCAACTTCGCTTTCACAAGGAAGAAGCGGGTTGTCTACCTTGCAGGCGCTTCTTGCTAAGCGAACTTCACTTCGCACGACACAGCAGGTAACACGAGGTGCTCCGTGGCATACGTGCTAACAGACTCATCTGTTTGTTTCTCAGGTTTGAAAAACAACGTCTTGTGTTCTCACAGCTGTAAACAATGCTTGAGCTTTGCTGATTCCTACTACTCTGCCATTTCAAATATCGCTGTCGTTGGAGTTTGAAAATAACCTGCAAGAGGAGCTGGTCTGTGCGTTACGTTATGGCACTCACTTATTTCTCTTTGTTGACTCACGAATTAGGAAGAATAAAACTTATTTTGGTACCAAGATCAACATCTGTTTCAGACTATAGGATATCTTTATACTGTTTCCAAATTCTTACAGATTATGCAGTTGCTCTCTTCCTTTACTTTCATACGCAAACGCTCTTATCCTTGTTTCTTCATTTAATAACGTTGGTAGTACATTGTGTCTTGAACGTTTGAATTATGGCGCAAATAAAACATGTTTTTACGTAAAAAATTTCTTTCATTTAAAGATTAACTTAAATACTTCAATTCCATGATTTAGAGGCTTCTTCCCGTATCGAAGCGCCTTCGAGTAAAACGTTCTGAAGTTTGGACTATTTTGTCCGGTGGAAGTTAGATACGTGGGCCGGAAATCATATCGGTCCGCATATCTAATTCTAACAATACTTGTTATGAAACTCATTACAGTGAACCATGGGTTTTAGTATAGTTAATTGTGAACCGTAGACTTACAGAATATTGTCTAATAATAATAATAATAATAATAATGATAATAATAATATGTACTACAAACCTTATTTCAGATATGCAAAGTTTAACAGTAGATGTATGTATGTACTATGGCACAATAGCCTCTGACGAAGCCTAGACCTATCAGCGGCGTCCCGGTCTTGCGGCCGTGGGTTTAAGGGGTACGTGTGGTTAGCACGTAGACATCCCTACGCCGTATTCTGGTCTTCTCAGTGATAAGTGAACTTTCTCGTCGTCACACAGCAACATACTGGGACATTGCAAAGAAAGCGCACACTATTATCTTCCCCGACCGGGAATCGAACCCGGGTTCGCGTATGGAAAGTGAGCACGATGACAAATGAGCTACCTGTGAGGGCTTTCAACAGTAGATAACCGCCCAAAATAAAACATTTTGGAGCAGTTGCATTTTGTTGAGAGTAGTGTTAGCAGCTTGGTCGGCTTGTGACGCGTTGCAGACCTGTTTTCCTCGTGTGCAGCCACGTGGAGCGCCGCCCACTGACATGACGTCCGCGCTGCTGCAGCCTCCGCACGCTTTCTGGAGGCTTTCACGGGGACCACTGTCGAGCCAGAGGGCATGGAACTGCGTAGTAGTACAGTCAAAGGCATATTATTTCCCTTCTCGCTACCGCTTACGCCGTAAAAATTAAGTTATGTAATGCTGCGCGAAAGAAACGGCGAATTTTCGGCAGAAATCTCTTAGTATAGGACCCTGGTAACGAAAAACTGGGTAAATCCAATTGCTAAATTTAGGAAACATGTCTAACATGTAGCCTAGCCAGAATCTCTGTTTGTGGGTCCTTGAAACCAGAAAATTGAATGACGGAAAACGTCTGTCTGTCTGTCTGTTTGTTCGACCGTTCGTCCGACTGTCTGTTCGTCTGAGAACAACGTTACCGGCTGAACCGTTCAGCCGATTTTCTCCAAAACTGATATTCTCTTAATCGATCTAACTTATGACACGGCGTCTTGAATTTCAAATCGATATTTTAATTTTGGAGGGTACTTTACATGAAACCCCTGGGACATTTTCAAAGTTTAGAAAAAATGGCACCATCATGTTTAATGAAATGTTGTTGTTGGATAATGTGAAGGACGTTTAAGATAAGCAGGTCTCATGTTCGTTGCAGGTCTCACGTTCTTTGAAAACCCTGAGTCTTTCAAAAACTAAAATATTAAATGTAGAGATTTTTCCATTAATGAAATCTGTTCTTTAAATACAGAATTTGAAGTAAGGTCTTGTACAATTTGTAAACAATTTTGAATACTTTTCGTGTAATTTTGCGTGAACTTACGGGCGGAAAAGTACGTGCTATTTTAGCACCACTACTTTACTTTATCTAAAAGACAGCAAAACTGTTTTTTGGGGGGTACATGTGGGGGAAATGGGCAAAACATGTAGTATATTTTGAGCTCTGAAATCTATATCTCGCTCTTTTCTTATATTAAGTTGAAAAAGAAATGAAAGTATCACCATGCTTTGTTGGTGAAATTTGATCACAATAAATATTAGCTTCCATGTAATAACAGCAACTTACAACGGCAGATTTTAGCACTTATCCTGCGAAGGAATCGACTTACTTGCGGATAATCTGAGCAACGTTCGGTGATAGAATAACTAAATTCCCCACTAAAACTCCTGAGATATCAAGAAAACGTGACCATATAATGACTGTACATGTACGTTCAAAAGTAAAACAAGAGACCATCTCTGCATTTGATCAATTATCAAGGGAAAACGGTGTGAAGAACGTGATCGTGATGTTTAGTCTCTAGTAATATTGAAGCCAGGTTTTTTGTGGATGAGGTTCAAGAAGTGACCACTTCGTTGGAGAACCATTTTGCGAAACAAATCGAGAAATCCAATTTTAAATTCTGTCACACTTTTAAGTCCACGAAGTGGGAAAGTGTTTTATAGTATGTTAACTGTAAATTTATTTCGATGTAATTATTATAAAGTTACAACATTGCATTATAAAAGTAACTTCATGAACATTAAAGGAAACTGAAGGACCGAATTTAAAAGTTAGAGGATTATAGTAGGTCATTTGCATTTTGTATTATTTTCTTGAAAAATAATTTAATTGTTATGAAGATATTAGCACTCTATTCACTATTGCAAACTTTTAAACGATGTGCTGTTCAATGCGTGTAGAAAATTGCGTTGACCTAGATACTCCGTCATTTACGATTCAATGGCGTAATTAAGAGAAACACAATAATGAGACTCATATCAATAGATACATCACGCTTTTTTCCTGGAGGGGGGAGGCAGGAGGCTGAGGTCGACTGTGAGGAAGAATACCCTCCACTGGGTTGAGCCGCGTCTCTGGTGGCAGTGTGTGCTGAGGGAGCCTCACAGAGCATTGCTTTCACTCTGGAATGAGGTAGAGGGGTTAGGCGTCCACTTGAAGGTCTTTGCTCATGACAGTGGCCTCCCTATGTAATTTCGGTTCCCGTGGAATACAAATGGGGTCAACGGTGCTCCACCGATAAATTGCGATATAAATGTAGGAACATTTTGAATATACAATAACTAATTCTATATGTATTAATCAAAATATTGCAATTGTTTTCTGCAAGTTTGTATCAATATATTTTCAGTTTTTGTGATATGACAAGGGCATATGTATTTTCAATATTTTCTGATAAGCACATGTTGCTCAGGACATCACGTACCAGAAAATATCGATTCTTTCAATTCTGGATGTGAATATAGAAGTCAACGAATTGGTTCAAAGTGACAATATTTCAACGCTAATTCGAAACTGAATAGGTACAGATTGTTGTTCATTCTTTATTTTCCTGCTGACTTAGTGCTTCTTTTATTAAATAAAAGTTTCTTGCACAATGTTTAGGATGATCCAAAAATATTCAAAACTAGACAATTCTTTTCAATAGTTAGACATATTTAAATAAACTATTTCCAATCAATTGTAAGCTAAAAATATGTATACATAAAATATATGAAGCATAATTTGAAAAAGATTTCTGAGAGTTTCGAAAGGCATCGGCCTCATTTTTCTAATCCGAGAAATTTCGGATGCATTAGTATACCCACCTCTAATATTATCTTTCATCATATTGAGAAGGGTTCGTAACGACACTATGTAATTTAGGAAACTTCACTTGCTCATTGCTAACCGGCTCCCAAGAACGACTTTTTGATTGCTTATTCCGTGTTTCGGGCGTATCAACGGCTATGGTCATTAGTCCCAGAAGTGTAGTGGATGTTATATCTCGGGCGGCCCCTACCTGAACGTGAAAACCGGCAACGGCCCACACGTGGGCTAGCGGAGTTTCAATCCTCCGGGTATCTCCAACAGTGGGGCACAGCCTCAGCCGAGACAAGCTCTAATCTCCCGACATGTGTGGTAGTGTAGTGTATGTAAGTGTATGTGGGTGTGTATGCAAGAGTATGTGGGTGTGTATGTAAGAGTATGTGGGTGTGTATGCAAGTGTATGTGGGTGTGTATGTAAGAGTATGTAGGTGTGTATGTAAGAGTATGTGGGTGTGTATGCAAGTGTATGTGGGTGTGTATGTAAGAGTATAAGGGTGTGTATGTAAGTGTTTGTGGGTGTGTATGTAAGAGTATGTGGGTGTGTATGTAAGAGTATAAGGGTGTGTATCTAAGTGTTTGTGGGTGTGAAGGGAGAGGAGGGGACGAGGTTGCGGAAAGAATGATCGCGAGCGGTGCATGACTGGTTTTTAAGGTACCTCTCCGGAATTCGCTTGGCATTGATGGAAGAAAATGTGGAAAACATCCAATGAGAACAGGCGACCTCTAGAACTCTCCCCCAGACATCGGCTGCATACGATCTAGCTATTTAGCTAGTGTCGAAAATATGTGACCGTCGGAACTTGAACCTTAGGACAATGTACTCTTAACGCTGATTCTGTGTTATTATTTGTAAGGTGACCAATGTTTTTTACAATGAAAAGGACGAAAAAAATTAAGAAAAATTACAACGCTAATAAATGAAACGTATTAATTAAAAAATACATCAATTATGCGTACATCCCTTTCAATTATTTAATTAAACAAATATTTATCCATTCAATGAATATGTTTTGTCAATATATCATTTTCTAACCATGTACTGGAAATTGCGGAGAAAGAAATACCCTTTGTACTGGATTGTAAGGTAAGTGCTGCAGCTAGAGTATCAACATTCTTCAATCACGATTTCTCACTTGATTAACAAAATTATCACATTAGTTTTAAAATATCCAAAAGGAGGACAGGTAGGAGGACAGTTCCTGAGGAAGGACAGAATCTACAAAAGGAGGACTGCCCTCCCTAAAGGAAGACGATTGGTCACATTATTTGTAGGCAGTGAAAAAGTTTAGTGTCAAATTACACAAATATCGGGGAATATTTCTTCAAGAAGTCACCTTTGGTAAGGTTAAAAATGACCCTGACATTCTCTGTAATCCATTTGCCTGGAACCCATCATTCAACAATCACTACAACATACTCAGGAAGCTTCTTTTCAACTGGCTGGCTGCCACGTGTTCTAAACAAACGTGCGAGGGAGGCGGAAGTCAAAATGAGTTTCGGAAGGAGGAGAGTGGTTGGCGAGGATGGAGCGGGGATTGTATGAGAGGTTTTCAACACGCTCATGAAAGCAAATATGCGCATTTCCGCTGTAAAGTATAAGCAAACGGATCCCACGCCTCTTGACACGAATCAGGGATGAATAAATCAGATGGTACATAAAATGTTTACGCTGATAATAATTTAGACAAATTTGTTTTGTGTTCGAAAGCGAAATTGATGCCTTACAAATGAGTTTTCATATTGAAAATGGCAACTGGTCGACTTACAGAGACGCAATTGTACTGCACTACTCAGGCAACAAATGTGCTTGTCATAGATGATTCAACATCCTCTTGAGTAATGGTGTCAGTAGGCAATAGTAGCTATTTCCATTGAATGGTCTCAAGACATATTTAATTCAACGACCCACATTCTAAACTTTTTTCCACACGATTGTAAGATATCGAAGTCCAAGAGTGTCACTTGTAAGGCTCATATACAAGTATTTCCAACAAAGACGTTTGGGTGTGAAGTCGTTTGAATATGCGTTTTCTGAATAATTCACATGTCTTTGACATGGCATGAGACCAACGGTTACAACAGAAATGGTTTGAGATATGATTTAAAGGTCATTAAGAGCAATTTACTAGCTGCGTTATGTCTCAGCCAACGACATAGACAATAGTGGTTATTATATACCATTTTTTGTAATGTTATATGCTATTAGTTTAAGCTACTGAAGATACTAGTAATACTTTGCGAAATCCTGATTTATACGTGCCAAAACCTTGCTTCAAATACGTTCTCTAAATACGTGTTTTTATTTTATCTTACCAATATATATATATATACATATATATATATATATATATATATATATATATATATATATATATATACACACATATCCTCGATGGAAGTGTTTTAATGCAGTATTTCGTTCTTTGTTGTTTGTATAGGGAAGACAGAATTTAAAACAAATCTGTTGCTTACAGTCAATTCTATATGAAATAACATTTTAAATATGGGTAATTACAGTGAAGTTTGTTTTATTAAAGCTTATATTAGAAGATAAAGAAGTGAAATTTTACCAAATCTGCCTGAAATCTCGTAGAAGGCCTTTTGATGTAGGTGAGAAACTGTCACGAGTTTAATCGAATAAGCACAGACCAGGAAATAATCGATTTTTCCATCTCAATATTATGTAGGCGATTTTAGGGTATCAAAAGGCGTGTTTGATAACCATTATAATAACGATCTTTGCCTCCTTTTAGTTGGGAAAACATTACTTGACAATGGTAAATACAACATCATAAAATACATTTTTTATGCTGTTCAGAATATTATCTGAATAACATTTAATACGAATTCGGTTCTGTAGAGACAAGAATTACAAAGTATTAAATAACAACAACAATAATAGTAATAATAAAATAGAGTAATGGTAAAGGTGAAGATATTGCAAAGAGACTTCAAAAAATAGCACATTAACATATTATTGCAATATGGAAGTTTAATGCGTAAAAGAGAACAGGCTGTGAATGCTTACGGAAGGGCACTAACCTCGCCGAGAACCTAAATTCTTACAGTATACGTTAGGAGTCGTTGCTTCCATAACAATGAGGAATACTGTCGTTTAGACAGAAGCAGCTTGTGACAGGTGTTAAAACTCTAAAGTATGAACCGTTAACTTTTACGAGTAAAACATGAGAGGTGAGAAGTTGACAAGACAAGCTTTCTTCAGTGTTCGTCTTGTTGACCAACAGTAAATACTATGATGTACGAGATGGTAAACAGTTTATAAGATCATCAAAGATAGCAGGAATATTCAAAGAACAGTCAACATTTCAAAGTCTAACATATCTATCCTCAATACAAGCGACTACTAAGAATACAGCGTTCATTCACAGTATTCAAATTCGGAGAGCCAAATTCACTGTCATTGCAACATGTTGACAGGAATTATCTTCGTGACTTCCCCCTCTGAGAAACTATTACAAAGTACAAATTCTTCATTCACTCTAAAACATATATTTTTAATATTCGCATTTTCAGTTCCATTTGATTACACCTTTGGAACGGACACAACAATCTGCGGCTAGTAACTTATTTAGTTGTTAATAATCACCGCAAAATTCGACCATTGAGACCACACCTTTGAAACGACACTCCTACGTTTTATAAAGTCTTTTCCACCAACAATGAGCCAGTTCCATAACTTTTAAACGGTTCACGATATCGTGGTACAATCTTTACTGAACAATACGGAATCATGGGGTAAGCAAGCTGCTTAGGGACATTCTTCGTTATATTTTTAGATTTCGAAATTTAATCATCTTTGCTTTTTAAATGGAACTTCTCGTGTAAATTTTTTCTCAACAGCAATGTGTAAATTATAAAAAACACAATGATGTTTTCTTTGTTAGTATTTTGATAGTAATTTGAGTATAAAATTCAATTTTCTGACATGTGATTTTGAATTTTAACTTTACATTATTTAATTTTTCTGGGAGAGGCGTGATGGAGACAGTTATATTTACTCTTGAAAGGTTGATTAGTATTGTAAATAATTACTAAATTGTCCCCCCACTAATAAAAAAGTGCATGTATGAAGTATTATGACAGGTGCGTTGGTTTGCAACTAGTGCTTCGCGTCCGGTGAGGCACTAGGTTTGAGTCACGGTGGCGGAGGATTTTTTACACCAGTTAAAGAGCTACGTAAAAGAGAACCATTGCCTGAACGACACATTTGAAGGCAGCTAAACTGATCAGTCGTTTCAGTAGCTTCTTTTGATCAATTGCCGACGAGTGCCGACATTTCTTCCCCATCCCGTCCCTCTGAGCGATGGGCGAGTCCTCTTATTCTCGTTTAGTTTTCCCCCATTGCCCGAGGCAATTTTCGATAAGCATCAGATGAACCGACAGTGGCACAATTTTCCACACTAGCTACTTAGCTATAATTTAGATCGAATTAAGCTGCTGTCTGGAAGAGAATTCTAGCGGCCGACTGCTCTGAACGGTAGTTTTCCGTGGTTTTACTGATCATCACCCCGCGAATGACGGAGCAGTACCTAACAAACGGGCCACGGGTTATCTTCTCTTCCTCTTCCTTATCCTATTACTTTTTATTTACACTTACATGCACTACACTACCACACATGTCGGGAGACCAGGCGGGAGCTTAGACCTTGACCCGGCTGGGGCGGTGACCCGCTGATGGGAGATACTGGTTGAGGACATCCCCCACATCGACGTGTATGTCGACGCCGGATCTCGCCATCCAGCGGGGAAAGATCACCGCCACCTCCCTCAAAAACATATGTACTACACTTACGGGGTAACGGCCATAGTAGTTGATGCGATCGGAACAAATAATCAATCAATCTAATGCACAGAGCAGTTGCCAGTCCGTCAGTATACACGTGTCCGTAACTTAATGTATGCACGTCAGTGTATACACGTGTCCGTAAAATAATGCAAAGTGAAATCGTCATTTGATACAAAAGTGTCGTTTTCGAGAAAACTTTGCTGCTTACACGCACGAAATCCATGTGTTCGATGCTCCATCAACACGCGCGCCTTGTCGGGTCATGGGGCGGGGAGCAGGGCCTCTTAATTCCCGTGTACCGTGGTGGAGACCATTACAGTAGCGCCCTTTCCTGCATTACTTTCTTACAGGAACTAAAACACAAACTCCTGCCAATGGTACTTAAAACGTGCGTGGCTGCTGCGTAGGTTCGCGAGACGCAAGCAGGCGCGTAATTTTACAAAAGCTAGCATGGATGTTCGCGCTTTCTTCAACGGTTTGTTTATATATATATATATATATATATATATATATATATATATATATATATAAAATAAATAATTGAGCACATTTAGAAGACACTTTTCGCATTGATCAGATATCAGTCAATTTTGATGTGCGAAAGTTGGCGAGCCTGACCTGCAGCTGTACCTGGCGACACTAGCGCCTTCTATAGTAGCACCCTCCAGTTTTGTCCCCAGTTTTGATGGAGAGTTGCAAGGCCCTGGCGGGGAGTGGTTGAGGAGAGGGGAAGCTGGCAGTGGTGAGCCCAGCACATCAACGGTTCGACTTCCCCGCTTCGAGCGCCGCGGGTTGGGGTTCGCCCCCTCCGCTGCGTGTCGGGGCCGGCGCGCGTCGAATTTTCGTTGCCGAAGATCTCTCTCTCTCTCTAATCCTCAACGTGCCATGGGTGAAGCACGTGCCTCCGCGTTTAATTGTGCGTCCGTAAGCAGCGTGGGAACGTAAATTTCTCAGAAACGAGAATTTTGCATGGGAAACTGCCTGGACCAAACTTGTTCGACAATAACAATAAGAAATTATATGCTTTTTTGTCTGTGTAATTAAGAGTGCCTGTTTTGATGGTATAGTGGTTATCATGCCGGGCTACTTATACCAACTTTGCGGGTGCAAACCCGGTCATAGTAAGTAGATTTTGAGGTGCCAAAAAAATCGGCGGCATGCACACGGCACGCTTGTCGGCAACTGAAACATAACCCAGAAACGTCACTTAGCCGATCTTGGCAAAATTAAATCCTTTAGCTATTTAGCGCAAACCAGAATTTCGATTTGAATAACTGAATAAGATTGAGGATATTGTATTTAGGCCTACACCTGCCTGCCTGTCTATATCTGGTATTCATATCAAACGTCAAAAATTGGCGCACTAGCGTCCGTAGGGAAAACAATGACAAACTACCCTAGGTATATTTGCCCAGGACAAGTATCACAAGAAGGTAGGGGCTTTTGGAGACTAGTCTGAGCACTAATAATTGCATGGCAGTGAAGAATAATTAAAAGTCACCTGTACGAGTGTCGTATAGGGGCAGTCGGAGTAATATAAAATTGGTAATATACCGAATGTATCGGGCAAAGTAATGTTAACCCACAACGGTAACATCAAATGTCAACTGAATTATAGAACTGAGAATGTGTTCTTTCCTACCAGGTGCTGTTGTTTTTCATAGGCAGAACACAACACGATGCTGTCCTTTGTGATCATAAAGCTGAACCATTTAAACGAAAACGTTTACTAGATGTTTACCATTGTATTTCCATAAAAAGCTAGAAAAATACAAATTGAGAGTTGCCATTACATTGCAATGTACCCTTTTGTTCAAACCCATTATCGCAGAAGTGTACTGCCCTGTACCCTTCAGTAAAATCCCATTATCGCAGAAGTTCATTGAATTATGGCGCTCCCGAATAAGGAAACCCCTGGTCGAGTTGTTTACCATCAGCGGGGGCGTTCCGACGCCGCCGTCCACGTACGCCTGTGATCAAACAGCCGGCGCCTGCCACGACGCTGCTCTTCCTCCAAATAAGGCGGACAGCAGAGCGTCGTCGCGCGCCGTCTGTCGCGCGCGGGGCCGCCAGGAAGGTCGTTTCGCGCGTCAACGCTCTGTCGCAGCACGTACGCACGGCCCCCGCCACCCCGCAGACGCCTTCTCTGCGACTTACGTTAACCGGCGACGCCCACGCTGTTTTCGTCCTGCCCCCGCGACTTCGCTCTGCTCTGCGCTCACGGCGGTCTCTCCTCGTGGAACGTGGAATTTTGAAGTCTTTTACCGTTGTCGATGTGGTAGTCACTTCAACTACAGTTTACTCTGCCTCTAATACCCTTGTATTATTTTTTTCATCTGAGATAGAACCTCTTTGTGCTGGAATGCAGACAAAAATCCTATTATATCTTCAATATTAACTTCCCTTCGTTTGGCTTGCATTACACAGTCTTCCGATTATTTGTCACACTCTCGTATGTCACTTCTTTGTTTAGCTATCTTCGTATTTTTACGCACGTGAGCTCTGGATTTGTTTCCTTTACCACCTCTTCAGCTTCGATCGCTACGGCCCCAACGGACAACTACATACGTCATTCATTCAGTTATTTAGCAGATGGGACAATACTTCCTCCTCCAGCCCTAGAAAGGTGACGTATCTCCTTGCTAGACGTTGTGTTTACTATTGTGGTGGTTAACCGCATATGATATGATGTTCTTCTATTTATCCATAAAATAAATAATTTCTTCTAAAATTTCTCCATGGAAAGTAAATCAAGTATCTTCCTACATTTTAATAAAAAAATATTTGAAAAATTGGAATAGGTAAATTCAGTGATGTAACCGAGCCACTTGTATCCTCACATCTAAACAAAGAATCTTTCTTATAAACGTTTTTGACCTGAGAAAGAAATTGTTTTCAATCTGTTTATATACGTTTAAGAACGCGATGATTTTGTGGTCCAGTTAAGCGGATTACGTTTCATTCTTACTAAAGAATAAAACATTTAATTTCTCATATAACATACCTTATTATTACCAACAAAATATTGCAAGAGACCAAATCATCCATGATCAAACATTCTATTAGGTAAAAGCCTGATTTAACCAATAAAGACTGTGGTGCATTTAATTTTAAAATTATATTTAAAGGTGCAAACAAATACGAGAAAATAAAATACTATTAGATGTACACTAATTTATTATTGAAGTAAGTATATTAAGAAATTATTGAAACCAAATATTATCTACACTGCAGATAAAAGTAGTTACACAAAATTTGATAAGAGACTGTGAAAACAATTTTTAGAAATAAAGCATCACAGGTTTAACAATTTAATTTTTTTATATGTGTAACCTACTCTAGAGAATTGAAAGTAAACTCTTGGTGCCACAAACCCCTCGAAATAATACCACTACACCATCAACACGATATGAAGCCATAATTGGTGCGAAGAAATTGTGAAAGTTATCAAAAGAATTTTTTCAGCAATCTGACCCCGGATGAAGTGAAATTAATGAAGATCTCGTTAGGCATACATATTACAACGAACGGGAAATTACAAGAGATAACACTGTTTTGTCTTCAACATACAAATGCGTTTTACAATCTTTTCATTTAAAAATATAAAATATTTACAAAGAAATGACATCAGTGTTTAAGAAGAACTGTGTCAATGAGATCATAGTTTAGAATTATTATTGGGGCCGTACAGTTAATTTATATAGCTTATCCATGGGAGTCAGTGATCTCGACTGATTTTTTTGTCGTCACGAGGACTGAGAAAATCAACAGGACTCATTTCCAGAGATATGGCTGTTCTTTACATGTTTTAATTTTGTTTAGGAAAGTAAGCTTACAAATATAAAATAACAAAGCTGATACTGAAATATTTGATTAAGAATTGATATTGATTAAGAGGAAATGATGTGTTTTTAGTGCAAAATATAGCGTACCTGGAATAAGGATATTTCTGCAGATGATCAAGACCACTTGTTTGTTTCTATCACATGAGACGTTCGTTGAACTACAATTATCACTACGTTCCTGGACGAGGCGTCATCTTACCTTCGGTGTAGCTGTGACGTCGTCGGGTTGCATCACACTCCTCATATAACTTACAGTGCAACTTACAACATAATAACTGTAACGTCTTTAACAATATTATTTTCGTGCAGATAATAATTTTTTCTTTCACCATTGTTGACAAGAATCCCGTTACTAAGAAGAAATATGTCAAGGATCAATTCCGTCTTTATCTTCTTTCACGATGTTATTTCGTTCTTGTTTTCTTATCAGATTTATCATACTATTTTTTCCTGAAAATCACTTATTTTCCTTAGTTCGATTATTTTTCGAGTTTTCTACTTTCTAATTAATTATTAATTGTGGACTGAATTCTGAAATCGAGAGATGAACTATAATTTCTATTCAGTAGTAAAAAAATTTCCTCATTTACCAGCAACCTTGTAACATCTAATTCTCTCGCACATCTATTTGAATTTGTCCTCGAAAGGCACGATCAGAACAATGTTCGATGCTTTCACTTCGAATAAACTGCAAACTAGTTTTTCTATTCTCATTTTCAACATATCTTGCATGTGGCTACTAGTATAGTAGTATTCGAGACATATTTTCCGAAACTAGCTCGGGTTATTTGATGTGTTTACAAAACAAAAACTTGAACACACACTTCTTCTTTAGATGAGGCAAATATGACCAACCAAAAAGATGAACCCAAAAAAGTATTGAAATTTGAAAACAAGGGCGGCATGTGTTGCTAAAGAAGGATGAATGACCAAACAATACTGTCGAATTAATTTTTATAATATAATATCAGGTTTCAATGCCAGTCGAACACTGCAAAAGACAGTTTCCTTTGGGTGAAATGAAGTTCTTCATAAAGATTAAGAGGTTCGGAAGCTAAAAATAGGATTAAAAACGACCGATATTCCGATTCAGTTTTACTACTACTCATAGCATGAAGCAAAAAAAAGAAGGTAAAATATGACTTCTCTCTGTTTTGTAAGAGTAGTATTATTTCGATAATTTGTGTCTACCTTTTTGGGTCATTAGTGCTATGTTCATTTGTGACTTCCGGGAAAGAGAACGTTTCCAACTGCGGGACCTTTACATCCTCCCCTTTTCTGACTAGGAGGTTACAACGTTAGTGTGTCTTTTCCTTTCACTGAATGAATGATAGTAGGGTCCTTTTAAGAGAATGATGATACGTGAATGAAATAAAAGGAATCATTCTGATATGGGCAACATGGAGGGGCTAGAAAGCCAACCAAGACAAAATCACACGATGAAAAGTAGCATACGTTACGTGATGACGTGGTGGGACCGGGATGTTCCATCGCGGGCATTGAGGTTGAATTGCAGGTCGATGATTAAATTTGTGATGGACAAAGCGGGGTCGGGGTAGATTTCCTTGTCAGTCTCTGTTTTCCTCTTAACGGCCTCTCTTTTTTTGTTCATCAATTCATCTTATTCATTCCTGTGTAGGCAAACAAACAACGTTTGTTTTAGGAATCAGAATATTGCATTTAAAATAGATGTCTTAATTTGGTTGATTGTAGGGATGTGGATATGCTTATGCCTCCAGAGAAGGCTCAGAAGTGCATTTCATAGAATTCGAACCCATAATCTTTGGCTTCGCGTTAGTGAACACTGCCCTAAGTCCCTAAGTCCCAGCGACGGACGGCTATTAATGGGATAATTATGGGAATGGTAGCGGTACAAGCAGCCAATCTCACCTTACTTATGTAGTGAAAACAAAATACCTTACGCGAGACCAACCATAAAATACTGGTTGCGATAACCCATTGTGTGTCTATCGTGCGCATACCTCGCACTTGTCTTAATAATATTCATTTCCTGCTAATGAGCTTTCGCTCAGTGGCAGGGTTATCAGGGAGATCTCTCCCCGGGTTGGGCACCTAGGCGTTGGTCTCTATCAGCACCTCCCACAGACAGGCTGGTATCTGTATCTCGCTAGAACGCAGTTTACCCTCTTGGTTACCTTCCCATTCAATGCCTGGGTCGGGCCGCCCAGCCAGCTCAGAGCTACCGACTTTTCAGGCCGGTACAGAAGTCGAATCAACGCGCCACTCACAACGCGCCGAGAACAAGTCCTTTTTCTGTGTCCTGAGTACCAGAAAACTACTACAACGGAACCGAGAGCCCAACAGGGGGCAACTCGAGCTAAGATCTGGATGGCTTCCCGTCTTCTCACTGCAATCACTTTTATGCTATCGACATAAGTACCGTGTAAACACAGACAACCTGACAGAGTGGTTCCTGGTTCCCATCTGAACTTTTACAAGCAGGATTCGAGTCATTTTGAAAAAGCCCTCCGGCCCAACGGTCGACGCGCCAGGGACCGAACTAGTGGGTTACCAGGCGTACCAGGCAACATTGCCTACTCGCTGCCTCCACCTTGAAGCTAACGACGTGAGTGCTGCCGTGAAACTCAGGGTTCGGATGGTCGTCTGCAACTCTCCATCAGCAACCCTGTCCGCCTCCACGGTCATGATTCCCCCTGCGATGACTCAGTGGCAAGACCGTTGCCTCCGAAGCATTGTCACTACAAGCGGAGTTACAAAGCGGAGTCGAATTAGAAAGTGTCTGGAGGAGAATTCTAATGATTGGAGGCTCTCTAGTTTCTCCGATCAATACTAGGTGAATGCCGAAACAGCATTACCTTAATTAACTGGCCGCAGACCACGCGCGATCTTTCCTTCCTCACTCTGGTCTGCTGTTTCCCCCTTGCATACACACTTTGTAACACACAACTCGTACAACCACACTCATCGGGAGAGCAGTCAGAGCTTAGAGATTGTCCTGAGCGGTACCCCGTTGTCGGAAATACCTGGAGAGGGAAATATCGGCAAGTTGACGAATAGGTCAGTCATGTTTCCCTTTTCAGAGACAGATGACCATCGTCGCCTCCCGGGAGTTTCAATGCTCTCACTCCCCCCAATTGTGGGAATAAAGACCTCAAACGTTTAAGCACCCGGAGTCGGTACCTCCAGTGATCGAAACATCCCAGGGTTCGCGTTTCGACGGTGGCAGGGTTTTCGACACTCGCTAGAGTGCTCGGTCGAGTTCAGCCGATGTCGGGAGGAGAATTCTAGCAGCAAGAGAATTTCGCCTGCTGTAATCGGTAGTTTTCCGTGGTTTCTCCGACCAACACCAGGCGAATGCCGGAGTAGTACCCTAACAAACCGGCCACGCACCACGCGTGATTTTTCCTTCCTCATCCTTGTCCTATCCCTACCCCTTACTTACACACATTTACATGCACTAATCTACCACACTTGCCGAGAAACCGGGAGCTTAGAGCTTGTCCCGACTGGGGCGGTGCCCCGCTGCTGTGAAATACCTGGGTTGAGGGAAAAACTACCAAACCGACGGAAAGGTCGATGCGGAATCTCGCCATCCAGCCAGGGAAGATTGCCGCCACCTCTCGCGACAAAAAATCGTGCAGTACACTTACGAGAGTACTGACCATATACTGCGATTTTTCTAACTTTGCCCCTGAAAGCCCGTCTTCGAATGGAATATATCTCGGTATTTCGCGTCTTTCTCAGTCGTGCCGCTGTATGTAGCATGATCGCGAGCGTATCAAGCAGTGCTTGCGATCATGCAACTTCTAGCGCCACAACGGAGAAAGACGCGAAATGCCGTGTGATGTTCCATCGTGGCCGTAGGGGCTTGAGAAGCAGAGTTACAAAAATGGCTTTATAGCTGGTGACACGCCAGGAGTCACAAATCCAGGAGCACGGAAGGCACTCGTGTGCAGTCGCGCAGCCGGCGGAAGCCCCGACGAGCGATCTGCGCGCGCCCGGCGCACACCGACGCTGAGTCAGGCGCCTTCGTTTAGCAGCTGCAGGTGCTAATTCGCCGGTCCACTATAAGAGCGGCGCCAGCCAGCGCAGAAGCACACTCGCCACCGCAGCTGCAGCAGCAGAAGCAGTTTCCTGGTGCTCTGCCGCCGCCGCCCCGGTCTCGCCACCCGCTTGCCTGCGTCCGCGCCCTTCCGTTGCCTTCGGACGACCCAGCGCCCGACCAGCCATGGTGAGTAGGGCACGCTCAGTCAACTAAAAACAGTTGGCGGGAATTTTTTTTTAAATTTGCGATACATTTAATTTACATGGGCAGTGGCCTCTCTTCGGTGTTTTATTGCGTTGATCCTTAGAAAAATTCAGATATGGGAGTGGTTACTAAGAATGTAAACTATTCGTATAGCATTGACTGGAGTTTCTCTTCATATAATATAATGATATAGTCTCTTAGCACATTGCCAGGGGTTGTATTGTAGAAAAATGGGGCTATACATTTTTATAGCCGATTCGATCAACACGCTTCACGAGTATTTTTACAAGAAAAATAATTTTTATTTTCGTGATTTACTACAAACTCAGGTTTTAAAATGTTTCTGTTTCTTTCTCAAATTTATTGAGCTAAACGGACTTATGATATACATTTCATGAGAAAAGCAAAGCACGGCGTACAAAACATGCATGACGCATTAATGGAATATTATTTAATCATCGGCATAAAGAATGTACACAACGCGTCACAGTCCTCTGAATAAGAAATTTTGCTTCCCTATTCAAAACGTTTCTGGATGCATTTCCTCCCCCTATGTGCATTTCCTGAGTCGTAGTTTACAACGTACGTAGCAGATTCGAGGAACATCTGCTTCTGACCATTAGACACGCACCGTACGATGAGAACAATGCGGCTACAGTCTCTTTATCTCGCCATGGAATTGCGTCAGCAGCCTGCCGCGCCTCTAGATCTCATCTCGTAGAGACGCCGTTTCCTTCTTTTCTTTTTTTGTATTTTTTGCTTCATGAAGAGTGTTTCACAATCGTTTGTCGGGGCGGTTTTCTTCATGAAATCGTGTTGCTTTTACACGTTTTGCTATTCCCTCGGGAATTACACGCAATTACCAGGGACTCCACCAAACTACTCTTTCGAAGAATGGCATTCAAATTGAATTCTCGTGTTCATAAATCATTTGCATCATATGCATAAATAATAGCTTACAGTACGAAAATAAAACGAGCTCTCGTAGATTCCTTACGTCGTTATTTCAAGCTTCATTTTTGAAAAGTAAGGTCACGGATATAAAATTTGCTGTAGAGAGAGTAGTTTTGTTGCAAGCAAAATTCATGTTTGGCAATATCTCTTCTTGTCTGCCCTTTTCGAACAATGAGTGGTATGATTTCAGTAGTGAGAATATCTTTGTGTAACCGCCGCTGATTCTGAGGAAGAAACAATGGGGCAGGTGATTAGTTTTGTACCTTGTCGGTTCGTAATCGCTTAAAAAATACTCGTTTGTAATGGGAAAAATCGTACACAAAAGTTATCTTAGCAAATGTTACTATATAAAACCCTCATCATCACAATATTAGTAATATTAATAGTTAATTTAATAATGAAAACTTTCTATTATTTTTTGATGTAAGATACCTAAAATAATTTAAATGTTTAAAACGACAGATAAAATAATTATACTCAAAATTATTACTATTATCGTTTATACTTTCCTCTATATTTGTAGAAATAAACATAAAGGATCACCGCAATAAAAATGTCGGATAATAGACACTCTTTCAATTCTCTTTTGTACAAAAACAGAGTTCTCAGGAACTAATTAGTTTTCCTTGGTCCACAGCTCGCTCTGCCGTTGACTCTTCTCACCCTCGTAGCGTTGGCGACTGCCGCGCCAGCCGCCCGGCCCTCTGACGCCGCCACCGCCCCGGCCGACGTCCCCGCCCCGCCCCCAGACACCGCCCCCGCCACGGGCGGCTCCTCGCCCCTGGCGCTCACCTTCGAAGCGGACTCCGCCCCGCCCACAGCCGCCGCCCCACCCGTGGACACCGCCGCCGCCTCGCCCGTGGACACCGCCGCCGCCTCGCCCGTGGACACCGCCCTCGCCTCACCCGTGGACACCGCCGCCGTCTCGCCCGTGGACACCGCCGCCGCCTCGCCCGTGGACACCGCCCTCGCCTCACCCGTGGACACCGCCCCGGCCACGGGCGGGGACTCATCGCCTCTGACGCTCACCTTCGAGGTGGAGTCGGAGGAAGAGGAGGCGCCGGAGGGCGAGCTGGGCGCGGGCGAGGACATGGAGGGCGCGGAGAACATCGTGTTCAAGCCGCTGTTCCGCTACCGCGAGCGCGGAGGCTTCCGACGTCGCGTGCGCGCCTCCAACCGGCGCCGCGACGCCAACTACCGACGCACCTACGCGGCGCGCTTCCCGCACCACCGCTACCGCTCCTCGCCCAAGCGCCGCAACGCCCTGCACACGCGCCACCAGATCCTCTTCTGAAGACGGCGCCCACCCCCGCGCACGGCTCGTGCTCAGTCGACTCTCGTCGGATGCTCTGATGCGCATCCGATCCTCGTTTGATTCTCATCGCTTGCTCGGCCGATGCTTTGATGCTCATCTAATGCGCATGTGAAGTTCATCCGATGCTTTAATGCCCGTTCAATGCACGTTTCATTCTCATTCAATTCCCATCGGATGCTAGGCTGATGGTCATACAACGCACGTCTGATACTCATTCAATTCCCATCTGATGCTAGGCTGATGGTCATCCAATGCACGTCTGATGCTCATTCAATTCCCATCGGATGCTAGGCTGATGGTCATCCAATGCACGTCCGATGCTCATTCAATTCCAATCGGATGCTTGGTTGATGCTCTGATGATCATTCAATGCGCATCAGATGCTTGTCCGATGCTTTTTGCTCATCCAATGTACGTCTAATGCTCATTCAATGATGTTTGTCTCATGTTCATCTGACACTTCGACACTCGATACACTGGCGTTCGTCCGATGCTGATTGGATGATCGTCTGATGCTCGTCAGCTGTTGTCTGATGTTCCTCTCATCATGCTTTCACCCTTCTGCGCGAAACTTTTTGTTTCTCTCTTGATCTAATTTATTTGTACAATGATTTATTTTTATTTATGTGTTGTTTGTTAAATAAATTATTTTTTGTAATAATTTGTTTTATCTTCCTTGATCCTTTGTATCAAACCTAAAATCATTCCCGAAATGAAGGTATTCAAGACATCAGTAAAATACTGAGATAAAAGTTTGATTAGATCGATTGCAATATTGTTATAACAGATATCAGACAATACTACGATAAAGCAAACTTGTAACTACCTTTTGATAGAATTTTAATTCACACATTGATCGTGTTGCAGTCAGTGCTTGAAATTTGAGTACAGATCCGAATGTGACTGAAATTTATTGAATAGATTTGTCTTCCTCATTTGCCGGTAACAGTCCTTTAAAATGATGAGTTAAAAAAAGAACGACTCTGTATTTTTATTTAATTAATTTATGATATTATAGCATGCCGTTTGTATCGTGACTACAGCTCAGATTCTCTATTGTCAAACAACCAGAGACACAAAATTTACTAAGTGGTCTCAACAATTCCTCTCTCAGCAATTCCTCTTTGAGAATGACCAATAGGGTAATGAAAGAGCAAGATTTTTTTTTCTGCCGAAAATTCTCCGTTTTTTCGCGCAGCATTACATAACGTTCTCTCTATTCCGTAAGCGGTAGCGAGAAAGTAAAAATCAATAGTGAATGAAACAATTCAACATAAACGGAATTCATTAATTCTATTAACTCCAAAATTGTAATATATTAAGAATAGTTTATTGCGGAATAGTACGATTGTTTGATAAAGTTCCATAAGAATGTGATTAATTTTGAAACTCCTTCCACTTTTCCTCTTTTTCACCCCTTATTGAAACAAATTTTCAAGTGAATTTAAGGATCATTACAGAAAACATAGACTGCTAAAAGCGAAAGTAGTACACAAATGATATTATTTCCTAAAAAGGAAATGAAACTAAGAAACGAAATGATGCAAATGTTTCGATGAGAGCGAATCACTTCGCGCAAAGTGCTGTTGGGGGAGGAGTTTGTCAAGTTTGTTTCGAACAGAACCTTTGAACTGCCCATCAAAATCGGAGGCAAAGCTGGAGGGTCCTACTGTAGGAGGCGCTAGTATCGCCGGATAGAACTGCAGGTTAGGCTCGTCAACTTCCGCATATAAAAATTGGCTAATTTGTGAGAAATACGAAAAGTGTTTCTAAATGCTAAATTCATAATATATACATATAAGAAAACCTCTGAAGCAAGCGCGAACATCGACGAATCTCCTGGAATATTACACGCCTGCTTGCGTCTCGCGAATCTACGCAGCCGCCACGCAAGTTTGAAGCATCGTTGGCAGTAGTTCGTATTTTAGTTCCTGTAAGAAGGTGATGCAGGAGAGCCCGCCACTGTAATGGTCTCCACCACGTTATATGGAAGTTGAAAGGCCCTGGTTAATGGCCTTCCCGTCGAAATTTCGGCTGCGTTTATACCATTCACAGTTTGTGTACGGCAATGTCTTTTGCAATATTTGCTTAGTTCGTGTTTTTGATGCTTATGATTCATTCGGTGCTTTTGAGAAAATATGTAAGATTTGTTTTGTGTCCGCTTGAATTTGAGTGTGGATGAAATAAATCTCTACTTTTCTATTTTTGAAGAATTTCCCCTACGTTGAAGGTAAACGAGGAATACCAGTTTCAATCATTTTGATGTTTCTGGCCATTAGTTTGTAAAATTGCATGATTTAAAAGGAATGGTGAAAGAAACAATATTTCGTAATATACGTATTAAACAATAACTTTTAGTTTTTAATGTCAATCAGTCATGTTCCAGGGACGTTTTCCCATTATTTGTAGTGTTACTTTTCAAACTTTAATTAAAATACGATGTAATAAAATAAATTTGAGTTCAAATAGATAAGTGATAACATAAATTAAAAAGTACTTCTTTACAGAGCTTTGAAAACAAGATACTATTATTTAAAAAAACAAGAAACCTGAAACCTCTAACTAAAAACCAACTAACTACTTGTGTTTTTCTTTATGTAATTTATTTGCATTTTGTTGTATTCTGCAGAATTTATTTGTTTTCTATATATTTTTGGTATTTTTAATTTAGATATTTCAGCATTCCTGTTAATTAAAAAATGTATGATATCCTTTTAATTGATACAATAATGTAAATCCAGTGATAGGAAATAATCCTTGAAACATGTCTGGTTGATATTTCCAAACTAGGTAGTTATGTAATACCTATATTGTAGAATATTTTCTTTCTTGTAGACGATATTTACCATTTTATTTTCCGCCTGTGGTAGTCAGAAATGAAATTAAATACATTATGATTAAGAGATAGGTCTTGGAATGTAATAAACGCTTCTACCAACGTTCTTATTCGCAAGTTTTTCATTATTATTTTTTCTGACGATCAGGTGGTGGGGAAACCCACGTCAGAGAATGAGGAGGAGAAGCCTTTGATGGGCAGTGATAATGAACAAATCGTTAAGACGAGTCAAGGAGTCACATTTAATTTAATGTGTACTGTTTTATGTGGCATGTTATTTGTATGTTATGTTTTTAGAGTTATGGGTATTTTAAACGGGTGTGTATTTAGTGTTATCCAAAATGACATTGAAATGTTGGACTTGCGAAAAAGTAAAAAAAATATGCTTTCCTGAAACAAATGGAATTTTACTATCCATTGAATTTGAGACAAGTTTTCCTAAACGTATTTTTGGCAAAACGCATTGGAATAATGACGCGTTGAACAGAATCGGATATTTCAATTAATAAATTATAAATATATTAATTATTATAAAATTAATTAATTTTAATCGCGTGGTCAAATGGGCATAGCCTCTTTCCCAAGTTGACAAAACGTCACCCTGGAAGTAATTTGGCCGTTATACTAATCTGGTTTAAAAATAGGAATGATGAACGTATGATTTTTTATTATTAAAATACAGAAAATGTCCAGTGTTGAAATATAATTAGTTACAAATGAGTAAAAAAAACGTGATATACCGTCATTACTTATTTCAAGCAATTGTCATATTAAAAATAAATAATCGATTTTGTCATTTTTATTGTGTTTCATTTCAGCTCGTAAATCTTGTGTAGGATCAAATTTGTGAGTAATTGGACGTACTCATATACAAAAACGCAGGGTTTATTATAACCCAAATTTTAGGGATGAAAATAGTATTTGAGTCAATGCTCATTTAAATTTTGTGAGTACTCATCTCGTTAGTACGTATATTCTAGAAATTTTAAATATCAATTGTGCAAGACGTTTTATTACAAATACATATTACGTACAATTCATGTTTAAAATATTGAAATATTTTAACAATCAAATAGGTAACAAATGATCCTGTTGCAATTTTTGCTGAGAAACATTGTTATTGCATTTCTATAGAAAAATCATAAGTTTCCAGCACCGTAGTACCCACCGGCAGAATTTTTTTTACATCTGAACTACAAACTCGGTATGTCTATTACGTAGGATAACTTTCGTATACTTTCTTTCCAACTAAAAACATAATGCATTCGGTTCGAATTAAGAACAAAATGTGCCACATGTTATGAATAGATTAAGTAATTCTCTTGGAAGGAAGTGGATGTTAAATGGTTTCCTAAGTATTGTTATTATGTTCCATAAGTATACATGAATTAGTAAATTTAAAAGAAATAACAACTTCTTCAAATTTGTATTTCATTGAAGAGGTGGATTAATGAAGAATTCTCTACCACAAATAACCGTTTATAAAAGAAATATTAAGACAAAAGATCCAAATAATATGTTTCGTGAATTAATTTCTCCATCAGCAGTGATGTCATTAGGTCTTTTAGTAAATCGAAATTTCAAGAACGGATGAAAATTATTATAAAATGCATTAATATAATCTTAAATCATTATATGAAGGAAACGTTTATAAAGTAAGTACACATTTTATGAAAGTGGACTTGTGCGATTAAGATTACTTCATGCAAATGAATATTTTACTTCATTAAAAATTAGAACATAGTTGTACATACATGTTTCAAACTATATATATGTTTGATGAACAATTATTTTAGTTATATGGCCAAATTGAATAGCTTGGCCTTCAAAGCCACTGCATGTATTTTTGACCCTGAAATAATTTTGTAGTGTCAAAAAAAAATTTTTTTACGGAGATAGAAAAACTCTTATTTTCCTGTCGATTATTCTAGTCTTTTCAATATTTTAGAAGGCATTGACTCAATTGTTGATTACACTGTATTTTTCGTCGTAAAAGTATTTCGTGTTCTTGCAAATTTTTGTGATAAGTTTATCTTCCTGATGTAATCATCTGAATCTGTGATCATGTTGCAAATAACGTACTTTTCAGAGTACCTCCGATGAACACAGAAGTAACATGAATCTCAGATTTGAATGAAGCAAGGATTTTGTTATTTTGTTCTGTTGACAAGCATTACTCCATTAATTTATCGGTTCAAGGGCTTGAGAGAGTAAGAAGGTTAGCAACATCAGCAGCTACAATAAGCCTGCCGCTATTTGTAAATATTGTCTCAATTTCGATCGAAAGGCGAACTACATAGTAACAAGATAAACCACACTTTCACCAAAATGGATAGTGTTTACATTTTAATAATTCTGGAGGCTTTCTGTGGCTGGTGTGGCATAACTAAATTACCACCTCAATTTCTTCGTTATTGCTTCAACAAGATCATCTTCTTCGTGCTCTCACGAAATTATCAGACTTTTCTGTATTATTATGTTTTGCAATTTTTGTTATACGGAGATCCACAGCTACATGAAGCTGCAGCTGTTTGTTGGCGATGCAGGGAGCCTAAAAAAATTAAATGACATGATAGATTTGCTAAAGGGATAACGATGACGCCTTTAATATAAAATCAATAAAGGTTACGTATTTACAAAATGGTTAAAACTTTGAGGCCGTTTCCTGCCATTGTGTAAATTTTATAATTTGTGTTAATGGAGTGACCTCAAATATATTTTGAGACCTCCAATATACTCATTTTACTAGGAAGACTGTATTCAATAGTTTTTTTCAGACAACCGCATAATACAGTAATGCTATTTATTCAAACGTGTATAAATTGTGGTTATTTCACGTGTCGACTACTAATGAGCACGTTTCTTCAGGTTTACTGTGAATGTAAATAAATATCGTCGTCAGGGATTCCTTCTTGGTTAAAAAATCTCCACACTGAATTTTCCTTAAATTGAATAGTTAACCAGAATAGAGATCTAGCCCGCTAAAGGAAAAGTTTGCAAGAAATAGAAAAAACCTCTAATCAATGTAAATTAATTTATGTAAAAGAAACTTACCATCAATATATTATGAACTGTGAATCACTCTGAAGTCAAATTTTAGTCAAGGCACTACCACTTATAACTTGCATCGATCCGACATCGTGCTGCAGATATATCACTATTCGCCAATAGGCCAACTTTACCTAAAGAAAAACTTACTTTGGAATGGGTGGTGCGCCCTTAGAATCCAGGGGGCTGTCCAATAGGTCATTATTCCACTGAAATCTCAACATTCGACATTTTGTGGGTTAGATCTGTATTCGGGGTAACTATTCAATTAAGAAAAGATAATATGAAGAATGCTTATCGACCATAATTATAAATGTGGAGGCAGGTTAATAGGGCTTGGTCAGTGTTGAGCAGAATTAATTTATATGTATAGTCAATTGGATATTGTCAGGTATGTAAATTATATATATGTAAATTTAAATGTAATTTTACAGTATCCGGATAGGGAATATTAATTGATTTATTTTGGTAGTTTAATGTTACATCGTCTTCTCCCTCGTGTTGTATATAGCCCTGATGAAGGAAATATATTTTCCGAAACGTTGGCAAACAACAATGTTATAAATTAATTCTGCTCAACACTGACCAAGCCCTGTTAACCTAACCCCACGAAAAGATCCTCTTATCTCGCGGCTTTCGACTCATCGTGATCCACTATTCGCCTTGCACGCCGAGTGCTACCTCGTCACGGTCACCGGTGGACTCATCACTTCCGAGAAGCGTTTAACGCTCTGCCGGGAGTGGGACGCGGTGCGCGGCGGCGGCGACGGCGGGGCCCGGTTAGCAGCGTGTGATAGACGGGGGGGGGGCGGCGGTCCGCTAACGAGTAGTACACCGCGCGTACAAGTTACGAGGCGAGGGCGCTGCGCGTAGCGGTCCGGCGGAGGCCACGCGGGCAGCACCGCTCCACTGCCGCCACCGCCGCAGGTGGCCCTGCGCGTACGGGGCCTTGCGGTGGCACAACGAAGTACAGTCGACTCCGGTTATAATAAACTTCTGGGGACTAACATGTTCGGTTCACTAGATCCGTTGATGTCAAAATTAAGTAGAATTTCTCCACAATTGTTGATTGTATTAATATAGAGATACGGCAAAATTCATCAACAGCACAAATTGAAAATTTTAAAAACTCTATTGGCCCTTAAAAAATCAATTATTTTTAATTGTTGGCTTCATTAGTATGTTCTTAAGATCCTCCTCCAGAGTTCGTGTCCTCTCCATGCTTGATTTTGTATTGTCCTCTGTCGTTAAGTATAATAATGCCACTGCTCCACTGCCACCGCCGCTGGCGGCCCTGTGCGTACGGGACCTTGCGGTAGCACAACCAAGTACAGTCGACTGCGGTTGTAGTGAACGTCTGGGGACTAACATGTTCGGTTCACTTTATCAAAGATTCAGTATGTCGGCCCCGTGGCCGAGATCGCTAAGCTAATAGTACGGTAGTGATCTTGGACCGTAGGGTCGCCGGTTAGAGTCCTCCCTCGGGCATGGATGTTTGTGTGTGTTCGCGTTGTCCTGACTAGTTCTTCCTGCAGTTCCCCCTACAGTTAACGACAATCACAGCTACATGACCAAGTTGTTGAAAAGCCACCTTAAAAACTACCTCTAAAGAACAGTAACGAAAGAAATGTTGAGAGATTTCTTGATTTGTTAATTGCATTTAAAGACATGTAAGGCAGTTAAAATTGGTCATTTTTTGTGATTTTTTTCCCAATCTCAGTTACTATCCCTTAAAGTAAGTTCATCCCCTTTTCCGCAGGTGAAGGTTCTTGTGAAAAAAGAAAAAACCAACAATTGATTCCCAATGAAAAATACGTTCAACATAAAACTAAAGGCTTGTGTTACTATGTGTGACTTTCAGACAGACTAAACATAAGAAAGAAACATTTTCGATCATTCATAAATATCGCGTAAGATTTTTAGTGGAAAAGCCATGACGAATGATAGTTTCCTGTGATTTTCCATAGAACCCAGGAGATACTTCTGCAATCGGAAATCCACATCCGTCCAAGTAACTTCCGTATGATCATGAATGCAGAAGGAAACCTACTACTTCATTGAAGGAAAGGCCAAGTAAATGAAGGGAAGTTCGAGAAAACACTTCCAGAGAAAAAAATATTGGAGATAATTTCGACGAAGGGAGAGGCTTCTTTTTGGAAGATTTGAAACTTACCTGCATTAGTACATGTCTTATTTACGTAATTACATGTTTAAAAAAATAATGCTGATTTAAGGAGTAAATGTCAAAATGTGAAAAATTGCACCTTGAGAATAATTTAGTGATTAAATTTGGTGACGGTGGAAAGATGACGAGTCACTTGCTTAGGTCTTTTCGTATAAACACATTTCTCACGGGTCTCTAGAGTTTTGGACCGTTAAGTTGCTCCAGACAGATCTATTAATTTGATTTTGTGTAATGTAACCTGGAACAATCTTTGAATAAGGTGTTGGTGAATCTATTACTAGTCGGGGTCTCTAAAGCGATAAGAAGTCTAAATCAATACATTTAAGGATAAATGAATATTGGGTTTATGTAGATGAAAACACAATAAATATTAAATATAAATTGATTAATTTAATTTATTTTCTTTAAAATGATGAATTTAATTAATCAATGGTAGTTGTTATTTTAAGTAAAATAGGGCAACGTGTAACTCGTAGACCTCATAAAACTAGTGGTGCTAAAACAGCACGTACTTTCTCGCTCGTTTTTGCACGCAAAATTACGCGAAAAGTATTCAAATTTTGGAAAAATTGTACAAGACCCTATTTCAAATTATATCTTTAAGGAACAGATTTCATTAAGGGAAAAAATATCCATCTTCATAATTGTGGCTGTAGGGAGAAGCTGAAGAAATTTTAAAAAAATCAGATATTTTAACGAAAATAGGACCTGCACCATTCTCTTAAACTACACCCTATTCAACAACAAAATTTAAATGAAGTCGTAGGCTTCCGCGGCCGGAGTCATGTGGATGATCTTGGATGTTCGGGTGACGCCGCGTCGAAGGCTGAGTTGCCGACGTTTCGACCATCTTATCGTGGTCTTCCTCAGCATCTGGCATTTCAGCCCTGAGGAAGACCACGATAAGATGGTCGAAACGTCGGCAACTCAGCCTTCGACGCGGCGTTACCCGGACAGCCAAGATCATCCAAACAAAATTTTATCAAACACGATGGAGCCAATTTTTGGAAATTTTAATGAAGTCTCAGGGACTTCACGTAAAGTACCTCCAAACTTTAAATATTGGTAACAAATTCAAGAGGCCGCGACATCAGATCGATTGAGGAATATCATTTTTGGAGGAAATCGGCTGAACGGTTAAACCGCTAGCGTTGTTCAGAAACTGACTGCCTGAGGACGGACGGACGGAATGACGGCCGGATGAACATTTTGCCGTTATTAGATTTTTCGGTATCAAGAACCCACAAAACATGGCTTCTGTATACGCTACGTGTTTAAGGATTTTCCCCCTAAATTTAGCAACTGGATTTATCCACTTTTTCGTTACCCGTGTTCTATAATAGTTTTTTCGGCCAAAAATTCGCAGTTTTTTTCGCACAGCATTACATAACTTTCTCTCTACTGCGTAAACGGTAGAGAGAAAGTAAAATATCTCCTAAGGATGAAAAATTGGCGATGCAGGGACCGTAGAAGAGGTAGTCATATTCTGAAAGTTACAATGCACAAGTGCTATTTTGTGTGTGAAACAATTCGTTTGAGTAATTATCGATAAAATAATGCATTTTTATTATTGAACACTTATTACGCAGATAGCTGCAGAATAATTGCGGAGTAGATTTGTGTGGCAATAGAAAACAATTGTTCAATTCAATAAGAATGTTAAGATGCAACTACATCGTACGTTTCTATAAATTACTGACGTCCTGTTACCTTTAGACTATTCCCCCTTTTCTTTTTCAAGCGAGGAAGTGACAAAAGGGCGGCAGCCTCACCGAGTTTGGTGAGAGGAATGCATGGGTAGAGTTTTGAACGCTGCGTATCATGATATCTTACCGACCAGTGGGAATACGTGTCGGGTCTTTTGCAAAGAATGTGGTCAACATCAGGGAGGTGTGGCTTACTGCACCCGTCAAAGAAATTTTCTCGAAAGTGTTTAACGTAAGCTTACGATTGTTGGGCTAATGATTGTAGTCACATGGACGCTAAAGGAGCCATTAGGCTGATTTCAAAATTTGTGAGTACAACAAATGTTCATTATTGGAATTGGAACGCAAATGTGAGCAAATCTACGAATTCGGTATAATAGCTTGAAGGCTGTAAACTTACGTAGATTAAGAATATTGTAAATACTGAATATTTTTAATTTTTTGGTACTCCCAGTAGGATGTACAAAGTTAACTGATGTTTTACGGTGATTTTATATGCAAGATATGTATTGTGTGCAGCTAAGTGCACTTCTTTTTTGTTACATTCGTTAATTGAATGGTGTACACGAAATATGTGTTTTAAAAGTATATAATATGCAAGGTAAATTCTCATTCACAATATTCTTCTGCACAGCAGAAACCTACAATCAAGTATCAAATTTGCTGCAACATATCCATTTAATGCAACTAAACATTATTTGTTCTTTGAACAATTTCAAAATCGCAGTGGAGGCAAATGTCATTTTATTTTCTCCATTTCCAGGGTCTGCTGACTCGGTGAATGGCCAAAAATGTCTTTGAGCTTCTTATCAAAGATAGATCGCTGGCGCCTCTTGGAGGCGTTCTTGCAGGCCGTGATGATGCCGCTGGAGACATTGTACTTCATCGTCACCAACGACTGGACCCAATCTATGCTTCGCGTTCTGGCGGAGGTTGGTATTAAGTTTTCAAATACTGAAAAACATACTTTTGAATTCAGTTTTGTACACTGTCGATTTATGTATTGCTTCACATATTTTCTTAACAAAAAAGGCAGGCCTAAGTTTTCTCCTGAAGGTAATGTGAAATAGCGAAAGACATGCGTTTTGTATTGCAGAAGATGTGCAGATTTTTATTATAACCCTGGTCGGCGAGTGTTGGGATCTTGGGATCTAAGAGTTGTGTTTCTGTTTGATTGAAAAATAAAAGTGCTAACGTTTATTTTACAATCCAGGGGAAAGTGCTAACGTTGTTTGTGTCAGTCCGTCGCTCTTTTACCAAACGTCCGTGGCCGAAAGCTACATGTTTGCGGATTGTGCAGTTTGCAGGCGAGTCTGCAAAAGAGAACGGCAGGGCCGTTTGAAGACAGCGCGGACGTTTGTCAGAACGATCATCGCCGTTACAAAGCACCATCTAACCCAGTGGTGTCAAGGTCTTCTACTGGTGGCGGTGACACGCGTCGTGGCACCGTGGCATGCCACGAGTTTCTCTGCGCAACGAGGGTCGGGAAAGGGAACTATTACGTGTAGTAGTAACCCCGCCGTTCTACAGTAGGGATCGCGTTGTCTCTGATGGCGGGGTAATGAACTGCGTGGAGGGGCGATTTCGTCTCGTGTCACGGACTTCCGCTCGTGGCATCGACCTTGATAACACTGATCTAACTAAATGACCGCCATTTTGAGCATTTTTGTGTGGTCAAGGCTGAACAAGCCTCCACGCGCGGCGTTCTTCACATGTACTGCAATAGGGGCGCGAGAGCCTGGCTTCTTGGTTGATCTCGCCAGTAGTGATATATTTAAATGGAAGAGATTCCGTGGCTCAGAGCGAAGTCGCGACCGTACCGGGGGACAGTCGGGAGCGGGAGCTCATATCTTGTCTCGGCTGGGGCTGTGCCCTGCTGGTGGGAGATACCTTGTTAGGGAAAACATCGCAAGGTCGCGTGTAGATCGGCGCTGAAACTCGCCATCCAGCAAGAGAAGATCACCGCCACCTTCGGGACTAATGACCTTAGCAATGAACATGTCCAGAAACACTAATGAACCAATGAGTTATCAATCCGCTATATAACATGCACTACAATCACGTGACTAATAACCAAAATCATTTGACGCGCCTGGAGACATGCATCGATTAATCCATTCCTATGAATTTTTTCATACATACAACGGACGTCAAAATACTTATTTTTTTCTAAAATCTTTTAAAAAATGACACCCTGAATGACCGTAGTAGTGGGCACATGTGGGTTGGCGTGCGCGCAGGTGGCGGTGGACCTGATGATGAACTCGGTGCTGGGCGGCGCGTCGGTGGCGGTGGCCACCATCATGCTGGTGCGGGAGATGGGCAGCGGGCGGGCGGCGGGCGGCGAGGAGGCGGCGGCAGGGCGACACCCTCGCCCTCGCCCTCGCCCGCCCGCCCGCCAAGGACGAGCCACACGCCTTGACGCAGGCCCAGACCCAGGCGCAGGCGCGCCGCGGCAGCGGTAGCGACAGCATTCTTAAATATTCCAATATCTTCTGATTGCCTTTGGATTTTAATTATATTTCTTTGTCGTTTTTTTAAGATAGTCTTATTATTTTGATGATCAGAAGGTTAATAAAAGGCCATTTATTCTGAATTTGGAATTCAAAAATTCAAAAGTTTAAATTCAAAATTCAAATATTTACCACATGTCCCCTTCCCCATTCATCTATTCAGTTGGGTCTCAGACACCATTGAGAGTGGTCATGTAACTTTCCTTTTTTGACAAGATGCAGTTAGTTATTAAGAATTACCAATGAATTCAAGAATATATGATTGGAGTTAATTTGTACCTGGTATTCAAATATTAAATTTCGACAAAATTATATTATTACATCAAATGTAACTAAACATATAAGTATTTTCTGTATTTAGTCAGACTCTTGAAGACGAGGAAAAATGCTCCTCGAAACGTCGAGAGAAAAAAAATTCCAAATTTAGAATAGATGGCCTTTTATTAACCTTCTGATCATCAAAATAATAAGACTGTCCTTAAAAAAAACTTAACAAAGAAATAAAAGTTTTTTAAATAGTTATTTACGCACCAAGGCCGTTATAGGGTCTCTAATGATCGAACGGCAACAAAAACCCCGAGAGCTTTTTGTCGCATGAAATCATTAGAACTCGTTAACGTCCGTGGAACATACATTTTTAATTTTTTACCTAATTTCATTAATTCAGATTTACTCATTAACTAACTAGATCTTAATTTGACTCAGTTTGTCTTTTCCTATTTCCCTCCCATAATTACTTTTCTAATTCATTCTCATAATTCCTTGCGTAGGAGAACTTGTAGCACCATTCAAATGTTTTCATATTTCCCTCGTAACCACGATCCTTTCGATCTGGGTATTGTATGCAGTGTATATCGAACTCCGTATCGAATGCAGCTATAACATATCAATAAAAACACAAGAAATTTATTGGTTTTCAGATGGAATACATTGTTCAGTATTAAGCACTTTACCGAAATGTTTCAGGCTTATCTTAGTAGAAAATCTATGCTAACTTTAAACATCTAGGGCAAAACCTCGGAGTTATGCATCTCGGTTGGCTAAGATTTTGAGAAAGGCTTGAAATGGAAAGCCACTTTTTATTTAAGTGAGGGCTGGGTTTTTCGCTAGTTTGAAATAGGATGCTACTGATATCACTGTTAGGCTTTATAATAAATAATTAGTAATAATATAATAATAATAATAATAATAATAATAATAAGTTTATTCCTTGCAAAATAATTGTTGACCGGTGGTAAGTTACAAATGCAAAAATCTTAAAACAATATTCTAGATAAAACACGATAGTAATACGAGATAATATTAATAATAATAATAATAATAATAATAATAATAATAATGGAATAATTAATAGTACAAGAAATACTCCAAATTTGGATACAATGAAAACGTTCAAAGTAAATTGCATGATTATATAAATACATTACAAATAAACAAAGTGATGTAGTATACTTACTTATACTTTTCGTGTGCCAATAGTCGTTATAATTTACTTGCACAATATTACCAAAGACGAATAAATTATTTATTTCTATTTTAAATATTACTTTTAAGCAATAACTCTTCTAAAAACATTGTTATTTAAATCATTTTTAAATTTAGTAAACGAAGAATGTTGAAACAGTGCTGCAGGTAAGCTAATCCAATCTTGTATAGTTCTTTTCACAAATGAATATTTTCCTTCATCTTTTCGTTGTTTCTTCTCCTGAATTTTCACATTTGTAGTCCTTTTTGCCAGTTTACGTTGTCTTTTCCAGCCTGCTTCAAATTTATTCCCAAGCTTTGACTTTCCCCAAACGTTCTAAGCCTTGCCAGCAGTCTTCGCTTCCTTCGTTTTTTCTTTAATATTTCCCACCAAGGAGGAGATTTAATGTTCATATTTTTAATGTTTTTGCCTACAACAAACCTGTTCTCTCTTTTCCAAACGCGGTCAATGCTCCGTATTTCCACAGTTCTATACGTGTCTCAGCAACTCGCTGCGTATTCCAGTAAACGTCTCATCAATGATGTGTATGCTAAATCTTTGAACTTATTTCCTCTTTTAAATTTTTCATTACAAAGTGAAAGACTTCTGCATATGTTTTAATACTTAATTCACCTATTCTTTCCACGTTAATTTACTATTTAAAATGATATCCAAGTGTCTACAATTATCTCTACATGGAATTACCTGATCCTCGAGAAAAGAGTTGCATTTTGGTGTAGATTTCGAATAAATGTTAGATTTACTTTCAGGAGCATTAATTTTTAAACGATTATTGTGCACTCACTTTAATGGAGTATCGATATCATCTTGAATAATCGGTTGATATTTCTCTTCAGTTATTTTTCTAAAGAGAATGCAGTCACCTGCAAAGTGTTTGGCCCGGGATTTAATATTATTTATAATGTCGTTCATGAAAGCTATGGACATCAGTGGCTCTATCACACTGCCCTACGCCACGCCAGATGTTATTCTTGTAACGCCTGAGTACGAGTCAACTACAATAACATATTGTGTGCGGTCTTTAATAAATTCATTAATCCATTTTACTATTCGTTTATGTATCTCTGATGATGCTAGATTGTTTAAGAGTATATCGTGCGAAACAAAGTCAAAGGTTTTATAAGACGTGATATTTGTTGTGGTATATGAGCTATTTTGTTTATTTTTGTATTAATACGATATAATTAGTGTCCTGTGGCGTGAAGTATACGGGAGATGCAACCGATCCGCACAGCCAAAGTCGCCACGGCACAGTAGTAGTGAAAACACGAGCACAATTCGGGAAGAAACAATTTTTTTATCTCTTGGTTGTTCAGGTGACGTTACGAAGGTTGTGACGCATATATTTTTGGAGGTGATGAATTCGAATTTCAACTTTGAAACCTTGTAAATCTTGTGCGTTTTGAGAAGACATAGAAAGATATTAATTTTACATTTTCACCTATAACTCCAAAACTATCTATTATTAGTCAAGTGTTTCAATACAAATATAAATTACACCAAATTTCCTACAAATATTTTAGATATTTTTTATAGAATGTTAATTTTTTACTGATATATTGATTATTATTGATTCCGATACGGAGCTCGATGTATACTACAATTTATCTGGAACGAAAGGATCGTAGTTACGAGTGAAATGTCAAAACAGTTGAATGACGCTGCGTGTTCTCTTAGGAAGAGAATTATGAGGGAAAATTGTGGAATAGTAGTATAAAAAAACAAACCAAGTCAAGTTAACATCAAGTAAATTAATATATAAGTGAGCCTGAATCATTGAAGTTTGGTACAAATTAAATTTTTCATGCATTACAGACGTTAACTTGTTCTAGCGATCTCTGGCCACAGGCCCTCAGACGTTTTGTTGCCGCTCGATCATTAGAACCCTTGTAATGGCTTTGTTGCATAAATAACCATTTACTTCTATTTGCATTCAAATTGGGCGACGTTAGAATCACCTTCCCGTTGTTAATTTCATATACACCAACTTTGAGCCGGATTCATAGGCCCCGCTTAATGAATAAGTGAATCCTTAAGCAATAAGTATTGGTTAAACTATTATACACTAAATTGGTTAAAAAATTGCTCCCTGATAGGATACGTATTTTACAGACGTTTCTCAAACAAGGCCTCATTTGACTTATGGCATTCGTAATTGTTCGTAATTTAAAACTTCCAATGGATTTTATGTTTTTGATGTTTCATTTTAAAGTACCAGTGTTGTGTTGCATAATATTAATTGAAATTGTGGTCATTATTCTCCAAAGTAAGAGAAACATAAATTGGCAAAGATAAGGCCGAATTAGAGGTACTTAAGCAGCAGACGACGTCCCTTCCATATACCGATTTATTTTCTCATATTCTCGGTCATTTTTTGCTCTTCAGAATAATAGCTGTCTATGAAAGTCCGGCCCTTAGCTTTGACGTATAGAGAAAGATACATCTACCAAAAAAGTAACTGTTCTCATCTAAACTTGCAGTGCTTGGTTTGTCATTGATATTTTTTGGAGAAAGTAAGGCCTCGCTTATTCAGCGTTGAGTCATTTTTACTTTCTCCTTGAGTCATGTTTCACATGAATAACTTTTACAACCTGTCATGAAAGTAAAACGGGTCAGATATTCCACAAGCTCTGTTATTTGCTAGAAAATTGCTATTGTTCATAACATTACATGCATGCATCTATGTGTATGAAGCATTCGTATGTATACGTAACATGTATGTGTAGTACGTAGCGTGTATGTATGGTATGTTGCGTGTATACCATTTCAACTACAAGTGTATTTGCCGATTATGGGACTCCACAATGAATTCACAAATTTAAATGTTTCTTCATTTGATTCCAAAAAAAGTATATTTTTCTTTCGGCAATACTTAAAACTAACATAATAATTTCGCCTCATCATAAGAAAAGCTCTAAAACGTTATTTTAGAACAAAAGAAATTGTCAAGAAACTGCTGTGCAGAAATGAAGCGTTTCCAGCAAAATTACATAAAAAATTTGTTCATCTAACCGAAGAGAATTCAGTGATATTTTTACCACTCTTACCAAATTCCACTCTTGACCACATTAAACTAAAAGATTTCCTTGTATATATTTCTTACAGGGGAGCAAATAATTCTTCTGGTACTATAGAATTAGTATTTTAAGGAAGAACTTTGTGGTGTGCAAAGGAAAACTTGTAAAATTTTCATTACAACACGTTAATTACAACTTTTCAGTAATTTGCTGTAAGATATGCATTATTCGTTTCGACACATACTCTTCACAACGAACTATCACTTTTTTGTAAATGTTTTAATCAAAATAATTCAATGGATAGTAGATTCTCTCGAGTATCATTAAAAGAAAAATCCTCTCACACAAGGTTATTATAATTCAAAAGTTCACCAAAAATGTTTTATTAGTTCTTTAAAATGTTATATTACTTAAATATTTGTTTTTTTACAATATTGTGCACAACTTGTTTTATTTGCTGTTTGTGGACCATTAGGAAGATCAAGAATTCCTCTTATGACGGCTACAAAAATGTACCAGTTTGATCAGTGCTATCAGACAGTTCCAGCGAAGACGACGTTGAATTGCACGCAAGTATTACTGGCAAAAAGTATCAGAAAACAATGTTTGCAAAAATATTCTTTTTTGTTTGCAATTTATAACGTTTCATGTACAAAACAGATAATTTTCTTGATGAGTTATACATATTTTAGTCTATTTTTGGTAAATTTAATCTTTGGAAGACTAAAAAATCACTAAATTTCATTTATAATGAATATTTTGTTCCTCTATGCACGACATAAAAACTTTAAATTCAGTATTACAATATTATTCTTTGTTGAATCTCATTTTACCATGATTTTTGGTGTGGAAGTTTCTTCCTAGAATTTGTAGAACAAACCTTAACTTCTATGAATTTTTTTGAAATATTATTGAGGTAATAAATTATGAAAGAAAACGAAGAGAAATCATGGAAATAATAATTAAATTGTCTAACAAACGTTACATAAATGCGTTACAAGTCAAAATTATGCTTTAAAAAAACGAATTTGGGTTTGTCAGAATCACATTATTTCTCTTTCTGATAATTTTTAAACTTATGAAAATCAAACATGTCATTTTGTTTAAAACTTTTAGAATGAAAAGAGTTTCTTTCTTTCTATGATTCATAGTTTCGTCTCAGTTTTAAGTTTTTTTCTGAACTCCAGTCATGGGATTTTTATTCTTAATACACCAGTACTCGCATGTTGGATTCTGTCAAACAGGCACAACTATTTTACTTCAAGGTATGGCGAAACAGTGCATAACAGAAATAAAACGTTTATTGATACCCTTCTCAGGCGCCGTTAGAGGAATAGAAACATTGTTTTATTCGTGGGAGGCTAATATTCCTTTTTTAATTAAAAATAAACTTCTGTTTGACTCTATCCAACGGCGCGAGTGACGGAGTGTTAAGACACTATAATCATGTACACAATTGTTTTTCGTTTCTAATTCTTACACTATATTGAAGATCAGTGAAAATATAAGGGAAAAGAAAAATGCTTTATTTGAAGCTTACTGGGGATCTCTGGAATCGTCAGTGTAAATGGCAAAATTTCTAATTCATTCTTCTCTTGTTAGTTGCCAACTTCACAATAAATACTTACCTTATGTTGTTTTTGAGATGATCTAGTGAATTCTTGCAATATAAGTGTTAAAACTTAATTCTTCTTTCCGTTCTTAAAACAATTTTTTTATCCAAATCATCGTAGAAATGTATAAATACCATTTTAATAAGTTTGCAATACTGATAATTTCATAATTTTTGGATCCAGAATTTTTTTTTGGTTGTGATTGCGCCTGTCCGATCACTACAACCCCAGGTATAATGTTTAAAGTACGAAACCAAATTAAATTAAATTAGATCACTTGACTGTTATTAAGACTTCTGCTGCAATGAGATCAAATATGTCAATGGCTCTGCTTCTTTTGGGTCGATTTTATTTTGTCAACATTCGTTTTTCGGGCATCCTGATTCGAGATGAAATCTGGAACAAAAAACAAACACACACACAAATGCACGCGCGCGTTTAACGTGAAATGAAGGAGTAGATGGTGCTGTGTTTGTAGGAACTTGGACGAGCTGAGACAAAAGCAGTAACAGTGTCGACCGGAGCGACCACCGCCCTTGAGTCTGCCGACGCTGGGTGGGCGAGCTGGGACGAGGCTTCTGCACGACCGCCTCGGCTCTTGACCACAACGGGAAGCTCTTAGCCCACGTGGCCTGCCGACACGGACCAGGGACTAGGCAATGTGGCTACTACGGTGTTTTTATATTTTTTATTTGGACTACGAAAAATTTTGCTTTTGTTTATTTTCTATTGTTTGTTATTTCACTTTTTTTTCTAATTAACACGCAGCCTGCTTTCAAACTGGAACAGATGTACCTCTTATTCTAGGGATGTTAACAAGGAAATGTAAACACAAATATACAAATGTCAAGCTGCATCTACGAACTATTTTATTCTCTGACGGATATCCTTTTAACGTGTATACACCAATTGAACCATGATGTTACTTGAGTTGTTAAATCGATCCTTCAGAGTTGATAGAACGACAGTCTTAAGTATCTACTGCAAACACAAATTAATTTCAACCCCTCTAGTATTTTAATATAAATGGAGGCGTTATTTTAATAGTGGTACAAATCCATTGACACTAGTTTCGAGATATTGAGCTCTAAAATTAAGTGATGATTAAAAACATCGGGGATGCAGTTATGCAGTTTTACAAAAAACTGCGTCTTTATTCTCGTATAATATGTTTGTCTAAAGATAATACAAATAAGCATGCTGTGTGCTTCGCCGAATATTGGGGCTGTAAAGGAGTTATACCATCGTAGAAATGAAGTTGGTGAGCCAAAGTCGTAGATGTCGTTCTAAGAAAAGTTGGAAATAAAGACAATTTCGATTTATTAAAACAGATGAATCCCTTCAAATAAAGTCAAACACTCGAATATAGTAATTGGTAGTTCCTGTCAAATTGCATTTATTATAGAACAAGTATCAAATATATCGTTACCCATAAAATTTCCCTTCATTTGCGGCACCCATCTTTTATGAATAGTTCATTAGTGTGTATCTATGTGAAGCGTCTGGATATAATTGGATGATAACTCATTTTTTTGAAGGCTTGGCAACTAAGGCCTTTAGCCTGATAACTCATTTATGTTTAAAGTTAGAATACTACAATTTTCCTAGATGAAGGTTTCCCTTGCATGAAAAATGTTTGAATTATTTTGAAATGACACCACATGAATGTGTTAAATACAAGGTTTTCAAAATTTCGTATGTAAAAGAGAATCGATTTTAGGCATTTTTGTCTCATTTTTGCGGTGAAGTATATTTTATAATTATTGAAGTAGGTATATTTTCTCGTTGGTTAAATCGGAACTCAATCCAATATTGTCTTAACAGTATATTTAGATTTATCACAGTTATTCCCGAGAAAAAGTTTACCTCGATTATATCATGGCAAGGAGTGAAGTGGTGCACGATTTTTCACTGTGTCTATTTTCATTGCAAATAAATCTTTAGACTACTTAATGAACGGTGGCTTACATTTTTAAAAGTCGAAAATACCAGCGACAACAACTGTTTCTAACAATTTCCCTATGCGACCGATGGGTTGTTGTAGCTTTCCGATATACTAACGTTCAGTTTGTTTTTGTTTAGAAGAAAACAACTAATCCTCGCTTCATACACTCAGAAATTGCAGCTACTAGGTTCTTTTAAGAAATTTTCAAACGACTCGAGAATACGTTTTCTTTTTCGGTCAATTTTCACTTTCAATTTACTTTTTAATTTCCTGTTGCACTTTGCCGTATAATCTTCAACGGATCTCCCTACGTATGCTAGGAGAGGGAAGAAAAGGTAAACGAAGAGGAAAAGGAGACTCATATTCGCTGCTTTTTATTTCTCGCTACGGAGTAGAGAAAAAGTTATTTAATGCTGCGCGAAAAAACGGCGAATTTTGAGCAGAAAAACTTTTATTACAGGGCCTTGGTAACGAGAAAGTGGATAAATCCAGTTGCTAAATTTAGAAAGAAAATTCTCTAATATGTGGTGTAGCCAGAATCCATGTTTTGTGGATCCTAGATACCGAAAAATTGAATGAAGGCAAAATGTCTCTCTGCCCGTCTGTGAACAACGTTAGCGGCTAAACTGTTCAGATGATTTTCTACAAAAACGATATTCCTCAATCGATCTGGCTGAAGTCGCGGGTCCTTGAATTTGAAACCAATATTTCAATTTTGGGGGTACTTTACAAGAAGCCCCTGGGACATTTCCCAAATTTTCAAAAAAATGGTTCCATCGTCTCTTATTAAATTTTTGTTGTTGGATTGTGTAAAGGACGTGTAAGATAATGGTGCAGGTCTCGTATTATTAGAAAAGCCTGATTTTTTTGAAAATATTAAAAGTTAAAATTTTTTGGACGTTTTCCTACAATTAAAATATTGAAGATAGAGATTTTCTCTTTGAATGAAATCTGTTCGTTAAATATATATTTTGAAATAAGGTTATGTACAATTTTTTGAAAATTTAAGTACTTTTCACTCAATGAAAATTACGGGCGAGAAAATACTTCCTTTTTTAGCACTAGTTTAGGTAGTTGATCAATTAAGTTGCATACGAACGAAGAAAGAGGGACAACGATGTACCCAAACGTAGTTTTATTCGTAAATGTTTAAGAAAGGAGTTATTGTTTTATCGATTGGAACTTTTATCATTACAATCTTTGTTAATCTTATGTGATAGAATTTTCTTTCAACTTATCAGATGTTTACAAATACCACGGAAACTTCTACATCCTCTCATATCCAGGTATTCCCATCAAGCGGTTGCAATGTTATTTTATTATCTGTATACGTAGATAAAGTTGTACAATCACAACAAGATAATGAATTTAAAATGGTTCCTCAGAAAGAACATGGCTGTTATAAATACAGATGGAAGAAGCGCAGGTACAGATCATGTTCACAATGTTGATGTTCTTGCAAATCTTAAAAACTGAAAATATTTTACCTCAAAATTTCAAAAAATTGTTGTAATGTATTTGTAAATACATGTAGCATTATTTATAAAAGAAAAGTTTCCTACAATTATATTGCAATTTTTTCTTGGGTCCGTCGTTAACCACTCTCCCCATTGGTATTTCCGAGAACAGGAATGACATTGATATGCGTCTTTTAAAACGTTCTCCTGTTCAGCATCACGTGATCTCCGGACCGCTATCGCCACCGACTTGCGAAGCAGGTTGCTACCGCAGAACCTGCGATAAGTCGTACATGTGGCTGAGTCATTCTAATGAGTATTCAACGTCAGTTCTATTTAGCTTTCACGACCAAAGAGGCGAATCTTTTGCGAGATGGATAAAGAACATACGCATGTTGCTGCCCCTGTTCTTGGAAATAATTATTTTACCCTCAGCGATGACGTCGCCACCCAACCAACCACTTGCCATCTGAAATTATATCCAAGTTTGCAGGAAAATGCTTTACAAGGATTTGATTAAAAAAGTATGCATTTCTGGTAGTTTTGAGTACAATTTCAAATACTTTTCTTAACAAAAGCAAAATAAACTTGGTTTAAAACAGTTAACAAAAGCGAACAAGGTTGCTTTCATCGCGGGCCGAAATTGGCAATATTATTGTTTATTTCACTTGCATTACTGTCTCTTATCTGGTTTCAGAAACTTAGGACCTCTATTCAACAACTTTGTTCTGGAATATTCTTAGAAAGCAACATAATTCCCAACTCATCTACCTGTGACGTGTGTGTGCTTAATCTTACTGTCGCTCGTTTCCACTTTTTGTAAGCTATACATTAACACATGCTCTGCTTCTGTTCGCACATCGCAGCTTTACTTGTTTGAATCAATGCGTATAATACATGAAACTATACAGAATAAATCTTTAAGAACAAACGCACACCGGCGTTATCTCTATGGTATTATCAGTATATAATTCCTTTACCATTGCGGCATCATAAGCATGGATTTCTCGGTTTATTTATTTTTGCATTTTTCGAAACTCGCAACCTGAGAAGGGAGACGCCCGAGGTCGGACGTCAAGGAGCAACGGTAACCGCGACCCGGCGTTTCGGAAAAATAGATTTTCTAGATCTCGTGGAGACGTAGGCCTTGCCAATCAATTTTTTCCGAATTTACTCAAGGAGGTCTGGAAACATTTCACCGCAACGCCGGATGGCGTCAGAGCGCGGTTCCCGATGCTCCTTGAGGTCCGATCACGGGCGGCCCTCCTCTCCCAAGGCGCCCAGAGGGATAGTTGCCTAATTAACCGAAGTTTCCTCCTTATCGGCTGATCATCCAACCCACCGGCAGCCGGGCGGACCCGTGTGGGTTCTTCAGTTTGACGGCCTGCTCCAGTGTGGAGCTCATCCGTGATGTTGTCCTCAGATGTTGAGGGTACCCGTGTGGCTTCTTCAGTTTGACGGCCTGCTCCAGTGTGGAGCTCATCCGTGATGCTGTCTTCAGATGTTGAGGGTACCCGTGTGGCTTCTTCAGTTTGACGGCCTGCTCCAGTGTGGAGCTCATCCGTGATGCTGCCCTCAGATGTTGAGGGTACCCGTGTGGCTGCTTCAGTTTGACGGCCTGCTCCAGTGTGGAGCTCATCCGTGATGCTGTCTTCAGATGTTGAGGGTACCCGTGTGGCTTCTTCAGTTTGACGGCCTGCTCCAGTGTGGAGCTCATCCGTGATGCTGCCCTCAGATGTTGAGGGTACCCGTGTGGCTTCTTCAGTTTGACGGCCTGCTCCAGTGTGGAGCTCATCCGTGATGCTGTCTTCAGATGTTGAGGGTACCCGTGTGGCTTCTTCAGTTTGACGGCCTGCTCCAGTGTGGAGCTCATCCGTGATGCTGCCCTCAGATGTTGAGGGTACCCGTGTGGCTTCTTCAGTTTGACGGCCTGCTCCAGTGTGGAGCTCATCCGTGATGCTGCCCTCAGGTGTTGAGGGTACCCGTGTGGCTGCTTCAGTTTGACGGCCTGCTCCAGTGTGGAGCTCATCCGTGATGCTGCCCTCAGGTGTTGAGGGTACCCGTGTGGCTGCTTCAGTTTGACGGCCTGCTCCAGTGTGGAGCTCATCCGTGATGCTGTCCTCAGGTGTTGAGGGTACCCGTGTGGCTTCTTCAGTTTGACGGCCTGCTCCAGTGTGGAGCTCATCCGTGATGCTGTCTTCAGATGTTGAGGGTACCCGTGTGGCTTCTTCAGTTTGACGGCCTGCTCCAGTGTGGAGCTCATTCGTGATGCTGCCCTCAGATGTTGAGGGTACCCGTGTGGCTGCTTCAGTTTGACGGCCTGCTCCAGTGTGGAGCTCATCCGTGATGCTGTCCTCAGATGTTTGTTTGGAACTGTTCCTACGGGCGCCCCCGCAGCAGGGCGGAGGGGAACCTCGCTCTTTATAAACTCATGCGCAACCCATTTTCGCTAATTTTTGCCCTGAGGAAGGTCACAGTATGTCAGCCGAAACGTTAGCATCTATGTCTAGATCGCGGTGTCTGTCTGACAGCCACGTTTCTATTGACTCAGGCTGCGGAATCCTACGATTTCCTTTATAGAAACTCAGGCCTAAGTCACCTACCCCAGGAGTCCTTAACGATGTAAGAAAATTGGTGTTATGTTTTAAATCATATGCAGATCTGAGATCTGGGTAACCGCAGAAGGGATTCATAACGCAAACGCGAGGAATTCATAACGTAAACGCCAGTACTTACTATTTGTGCTATTTTAACCAGTTTGACATGTAAACGTTCTAAGTGTAATTTTAAAAAACTTGGCTACATGATCGCAAAGTGTGACGCAAAGCACTAGTTTGGCAAACATAACAGTGAACAGAAGAGTGGTGGAAACAGCCTACTTACTCAGGGTTATAATTTCTGTATTATCATTCCATTCTTAGAAGGGAATGAACAATTCATCGAGAAAGAAGAAAATTTGTGTTATAAGTTACCTATGAGTTCGTTAATATATTGTTCTACGTGTGAATAATTTTCACGGAAAACATTAAAACATAGTATCTTTGGTGTTAAATTTCGTGGGTCACAAATGTATAACGTTTTGATGTCAATAGCCTAAATAAGAATACACTTAAAATTCACTAATGTTTCTCAATATAAAAGATCATACTTTACTAAAACGAAGTGGTAAGTATAATTAAATGTCAGACTGATGCAGCTTTCGTCTCGTAAACAAATTAATCTGTGTACCATGAAAAACTCTGGCAGAACTGCGGTAAAGCAGAATATTACGTCAAAGCCCGATCACGGATGAAGCGCGATTGGAAAGAGAAAAATAATGGTTTTACTAGTAATTTAAATTAAACTTAAAATTATGAACATCTTTGCTGCGTCAAGACCCTTGTAGATAATATTAAGCGTAAAATATGAAGATGGCGCTACTCTTGAGAGTAAAAAAGCTAACAAAAAAAAACGTTTCCCGGGAAAAGTATCCTGGGGGCGCTTGAGAACAGCTCTGGCGTAGGAGCGATCATTCGAGTCTCCTTCTTGTTTCTCCTCTCTCCGTCCACCGGACTCAGCATCCGCCAGCGAGGCTAATCAGCAATTTGAAGGCGAATCGTAAGCCCGAGCGCATCAGAGATGATTCATCTGCATACCTCCGCTCAGGTACGTGGGCGCGAAAATAGCACACGGTGACGTGATCCTTTGAATGTGATTACGCATTCGGTCAATCTTCACAACGTATTATTGTAGAGAAGCCCATTGAGTAACCTAATCAGTAGGCATGACGTAATAAAGACCAACAAGTGTTAGTCTTGGACGTCTTGAATTGAGGCACATGGAATTAGTCAATAGTAGTAAGCCACTTACGAAGCAAAATTGAGATATTTACTCGTATAATTTTCGTTTCTGCTAGAGGTTGGTAAACCCCTGGGGAATAGTGTAATACTAACGAGTAATGCAAGCTACATGTTTTAATGCAATATGATTATTAAGTAATCACCGGATTTCTTCAAACTTGCAATTGCCTCTCTTGTAAAAGTGACTTGAAGCAGCTGAACATCTAATCCTGAGAGTCTCATTTACAGAATTCTTTCAGGAGAACGTGATCTCAGGAATATTAGAAACTGATAAAGTCTTTATGGCTAAACGTCGCAAGTTTTCAATTGACCATGGGCATTATTTTTTAAATTTAATATAGGTTTTAGTTAATAGTTAAATTGAGAAGCGGAGTAATTGAGATTTCAGAAAATAAAATACTAGGAGTTACACGTTTCAATTAAACCTCGATGTGTGGCACAAAATTGAAATATTCATTTCCAATTTTCTCAAAAATGATTTTCTGTTCTCTGCGAAATCTCTCATTTTTATCTCATTTTTGCGGGATTCTTTAAGAGGTTTTTTCCATTTATCTTATAGCATGTAAAGCTTTCTGGGCGTCTTAAACGACTCTCACAAACAGCATGCGATATTATAAAAGTATAACATTCAAAAGAATTTAAATGTAATAAATAATTAAGACGTGAAATTCCATGTTGGACTTCATTATATCACCTCCATATTAACAGTAATATAGCCTTCTATAACTACAATACCAGATTTTAACTGAAATTTTGTCGATAGTTTCTTGTAGGTAATACAACAGCCACCTTTACTCATGATATTTTGTATAGAAGAGATGAAAGCTGGATCCATAAAAGAGGTCGTAAGTTTGAGTTCCAAGGTGATGACTTTTTGACATTTGCTAGAAAGCTAGACGTAATTTAGCCTCTGTCTCATGGTAAATTCTATAGCTGGGTCCTGGCTGAGATTGTGCCCCCGCTGGTGGAAAGACCTGGTAGAGGAAATCCTCAGCAAGCGGACGTATTGTTCGGCGCCGGACACAGCCACCTTCCGAGGCACGACATGCACTACACTTACGTGAGTAAGAGGGGTAGCAGCTGATGCGCCTGGTAAAACGTAATAATCAACCAATCGATGAAGGTGAATTTTGTTGACGGTAATTTCATATATCCATGTATTGACAACTTCACTTTCTGACTCGACTTCAATTAGCAAGTGCCACTTCTATTGCTACTCCCACTACAATCAGGTGAAAACAGAGTTTGAAGCTTTTGATTTTGAATTTTGTCAGATTCATTTAAACATTCGAACAATATTGATTTGTAATTAAACTTCTTTGCAAGATGACAGCGGGCATAATTAGTTTAAGAAATTGAACCAAAGTTTTCAGGTAAAGAGAATAAAGAAAAACTAAAATGGATTTATTTTACATCGCAACAGACTGGTATTTGAAGGTTATATAAAATATGGCGCGTTATTTTCTTAAGTGGTTTCGGTCATTACATGCAAATCTTGCCGATGTGCTTTAAAATCTTCATGCTACAAATTCAGGAAACAGCTTTAATACTGTTTCAGTTAAACGAACCAGATATCTGCGTCATGCTCGTAGAAGTGGCAGAGAGCCACGTGCGAGTTGCGATAAAGAACTCTGTTTCTCCAAGTCTCAGCTGAAGTACTGAGAATCGGGGAAGCTGGGAGCTCGTGGAGGCGGAAGAAAAGTTTCAAGCCGAGCTATCTTTCATCGGAGTTCCTACATACATCATAAACAATGTACTATCATAAACTATTCAAAACATGAAATTGACCAAAAGTGGAAGTTACGAGATTTTGGATGTAAGGTAACGATAAACTTAGTCATGATTTAGCCACTCATGCAGTTCAATAGTTTGCAAACCTATACAAGCGTGGAAATTTGACTCAAGATTAGATTATTCTGTGGTAGATGAAGGGAATGAAAGTAAAAATAAAAACTGAAATTTTTTAGAAATGTAGAAATGGTTAATTCAACAGCAAATCGTTTTTAATTTAATGTATTTTTCGTAACAACGTCCTCTAATCATTCTTACTGGCGTCAAACGTAGAGTAATCCTCCAGTAAGCTGGTCAGCCACCGTCAGTCGTAGTCATTGTCTTTTTAGGTTCAGAACTTGCGTTTTTGGAAACTACATTCATATATATCAGAATGTAAATGATAAAAAATTTAGAATGCTGTGAGATGATTATCGAAATAGCTCATTTGAAAATAACATTGGAGAGAAAATCTAACTGTGCTTTACAAACTGCTTTGAACTAACACTTAAACTTCTGAAGAACCGAGGACTGAGCCCACGTGTTTGACTTTGAAACGTGTGGTAAACCATAGCGCGCCAGTATATTTGAAGGAGGATGTGCGTCTCAAAGAGATGTCTGTATCGTTTACAGTTACTCTCTGGTTACAGAAACGAGACAGCTTGAGTAAAGGAACAATAATGTCTCATATTTTCGGAAATTTGCCTTCTCTTTGCAATAATGTACTCGCTTCAACACAAAATGGCCAACCAAATGTACTGCGTACGAACACAATAGAGAGGCTTCTTTACAAAAAATCTGAAGTGTTCGGAAACAAGGGAGCAAAGATTTTCGCCGTTATTCTGAGGAACACAAAGCCCCAGCACGTAAAGACCTTCTGTGGAGAGACGTTGCGTACTTCCGGAAGCACTGCTATCAGCGCGTGATACCGCTACGAAAAACGCACTTCCGCTGAGCGCAGATCCTTGTTCGCAATACGCACATTCGCTCGCAGTTGACTGCGGAAAGGTGTGCACCACTTACAATTCCATTGGCCCCTTCCGCATTACTTATGTTACTCACGTTTTTTTATTGATTGATTGGAGATTCCGAGCGCTTCGACGGCTAAGGTTGTTAGTCCCATAAGCGTAGTGCATTGTTTTTATCGCGGGAGGTGGCGGTGATCTCGCCTCGCTGGACGATGACATTCGGCGCCGACCTATCCGCCATCTTGCGGGTTTTCCTCACTCGGGTATCTCCCACCGCCCCAGCCGAGACAGGCTCTAAGCCCCCGACCGGTCTCCTGGCATGTGTAGTAGTGTAGTGCATTGTTAGTAGTTAAGGTGTGTGTAATGGGTGAGGGTAGGACAGGGAAGATGAAGAAAAGATCGCGCGCGCTCCGTAGTTCGTTTGTTAGAGTACTGTACACATTCGCCTGATGTTGACCGGAGAAACCACGGAAAACTACCGATCAGAGCAGTCGGCCGCTAGAATTTCTCCAGACAGCGGCTAAATACGACCTAGCTATGTAGCCAAGGTTGAATCCTGCCACCATCGAACTCAAACACTAGGACCTCACGGTCGCAGGCACTGCAATGACATCAGTTGATGCTCCGAGCCATCTAAGCCGGTACACAAAGCGTTTGTTTTCACACACTAAGAGCATAGTAGTTTTCAAATGTAAAATCATTTTTACGAAGCTAATGTTCCCATTACTCGCTCATTTTGATATCCAACAAATATATAACTTCTAACAATATTTAGCCACTTACTATTTTCCTTGAATTTCTTGCCTCCTTGTGTTTACCTGCAGAAAGTCGGTTAATGGTATACTAATTTTACTAATGTACGATACAAATTATTTGTCAGTGCCAATTTAAGCAAATAAAAATTACTAGTACGAGTAAGATGTAGGGGAATAATAATAGTTTAAAATGCTAAGATGGTTAAATAAGAATATATTCAAATTCGAGGCCAGTGTTTTTCTGGTTACTTGAGTGTGGTCTTTAAAGTAAAAATATAGTAATAACATGCAAGATGTCTGTTTTCGGGTTAGAATTGAAAATGAATCTACACTCCGCATTTTCATGCTTATAACGCGCCTCACGCAATATCCAAATAATTTTTCTTGGTTGTCACCTTGGTGTCGAACACGAAGTCGGGAACTTAGAGCGAGAAGTTTTAAAATTGGTAAATAGTCATTATAGATTAGATTCCTCCATCAGTGGTACGGTACGATCTATTCTTCGTAACTGAATACCTACCGCCAAAAACGTAACCCTCAAAAAGGCAAATTTAGCAACACACGACTTTCCTCCTCGATTGTTACGTTTATGTACCCGTACGACTAATGGCGAAATTAAAAAAGAAGAAAAAAGGAGTATAATGTTAATGTTTGCCAAATAGTTTCATACATGCCTCACTCAGACTACAGATGACTTTAATGCGAAGAAACTCAGCATTCCATTACAACGTTTTTGCCGGCAGGTATTCAATTTGTGATTAAATATAATCGCTTGATCCATATTTGGTTTGGTGAATTCATTGATTTTGAAAGAAAACGTTCTAGATTAACAAATCAGCTGCTTAAGAAGTACAACACGCACTATGTTGTCCTCTGGATCTCTTACCATGAGACGAGTATCTCACATTCTTCACTAATATTCCAATTCACAAACCTACTCCTGAGCAACTTAGTGGCATAGTAATTGACAACTGAGAGTGACTTAATGTCTTCCTGGGAATTTCTTGAATAAGGCCACGAGTGACCATATCTTCGCTTAAATTACCAATTCCCAAGCCTACTGCTCAGCAGTTGTAAAACAGTGTGTTTCGGCAACTCTTGATAGGAGAGGAATAGTTATATTCTCTGTTTATAATTCAATTCTCAACCCTATTGCTTAGCAGTTGTTAACACAACGGTGAATTGGGTTGGGACGTTGTAAATGATCGGGGTTTTTACATTGTTCTCTCGAATTCTAATCCTGAAACCTACATATTTTTTAAATTTATTTCTTCCTGTACGACAAGAATGTCTTTCAGGCTTTTCGACATTACAAATTGACATCACTGAAGATTTGGATCTCACAGGTAACCTGAGGAGAGATTATTCACAAAATTATGTTAAAATATATATTCTATTTGGCTAACGTTTTAGCAATTAGATGTTGTTTTTTCAGATTTTTGTTGAATGAGGTAGGGAGATAATGTTATGTGGTTTAGGGGGATGGAATTTATCTTTCGGAAATGTTGAATGTACTCGTCTAGGAAACTGGTATGTTTGTCTGAGATTAAATGTGTGTGTAGGTTGTAAATCATCTAAGGAGTTGAAGAATTTCTGACTGTGACAATTTATTAAAGTGAGAATACTATCAATTTTTAATTCATTGTGTAATTGTGTGTTAAGAATGTACCAAGGTGCATGAAAAAATTGCATGAAAAAACCTACATCTGAGCTGCTAAAAATGCCATTGCTTTTATACGTTAAATTTTCAAGTGAATACTCATATTTCTGTTTTGACATAGAAACTCAGAATTAATTAAGAACACTTTCCACGACTATAACATTATAGAACAACATCTATAATGCCTAAAATGACTAAACGTTCTTACAGCATTTGAACCTAAAATCCCTATTTCTCCTTTAATGTCATTTGCAGTTTTTTTTATATTTCGGCTACATGCAAAATCGTTGAATCATTTGAAAAGTCTTTAAATGGCAAGAAAATGTAGGGGGTTCTGGAATGTCCAGAAATAAAAGTAAAAGCATTCTTAGTACACTGAATAAGTGATTTCTAATATATATATTTATGCACGGACAAGTCCTGTTTCATTTTTTTAAATTGATGTGTATGTCTTTCTAGTTTTTGTTTCGAACACACCTTTAAATAATTTTGAGTTCTGCTAATCATATTAATTTTCTTACCCATTCTCCATTTTTTTGTCTAGACGGAAGAATTCATTTGGGTATGCACATTACATTAAATTTTTGGATCGGAAAAGCTTGCAATGGGGCTTCCGATCACATTTCTTTGCACAAATAAAAAAAACAGCGGTTGGGCTCTGTGCACTTGGTTGAGCGCTGTGTAGATTTCGACGTAATTCCAGCACTCGTGACTCAGAGGTCAAGGCGATGATCCCGACTTCCGACATTACTATTTTTCCGTGCCAGATGTTCTTCTGGGATGTGGGCAGTGTAGGCAGATCATTAGGAACTTTATCTCTGCCGGGCGTGAGGTGCGTCTTCATTCTGCCCACAGTTGTCTGAGTTACGCACCGTGCGAAGTACCTCGCCAGTACCTCTGTGTAAATGCAGTAACTGAACTCAGTCGTGTGAAGATGCCAGAGTCACTCATTCACTAATGATTCATAATACTCTCTCATGTTATATTGTTTTTTGGTATTGGCTAATTTTACTTGCAAGTGCAATGAAATATATTAGTGCTTTGTTCCTCCAATTTCAAGTTCAATTGCCTTTCTTTCGGTGCGTATTTAAGAATATTTTAGTGCTATTTTAGGTACCTAAAACGTACATTTTTAGTGCCTTAACATCCGATGTCTAGGGATAGGCTGCGGTTGCTGAGCCGAGGAAGTGGAATCCGCTCATCGCACGCCGCGTCGTCTTTTCCACCGTCATGCGTGAGTCAGCGGCGGGGGGCGTGGCGGGGCGGGACGGGACGGGGGGCGGTGGCGGGCGGCGAGGGCGGAAGCGCCCGCGGGCTGGCCTCCCGGCCCGGGGCGCGAGGAAGCGGGCGCGGGCGCGGGCACGGCAGTAGTAGTGGTAGTGGTGGTGGTGGTGGTGGTCTGGCGCTTCCTCGGCGTTCTGTATATAGAGGCGCGTCCGCCGCGGTGGCGCACAGTGCAGACATGGCGCGGCTGACGGTAAGTTGCACGCACGAGGCGCCGCACGCAGTTTTGCGGTCAGTCACCTCGGTCGGCCTCGCGTTTACGCTCTTGGAGGAGATTCACACGCTTCCTCTTGGCGAACGGTTCCGGAGTTTTAACGGACGCGCGTGCGTGCTCGGGAATGGTTTGTGAAAAGGAAACGTGCAAATCCAGTCTCAGGCTGCCTTGTTACGCGTGTCATTTGATTTCGGTTTTGCGTTTCGAATTTTGGTGGCACGACTGCAGATGCTTGATTTTAATCTTTGAAGGGAGTGGGGTTGTAACGAGACAGGTTACATCAGCCATAGCAAGGCTCCCGCGGTTCGTAATTGTTCATATCTCGATTTTGGCCCAAGTTTAGTTTATCTTCTCATTGTACATGTCTTGTTGATATTTATGAAGGATTTGTTGCTGTAACAAGATGAGGTACTTACACCAAAAGCGAGATATTAACATTTACAGTCACCAGGAGACTTGTGACTGGTGTAGTGTTGTTGCGGCGCCAAGTCCTATTTTTGTCACCACACTTGTCATTTACATGGTCACGTCAAATACGACGGAAAGTTTGTTACACTCGGTAATAGGTGTCTACTACGACCTTGTTAAACCTAAGTAATTGTATTAAAGCAGTAAATTGTTCAAAACACAAATTCGGGTTGAGGTAATTTATGCCTTGAATACGTGTTAATTTTAATGCATAATAAGATTTTGGTGACAATAAAAGGTATTTCTGTGTTCGCATATTTTACAAGTTTCATTATTTCATTTTCTAACTTTTTGCTTATTAAATCCAAAATCTGGAACTTTTTGCTTTTAAAAGTATATGAAAACAATAAAATTTTGTACTAGTTACGTTGTAGATACTACAACGTAGATTTTGGTGAACTTGCATTACGTGCATTTTATATATTGTAATAAGTTTTAGTTTCATTAATTTAAGATGGTTTCAGTTTGTGATGAATTCCAGTGAAAAATTTAATTTTGAAAATATTTTACTGTTTACGGTTGACAATCACTAATAGTTTGATTTGAAAATATACTTTCAATGTTTAATTTTAAGACGTAAAATTGTACATAGTGTTGAATGCTACGGGGATGCTAATTCTTTTAATTCAATTTCCCTTCCCCAGATTCAGACGCCACATTACATTCCTTCTGTTGTGTATTGATTGATTTCGAAATGACGAATTGTTTATGCAATTAAGGCGAGTCTGGCTAAGCGTCAAATGCTTGTCGTATTTAAATTTAATACAGTAAAAGCTTCGTTGTAAACCAAAATTGGGACTGTCCTGAGAGTTAAAAGAAAGGTCATTATATCAAAAAATGTATATTCTCAATGGATTACTTACAAGATCCTTCCACCTTTGATAAGGATTCACAAAATAGAGCAAAACTTACAAAACTATCAATGCTTAAAATGTAGAATTTCTTTATATTGCGAGAAGGACTATATGCGCATTTCAGCGACGCCTACACAAGGAACGGAGTAAGCTTAAGGCGTGTTCTGTCAGCGACTGCAAAGAAATCTCCGCCAAGGTTCTACTGGTTGAACCTGTATCGTAGGTATTTTTTTCGAGGTCTTCTCAACATGACCTTCTCTACCTACTGTTATGAGACTCCAACACCAGAGTAGGTATGATACATTGCTCTATGGGCGTCGGAATTTCGAAGCAATATCTCAGCTCCTGCTATTCTTTAAGAGATGGGCACTTCTGCGGGAGTAACTTTAATAACTCTACCATCTTTCCCTGCTACAAAAGCACCACTCGTTCAAATTAATAAGTCCACGAGGTCACGCAATTGGCTCTGTGCCCTGGATGGTAAAAAATCAAGGACCGGTCAGATTCTTTTTGCAACTTGTTTTGTTTGGTTTGGTTGATCGTCCAACTGAAGAGACGCAAGTTATTAATACCTACGTTAATTAATCTTTTAATGTACATCTACAGCAGCGGGTTGAAACTGAATCTGATTAGACCGCAATGACACTAATTTTAGGGGTTTGTAGATATTTTTGCAAATAAATAGTGGCTTAAAGATTACTAATCTAATATTAGTGTACATTTCTCTAATTCAGTTTATGGTTGGACTATTTTTCCTTAAAATTAATTCAGATCATTTATTGCATTTATTGTAAGGTTTAGTTGCCAGGAGATAAACTTACCAGCAAACCGAGAATAAATTACTAGAATAAAACCAATTTTCTTCCTGTCGTTCGGGTCTAAATAATGAAAGAAAATGAGAATAAAAGTAAAGTTATAACATTGCAATATTTTATGCAATTGTGGACTAAAATTGATCAGAAATGAGTACTACCATTTGGTTGATCTTGTTACTAAGTTGGCTACTGGCTGTTGGAGTTCCTGTACAGTACGGACACAGTTTTCGTTTTTAATTGTTTCGACTACAAAATTAGCCAGTTGCAGTTGTTTCATGTGGAAAAACAGTAGCTGCTTGTACAATTTGGTTGCATTTGCTCAGTGTCTTCATTTGAACACAACCAGATGCACGTTGCTGCTTGTTTTGGATGCAGATGCTGAAGTGGCTAGTTTTGTAACTTGGTTGTTTTTGTCGGTTCGTCGTTTGGCCCCCGGTTAGCTCTGCCGTTGGTCTTATCATTCAAATCATTCGACATCTTCACCCTTTCGGCTCAAAAGGAGTCAGAGACCCTCCCATTGATGATGATGATGATGATATGATGAATATTATTATCATTATTATTATTATTATTATTATTATTATTACAAATAAGCGTACGATCTGTGGAAGTTCATAAAAAACGAAGGTACGAAAATAAACATTTAAAAGAAACAATAAGTTTTATATTTTAAAAAAGATAAACGAAACTAAAATAAAAACAAGTAGGTCAAGTATCAGAAAATAGATAAAAGGTGTCCATCTCTACTCCGTGCTTTTCTTTACTACATTTCACTTCACTGCAAATTCCTTGGGTAACCGGTAAATAACATTTTAACAGTAACTACGAATATGCAATCACAGTTTGCCCCCACTTTTGTTGGTCTTGACTGAACCTTGAATGAGCGCTCTTAAGAACTCTCCAACGCGGGAAAGAACTCTCAACTGCTTCTGGGAAGGTTCGGTAGCAGTTGTGCCGGTATATATGAAACCGCCTAAGAATGAGCCAAAATGACAGTTCGCTAAACACGTGAACATCACATGTAATTCAGAGAAGTATCCCTCCGCCGCGTACAGCTGTTCAGCCTCGCCTCTGCGTAAAGTGTTGATGTTAGTTTATGGCTCCCGTTTAGACATCACAGCTTCTCATGGTTCACAACCGTGTAATTATATAAAAAAGTAATTTTTAAAAAGCAAAGCACGAAACCACGGAATGTTCTCGATCACAGCCCACCACCTTACCGCACAGGAGGAGAAAACAGGTGCAATAGTACGCGTCCAACATTCTAGACTCGGTTTTAAAATAAACATAATACTTATTACACAAAAAGTAAATTCAATGTAGTGCTTATAAACAATAAAGAATTTTTACTGGAGAGCACATAGCACTGCTTTTCCTAATTTCAATGATTTCTCGTGGCGCACTATATTTTCGTCGGACAAGCCCATCACAAAGGAAAGCGTCGTAGCCATTAACAAGTTAGCCAAGTGCCAACGTACGAATAGAGGAGGAGAGTCTAATGTAGCGTTGTCAAGGTCGATGCCACGAGCGGGAATCCGTAGCACGAGTGCCACGACGAAATCGCCCCTACCACGCAGTTCATCATCCGCACCAGAGGCAACGCCATCACTATAGTAAAACGGCGGGGTTACTAATAGTTTCCTTTCCCAACGCTAGTTGCGCAGAGAAGCTCGTGGCATACTACGCTGTCACGACGCGTACCACTGCCACCAGTAGAAGACCTTGACACCACAGTTCTAATGAGCTCAATGAAACAAAGGCCACAGAACCTTCAGTTATGTTGCCAACACTAGCTGTCAAAACAGTCCTTCCTCCTAAAAAATCGCGAGTGTTGGAGACAAAGGCGTGGTTTGCCCGTAGATGGTGCTGGCGCTGGCGGTAGCCGCGTGTGTGGTGGGTGTGGCGCAAGCGGCCGCCGCGAGGGGCAGGATGCGCGACCACCCGGACCGCCCGCAGCCCATCCAGCCCGCGGAGCCCTGCGACGTCAAGCGGCTACCCTGCGTGCCCGTCTACTCCGAAGAGGGCGCCAAGAAGCTGGCCGATCTGGGATATATGGAACAAGTTGCGATTGACTATTCACGGTAAGTACATGTGACAGGATTTTGCACAAGTACTGTCTTGCCTTGCGTCTTGGTCAGCGTGCTCTCTTTCCACTACTGCGGCCCCGGGTTAGATTTCCGTTCGAGGCAAGACTATAGTGTGCGTTCCTTGCAATGTCCCAATATATGTTGCTGTTTGATGATGAGAAACTCACTTCTCAGGTTAGAGAAGACCGGCATACGGCATGGGGATGTCTACGTGCTAACTACACGTACCCCTTTAACCCATGGCCGCGAGGTAGGGACATCGCCGGTAGGCCGTTCACGGGCTGTCGCGCCAAGTACATACACACAAACATATACATACATACATACTGTCTTGCCTTTGGCGATGGGCGTTCTAGTCCATTTCGAGTTATTCACCTCTGACATCCACTCACTTGTAGTAGGCATCAGGGACTTCGCTGTAGGGAATCGACCATATTGGAATGGGGGCTGGACTAAGTTAGGATGTGGAGTCAGGATCAGAACCGGCGGTTGGAGTTACGTCCCAGTGGGTAGTCGACCCGGGCGAGGAGGTCTCCCTGCCCCCCTCTTCATTTCCCATCAAAAAAGTATATAAAGGGAGTAACAGTGCCATGTTAACGCACGAGTCTGAAGGGCCCGGGCCCAAGGCCTCCAATATTCAAGGGCCGCCGTTAGTAAATAAACTAAAAATCCACAAAAATAGAGATGTATGATTAAACTATACGCAAAAACTTGGAATAATTGAGTGATGTGTTGGGCATCATTGGATAATATTTATATTATGAAATGTTGCTTGTTGATGCTGTGTTAATTTTATATTTTACATTTCAATAAAAATTAAAACTATGTAATTCATAGTCTTTTTCAATGTTATTATAAACCTGTTATTTTACTTATTTATGCATATATGTTCAAGTTTTTTTGAATCATGTTAAATTGAAGCACTAAGAGATACTTTCAAATTTTTTTGAAAAAAATACCAAATTTAATGTGAATCGATAGGATTTTCATTATACTTTACCATTGAAATTGGATGAGGGTGTCCGTGAGAGTAAGAATAGGAAGCCCATAAATTAACTTAGGCCCAAGGGCCCCCAATCCTGTTAAAACGGCCCTGAAAACATTTTTTTTAAATTGTCTTTATCATTCAATTGTTATCACATTTATTTTATGTAACTTCAGCGGTTCATTTTTGCGGCGTAAATAGCGCTGCACTTTGCATATTTTGATATAAACCATTTGAAGAACTTTTGCAAATCGATTTTGTCGGTCATGTGCTGTAAACATGCAGAATTGCACCACTGTTGAGACGATCTTTCATCATACTTGGCCCATTGAACGTGTTTTAACATTCCAAAGTAATGAGTTAAATTTCCAGAATGCGGAAATACAATTCTAAGAATTGTTAATTATATAGTTGTGAGATGAAGCGAGACAAACTCAAACGGTAATCCTGAGATTCGTGAAGGAAGAGCCTTGCATGATGTAGAGAGGTCACAGTCGCTAGACCTCGACGCGAGGCAGAACAGCTCTCTCCAAAACCCTGCTCTATAGTGCGATTTTTATAACTTTGTCCCTCAAGGCCCGTCTTCACGATGGAATATGTCACGGTATTTCGCGTCTTTCTCAGTCGTGCCGCTAGATATCGTATGATCGTGACCTATCAAGCTGTGCTTGCAATCATGCGGCATCTAGCCGCATGACTGAAAAAGATGTGAATATTCCATCGTGGCCATAGGGGCTTGAGGGGCAGCTAAGTGAAAATCGCACTATAATCTAACTATAACAAGTAGAGGGTTCTCATACTCCTTCAATAATTATTTGAGTACTGATTAAGAGAAAGTTGTCTAATATTGCTCTTGAGTTAGTTTTGGTTATTGAAGATCACAATATTTGTCAAAATAGCGTCGTGTATTCAGTCATGAAATATTATTTCTTGCAACAATTACACAGCAGGAACTGAACAACTGATGCAATATTTTACGGGATTTGGTTTTTCAGCCTACAAAACTGTAATATATCGTAGTGACATATATATCGTGGCATGTCTTTTAAGTTGGGTGTTTCCAAACTTTTAAAGCAGTCTGCAAAGCAAGTTGGTCCAGTTCCCTTGTACAACAAAGATTTGCGTATTTATTTTAAACAAATAAAAACAGGATTGATGGCTAAGAGAAACATGGCAGCCACCTAAACTACGTTAATACAAATAAATTTCTAGTTCAAGCACCACCCTGGGCTTTTAGTATGCCTTTTTGTTTCATTTATGAGTTCTCTTCCGTTAGACCTGTTGTGATGACTTCATAACCGAAAATGCAAAAATGCGTGCTTGTGCTTATTTTAGGCTATGACGAAAGTTCCTTAGATGTTGGGAAAACGTCATCAGAAAAAAGCCCATTTGGCTAACTGCCATGAATCTTGAATTTTGTTGACTCCCAGTTTTAATGCCTGGAGGATAGAAGCTTTGGAATTCTCATGGACAAGTAACACATGTGCAAAATGAATGATAACCGCGAGAATAAAAAAAAATTTAGTAAATAGAATTATAAATATTTGAATTTCCAATTTCAGGAGTATTGCAGATTTCGGATCATTTTGGCAATTCGAAAAATTGAATTTCCCATCCAATATATAATTTTATTTTTAATTTTTTTCAGAAATTGACAATAGAGCTATAAAGAAGTCGTGCCGGTTGTTCTCATGTTTCAGATCTACTATATCATTATTTGCCTTTTGTAGGTCCTTACCTAGCCTTTTCGACAATACCTTTTGCGAATGGCTATTGGGTAATGCTGATGAGGTCGATTTAAGAGATTTTGAAGAAATGTTGGCATAAGAGTCAGATTAAATGGAAGATCCCCTATAAAACCAGCCACTAACCCTAATTGCTCAAATCATATTTCATGTGAATCTATCGGAATTTAAACAAAAGTCCCCGCCGGGAAAGGACAGAGCGCTGGCCACTTGCAGCGGGCATTTTCACACAGGAAGCTCTATGACGAGGCAAGAGTCTAAGTCGTAGGGTCTATCTGGAATGGATGGATGATTTTATGTTTGGCGTAATTAAAAGGGGGCGGATTTTGATGACCTAAAACATCGCCAAATGTGATCAATAAAATGCTCTTAAAACGTTTTTAATAAGCCCCAACAGCTAATAAACATGACGTAAAAAATTGATCAAAACCAGTTCAGATGAACAAAACAAACTGTTCCGTGTTACTGATGTAATCAAGGCTTCTTCCTTTCGTTCTAGTAAACTCAGGTTGCAAACGTTTAGTTTGTACTGTTCTTTACCAGGAAATGTTTCGTTATCACGAAATCAGCCGAACCGACCATGACGCTGATAGTCACTACAGGAACCTGAGATTATATACTCACAACGACTGACATTACAATTTCTGAGCAAATAGAATAGGCTACTCAGGAATTCTGTGGAGAACATTTGTTGCATCTCTTCAATATTATTTGAAGTACAAAGTATTATTAAAATTATATAAAAAACAATTAAATCAGCAAAATATACTTTAAAAATAACGGAAAAAACGGAAAAATGACTTATTAGTCGAACTCAACGAAAAATGCAAGAAAATGCCATATAAAAGTGGGACATTTCCTTTTGTCGTAACATAAAATTAATGTCTATTCTAAAATGCTTTGTTCTAAAGCGAAAAGAAAAAAAATAATTAAAATCCGTTCCCTACTAATTATGATGCTATAAGTGCAGTACAACGAATGATGATGATCCACTAGCAAAGAGACGGGCTTGAAAAACGTGTGAAATCGGAGAAAACTTCTGGAAATCCATTTTGCCGTTTTCTAATTTCATTGGATCATTCCACGCAGACCGATTTCGAATTGAACCTCCGCACCCAGTCGAGGAAGAGAGTGAATTGACCTTTACAACACGCGGTCGCTCCGCGAGCAGCGATGTAAAAAAGATTCAAGTTTTTGGGGTAGATTAGTTCTATTAAAGACTCTCTAGACAGTTGAGCCTCAATTACACTCTCCCTTGCTTCTCGGTCAGTTGTAGTGTGAGAGGAGTGCAATGAAATAAACTAGCTAAACAAAGTGTAAGAGAAAAACAAGCAGAAAAGTAACAACATAAAAGTACTATACATGTATACTATACGGACTAATCACAACAGAAAATATATGTATCTATACGTATAATCCGAGAATCTAAAACCTCAAAAATAGTATCATGTTCAGTGGTTATTTTCTAAAAGTTTTGAAGGGTTTACAAAATTCTGGAACAATGGAACTATTCGCTGTCAACTCACATTACATAAACATGTTTCCTGAATATGTAATTGAAATGTTTTATATTTACGAAGCTCTGGGCATGTACGTTGTGGATTGTAGTAGGAAATCCTGCTACCCCCTAAATCTCATAATTAAAATCATGGAACATAGTTTTTGTTTAAAGACACATGTTAGTCGATTGCTAGACATTGCGTATATTTACACTCACTAATCTGAGAATTTAAAGACGCTGATCTTTTACCATAAACATATTTTAAAAATTAAAAAAAACTCTTTGAAACGTGGGTTACATTAGATTGTAGAGGTCAGAGGCACTGCAGTGACGTCAGTTGATGCCCTCAGCTGCCTGAGCCGGTGGGTCCTTCTGTTTCCCTTTCCTCTCAGTTCCACCCCTGCCCCACTATCATTCATCTCATCGTTATCGCTATCACTCGTTTAAAACAACATACCTCATCGACACAAGGACCTTAGTTGTTCAGCTAATAACTGTCGCGTGCTTTTAAATGGCAGGATGGGAGATCGACAATTGATCCCAGCATAAATTTTTCTTTCATTTTTGTTTACGTATGGAAATTAGCTTCATGATTTGGAATTTTTTATTTTTATAAGTTTCCTTGACCCGAAGTAATATTTTAACGCTTGTTTGGAATGATACAGAATAACGTGTAATCGTCGCGTGGTAACCCCGCGTTTCTCTTACTGTCCAAACACTCGATGAAATCTTATTTTAGTATATGTCGATTTAGATAATCGACATATACAGCCACATAGTGAATGTGTGAACTAGGTTTTTAAAAAGCGTCGCCATCAGGGTCCCTGTATAGAAAATGAGAAATATATTCATACCGTTGCCTCAGATCAAAAGCTGAATAATTTTTAACTCAAAGTAGCAGAAAATGTACGTAATGTACTGTTAAATTCATGAAGCATTCCTCACCGGGTGGTACTAGGCTCGAGTCCCGACGGTGGCAGGATTTTTCGACACTAGCTCGTCAGCTAGGTCGAATCCAGTCACTGTCCGGAGGAGAACTCCAGCGGCCGGCTGCTCTGATCGCTAGTTTATCGTTTCTCCGATCAACACGAGGCGAATGCCAGAGCAGTACCCTAAGAAACGAGTGAAGGACCGCGCGTGATCTTTTCTTCCTCTTCCTTGTCCTACCCTACCCATTACATACACACACACTAACACGCACTACTCTACCACACATGCAGGGAGACAGGCCGTGGGCTTAGAGATTGTCCCGGCTGGGGTGGTCCCCGTCTGTTAGGAGAAACCTGGACGGGGAAAACCCCGCTAGCTGGCGGTAGGCCGGCGCCAGATCTCGCCATCCAGTGAGGGAAAACCACCGCCACCTCCGCAGAAAAAATATGCACTACACTTACAGGACTAATGACCTTAGCTGTTGATGCGCCCGGAATTGCTAATAATCAATCAATAAAGTACAATCAATCAAGTACACTAATCAATGAATCAACTACAACAATCACTAACGATCAATCAATCAGCTAAGGGGACTGATGCTAATCCGAATGGCTTGGTGCGCAGCCGTGAAGAGGAGTTGCCGCCGCCCCCGCCGCCTCCCGCGCCCACCAAGCGCAAGTCGCCGTGCCGCCGGCCGGGGAGACTGCAAGCGCAGGACCAAGAACCAGCCTCGCACTGCCCCGCACCACCCTCCCTCCGGCCGCCAGCAGCCCTAGGCCATTTGGGGCCTCTATTCCATCCGACGTTAGGTACAGAAGCTCCCACAATGGGGGTGTCCTTGCGAGACGAAGCGTTGCTGCAATCGACAACTGTGTAGACCTTCTGCGCAAGCGCAGTTCGAGTTTCGTATCACTTTTGGGCATCTGCGCATGCGCAGCAGACCGAGATTGCAATCGATTGCTGTACGCTACGCCATGCAAAAAGTCCTTAATTGGAACTTGACGCTCGACACAGTACAGTAATCGACAGCGAATCGACCTCCTTCGCAAGCGGAGTTCGTGTTGCGCATGCGCAGATCAAAAGCGGTAGAGTGCGGTTGAGATTTTGCTGTCGATGGCTGTACGTAACACCGTACCTAAAGTCCGTAATATGGAATCCATCGGTTGGTGTCGATGAAGAAAGGAACACAAACGGGTGTGTAACTGAACAATACTCCAACATTTTGGCGTAATAATACTCATACGTTGTACAAATATATATTTATGTAAAACTAATTGAAGTAAATACACTTTTTATAAAATGACAGTGCTCCAATTATACTTACCAGCCAAAGAAAATTCTTGTAATACTTATCGCATTAAATAAAAAATGAAGATGAAAAAAGCTTGGATAATACTCAAAATAATACGTCTTTTGATTAAACATCACAAAAAACTAGTTACCTTAATATCTATCATCTACCATTGCATAAGTCCTGTTAATTCCTTTTTTTAAATTTCAAGACCTACTTTGTGGTATAGGCTACATGTACTGGATCAAGATGTAGAAAAATAATCTAGATTACAGATTTTCTAATCTCTACCATTTTTCTGCTTTTTACGATATTTTCAACACTTCAAGAATGATGCCAGTACTACCTTACCAGAATATTTTGATGCATCTTTATAAAATCGAGCAACATGCGTCTACCCCTCACTCACGGTTGGACCCTTCCGGTATATCAGATCCGGTACAAATGAGGTGTCACTCGACGCGCCTCCGTCTCTTGGTGGGAAACTTCCATCCAGATCATTCAGAAGATTATAAAAGAAAGCTTTTAAGAACTAGTTCAATACCCACTTCTTTGCTCCCATTGCAAAACTGTTCCCCAAGTCGACGAATACCAAAATAAGATGTTGACGTGATTATGGGCGGTCCTGGCTGTCAGAAAAAAATTCTGGAGTTTTCAGGAAGCGAATGGCGACAATTACGATTGTTTTCCTAAACATCCTATGGGAGTTTGATAACAACAATAATTATTATTATGGTATCATAATATTAACAACAATAATAACAATAATATAATAATAAGAGGTCCCCGTGGCGCAGACGGTTGCGGCAGCCGTCGTCTGCACTGAGGAGGTTGCAGGTTCGAGTTCCGCGAAGGCTTGAGTCGTGTTTGTGATTGTCTGTTCACCCCTCATCATCATTCTATCACCCCATAATTCATAAATTAGGACTAACAACCTTGTCTTACCAAGGAAAACGCAAAAAAGCTGATCCTCATAATGACACACATTAATCTGAGATCAATATGACTGGGCTTCGGAAGATAACGTGTAGCGTGGTCATAAATGATTGATAAGCATGTAATAATGTATAGTAATAATAATTTAAAAAAATAATATAAATAATAATGTAGCCGGCCCCGCGGCGCAGAAGGTTAGGGCACCCGTCGTCTGCGCCGAGGAGGCTGCAGGTCATGGTCGTATTTGTGATTGTCCCTTCATCTCTCATCATCATCATCATCCTATCACCTCATAATTTACAATTCAAGGTGTAACAACCTTGTCGTAGCGAGGGATACAGCTTAAAAACTGATCCTAAAAGTTAAACATGTAACTAAAAGTTAATCGTGTAGCGTGGTCAGGAAAGGCCGATAAGCCAATAATAATAATAATAATAATAATAATAATAATAATAATATAAATAATAGTAATATAAACAATATAAATAACAATAATAATATAATAATAATAATAGTATAAATAATAAAAGTAATAAAAGGTGAAACGTTAACTTCTTATGTAAACAATAATATAGGGAATGAAAACTTCTTTGCCTCCCACCTCACCCCCACCACCAACGGTTAACATGAAAACACCCACCGGAGGCGCAACGGTAATACAGTGAAAAGTATCACGCCGTCCCTGGCAGTCGCAACCTCAGCATCCTCAGCCGGCGCAGTAACCGGAGCAGCGGCGGCGGCGGCGGCGTCCTGGCGCGCCGGTTCTCCGCCCGCCCCGGACCTGCCAGCGCGCGGCCTGTCCGCCCCGGCAAGGTGAGCAGGACGTTTGTTTTGCTCGGCGGTGGGGCCGCCACCGCCCCGTACAAAAAGCGGGCGAGCGCGCGCGTCCCGCCACTGTCCTTCCAGACACCCACCAGCCACACACCAGCCCAGACATGAGACATTTGTGGGTGAGTACCTGCCTGCCTGACTCCCGCCCGCCGTACAGGCCCGTTTTCGCGGTGGAAATGTGTCATGGGATTTCGCGGCTTTCTCGGTAATGTCGATAAATGCCGCATGATCAAGAAGTGCTTGATAAGAAATCACGCGATCATCCCACCGCCTTCCCGTAAAGCCCGTTTTTCACGATGGAATATGTCACAGGATTTCTCGTCTTTCTCGGTCGTGTCGATATATATTGTATGATCAAGAAGTGCTTGATAAAAAATCACGCGATCATCCCTCCGCCTTCCCGAAGGCCCGTTTTCACGGTGGAATATGACACGGCATTTTGCGACTTTCTCGGTCGCGCCGATAAATGTCGCATGATCAAGAAGGGCTCGAATCGCTCGATCACGTAAAAATATTACGTGATCATGCGACATTAATCGGCACGAACGAGAAAGACGCGAAATCCCATCGTGACATATTCTACCGTGAAAACTGGCCTTGCGGGAAGGCGGAGGGATGATCAAAGTGATTTTTTATCGAGCACTTCTAGATCATGTGACATTTATCGGCGTGACCGAGAAAGTCGCGAAATACCGTGACATATTCCACCGTGGAAACGGGTCTTGCGGGAAGGCGGAGGCACAAGCGGCAAGCGCGCGGCCGCCGCGGTCGACGGCTTTGTCTCCGCGTCCTTCGTTCTCAATATGTATGTACGTTGGCACAACAGTTCTTTACGAGCTTAGGTCTACCAGCGGCGTCCCGACCTTGTAGCCGTGGGTTAAAGGGTACGTGTGGTTAGCACATAGCCATTCTTACGCCGTATATCTGGTCTTCTTAACCTGAGACGTGAGCTTTCTCATCGTTACCCAGCAACAGATACTGGGACAGTGCAAGGAAAGCGCACAGTTCATTTTTGCCCCGACCGGAAGTCGAACCCGCAGTTGCGCCGTGGAAAGCGAGCTAACCTTAATTTTTCAAAAATTTGCAAAAGTTCAACATCTTTTCGGAATCTTCCTGTAACTATAATAGAAATAGATACAAATTTTCCCCTCATGAAATTTGCTCCTTAAAGACAGATTTTGATATAAGGTCATGAACAATTTTCGAAAATTCAACTACTTTTTGCGTGATATAGCGTGAAAATACGGGGGAGAACGTACGTGCTGTTTTAGCACAAGTTAGTTTTAGCCGATCTGGATGGCTGACCTCTACCGACTCAGCGCTTCGGCCCGAAGGGTGGCAGATACGAGTCTCGCCTTGGGCGTGTTTGTTTGTGCCTGTCGCCCATGTATGTGTTGTCGCGGAAGGCCTCGCGTTTTACTGACTCCAGATGAGAGGAGCTCGCAAGTGTGTTGATGTCCAGTGTATGGTCAAATAAACAATTGGCAAAAGTCTTGTTTGTACAGTCCATAATTTGCTCAAAAAACATTCATTTAAATTGGAAAATTAATACAAATGAAAATATATTACAAGATAATTGAATAATTCCAGTTAGATAAGAAATGACCTTGAATTTGAAGTTCACCAGCACATTTAGTCGCTCGGGAACTAGCCGCTAGGAAGGTTTCCAAGCAACCAGGTCCTTTGTTTTGTAGCAATTTAGTGATGTTAGAATTCTCCAGAATGCTACTAATGATCAATTTGCAAGTCCCAAAAAAGATCTGTGTTAACATATCTCGATAGGCCATCACGGACGAAAACAAAAACTTTATTAGACGTTCATGGCATTGATATCTATGGCAAAACCAATGTGCGCTCTATGAATTTCTGTGCTCATGCAGGGCAAAAGCTTGATGACGATTGAATAATACTTGCTGCAATGATGAAGTTTGGCGAATTCCAAATTCTGTGCAATTCTAAATCTGGAACTATGTTGCAAAAAGGAGAAATGAATAAAACCTACAAAAATGAAATATCTTAAATTATATATCGTAGTGTTTCAGGATGGACCTTCTGCTTATAAACCAAATAAAATAACCTTTACTTTTGAGTATTAAAATAATTTTATGTGAACTCTTGCTTCAAAATATATATATCGCGTTACCTGAATACAAGGTAAAAATTTATGCTATCCTAATTCCAAGGACAGAGAATGAAGTGACTTCGTAACTGCAGAATACTATGAATATGAATGACGAAAAAAAGAGTCGAATGTTTGAATCGAATCTTCTCCGTAGATTGAGGTGGATTAATGCAGAATCTGACTTCAAATTATTTTTGAAACAAAATCGAGATAACTATTTAAATGTATAAAATATTTTAATAGAGTTCGTTTCAACATTTTATTTTCATTTAAATTACGTGCTGTTTTCCATATATCATTGTAATTCGGGGCCCATAATTTGATTTTCCTTAAGATCTCTTCATGATTCATAGTGGCTCAAGAGTTTCGAAAATTCAAATTCCCTTTTAGGCAAGCTGTGTTTGACTTCTACTACCCTCCACGCCCAAGGAAATTGATATTGGGCAACGTTCAAGTGCAGTTTGTTGATGTAGTTTGATAAATATTCAATACTATTAATAATTAAATTTATTTATTAAATAAATCAATGCTTTCAACTGGTGAAGAACCAAATTCACCGAACATAGGAAGAGGCCACCAAAAATTGCATTGGAAAAAAAATGTAATTCATCAATATTAATCCAACTATTGATTTGCATTCCATTACTCAAAGCATAATTTCGTAAATATTTTATTAACAAGAATGTTCTTATTAATTCACTCTGATTATGGTGATAACAAAACAATGAACGGAAAAAATCTTTTTTAAGAAAGGTTTTTCGTATAATATCTAACTTAATATACTAGTTGGAAATGTACAATAATTTAACTGTTTGTAAATTACATATCGTTTGCTACTTGGAAATAATTTGATATTGGAACGCAACTTCAAACGGTCAGGCCATGAATTGTTATGTCATATAACTACTGTAACCGGTTAATTTTTCTATTATTTTAAGTGTTTATTTACAAAAAAAAGACTTTCCAACGATTAAATTGCACCAAGTATCAAAGTGTTACTAAAATTTAATTCTCCTTAGTTTTCGAGCTTCGGCTCATTCTGAGAACCCTTACTAAGAAGAGGTGGTGGTACGAAGGACTAAAACTAAACAAAAATGGAAGGAAAGGAGCATAGAAGTCTCAAGCTGTTGATCATCTAGCCTAAGAAATCGAACCAGTAAACCTCTACAGGAACCGAGAAACGGGTCTCAAGAGACTAGAAGAGATAGAGCTTCTGCTTATGTACTATGATAATGTGTGTTGCAGCATAACCTCGTAGACTGTCTCGGCAGCCGAGATGCTTAACCATGCGCCGTGAAATCACAGAGGTTAAACAATTAGTGACACTCCAGGATTCCTGGATGGGACACCCTCTGAAATACCCGAATAGTATCGGCACCGAGCCCCTTGTCAATGGGGATATAAGGCAATGACATTATGACAAAACGACAACAATCAAGGAGAATTACTTAATATTCAGTGAGTGACACAGTAACACCAGCGCATCATTTCCTGAGAGTGGTTGATGAACTGTGAATATTTATAAATATACACAAATCAATATTTGTTTGTTCGTATTTTATGCGTTGCCGTACCATTCATCCGATTGCCTTAAAATTTTGTTAACTTATGGATTTCACTTGCGCGAAGAATACAGGCATAGTACAAAGGGAAGGTGGTGCTTATGTCTGTCCTACATTGTCGCGCGTTGATGATTTTGGGAAATTAATACTGACTCAAGCAGCCCTGAACTGAAGCTCTACGCAATCCGCCGCACCTTCAAGTATTAAGCACTTCTTGGCTGCATATTCTGCCCAAGCAATTGTGAAATATCGGCCGGAATTATTACTTGAACATTAACTCGGACACGTAAATCAGTTTTCCCCAAGTCATAGCGAATGCATGCCCAAACTTGAGGGAGAACGTTTTGACAATAGGATCCTTGACAACTATGCCCGAACCAGGGCACACAACAAACACATACTCGCGAGAAATCATCTACTAAACGTTTGGCAGAGTGCAGCGTAAAACGTGATTAACAATCACGTGACCAGTAGCGTGTGAAGTGTAATACCTTTAGCGAAGCTTTGCCGGGTCCACAAGTGGTAAATATTATTTATGAACATTCAGCAGAACAAAATTCTTACCGATCCTGACGTAATTAGTTGTGCTGGCTGTTTTTTCTCTCTCAGTCTACGTCATGATTATATCCTCCTTGGGGACAGCATCACGACGTGAAATAGGACGTGTCAATCAGGTAGTGAAATAAATTCGAATTTTAGTCGTGCACAATTTTGCGATATTTGCGTTTCGTCTTAAAACTGTTTGATGCAGTTCAGGAGGGGAATGTTAACTGCCCTTATTTACGAGGGTTTCCATCGCTGGCGTCTTCTTAAAAGAGCCTTTCTCGAAAATGAAATATGGCTGAGTTTAGGTCATAACTAGCATTGTCATTGTCACTGCAGCGCTTCAATCCGGGAGGTTTTAGGTTTCGAGCCCGGACGCTGGCGGAATTTGAATACCAACTATACAGTACTGTCTGATTCAGCCGCTGTCTGGAGGAGAATTCTGCTTTCTGAAGAGCTGTCAGCTGTTTTTATTGGTAGTTTCAGATCAATGGCGTTCCGGATCGGCAGTATTTTATCCTCTCAATTCCAGGTGAATGCCCAAACCGCACCATAACAAATAGGCCACAGGTCGCCCTAGAACTGTCCATCCTTTTCCTTGTTCTACTATCTCCCAAATGCTTACATGCTCTATACCACACATGTTGGAAGCTTAGAGGTTGTCACGATTGGTTGATTAGCAATTCTGGGCTCATCAACTGCTAAGGTCCTTAGGCCCGTAATCTTAGTGCATGTTTTTATCGCGAGACGTAGGATGTATCTTTCTCCTCTGGATGGCGCGATCAGCCGCACATGGGCTTGAGGGGTTTCCCCTGAACAAGACATCTCCCATCCATCAGAAGACCGCCCTAGCCGCAATTAAGCTTAAAGCTTCTGTCTGCTCTACCGTCATCTGTGCTAGTGAGGTGAATGTGTTTGTGTGTGTGTGTGTGTAAGTAAGGGATGAGGATAGGACAAGAAAGAGGAAGGATGGATCGCGTGCGGTTGTTTTATTAGGGCACTGCCCCGGCATTCGCCTGGAGTTGATCGGAGAAACCACAGAAAACTACCATCTTAGCAGCCGGTCGCTAGAATTCTCCTTCAGACAGCGGCTGAATTCGACCTAGCTTTGCAGCTAGAGACCAAACCCTGTCACCGCGACCGTCAGGACTCGAACCGTAGGACCTCTCGGGCAGAGGCACTGCAGTGGGACATCAATTGACCCCCTAAGACGGAGAGGCTTGTCGCGAGTGGAAGGTGTTCCGCTTGTGGGAGATATGAAGACCTCGGGGCGATAACATGCTATCCCACAATACGTAAGTTTCGAGAAAACGGCGAATAAAGGTTTAGACATTGCATTGCACAGATTAGGATAACGAACACTAATTTATGAATTACACTGCCATCTTGCGGCGAATCTTTAAAATAAAACACTAGATACATCTATGAGGTATCGACAAACACTACAATATTTCAATTTCATCAGAAGTGTAGCATGTCATGTTATTTCCCGAAGGTCTTCATATATGGAAGGGGGGTATTCCCGCAATCCGATGTATATCTTGGCGTCGAACCTCACTATCTAGCGGGGTAGAGTCCCTAGATACAGAGTAGCGCAACCACCGCTATTTAATATCCTCCCACCCGATAGCCGCATCAAGCAGAATTCAGAAGTAGAACAGAAATGATAACCATTGGTGACGTAATGGAGATTTTCAAGAATATTAATTTTGATTTGAGATAGATTCATGGATCTCAACACCAACACTACCACACATTTCCAATTTTTCTGAGAACTGGATATAAAATGGCGGGGTCGGTGGAGCAAGGAAATGCACTACTCTCTGCATCTAGGGACTCTATAGCGGGGAAGGCATCACCGCCATCTATCGGGATAATCATTCACTACACTAATAGGACTAATGACCATGACGTGTCCGGAAAAATCAATTAAGGAACCGATAATTTAATAGAAAGTCCAGATAGTTTTCAGTTTATATTAGATTGCCATCCGAGCAACATTATCATATTCTCCAGCCGGTCTGACAAGGTCTGGCATCCACCGTTACATTGTGCAATATTGTAACGTGCTGAAGGGAAACATGTGTTGTTTGAATCTACTTCTGCTAATTTAGTTGTAGTATTACCTACAATATTCCCACTCTCCATCTCAAATTTGATGCAAGACGGGCTAAGGGTGTCTCAAAAAACTTTTTTTGTTAAAATCATTGTTCTCCAGGTATTTTCCAATTCTTTTTGGTAACAATGGAGAATATTCGAAATTTCTTCCCTCTAGGATTGTGCAAATGTTTGTCTGCAAGGCCTTAAAATTTGAAAAAAGGTAATCAAATTTTACCTTTTGAAAATTTTAAAAATTTCTTAGTAGTTTTTTGGAAATAGTAATATATTTTGTGTATTCCAATTTTGTGTATTCCAGGTAAACAAGTGGTTCTATGAAATGTTTATTGAGAACACATAATACAGTAAAGTGTAGCCTTAGCCTCTTACGACTTACCGAAATAATAATTTACATTGCTTAATTTATATTGCTCGAAAATCCTCGAGCAAGCATCTCTTTGTTAACACTCGAAATGCGAATCTATACGTGTAATCTTGAAGGAGGGAAGATCGTTTGTATGTCTTTATACATATTTGTAATCCATAATAGATGTTGGCAAAATGTGTGGTGTCAAATGCATGATGACAATAATGTTATTTCGTTGATATAGCAGAAGTATCGTACATTGCAAATTCTAGGTTTAATAGTAACAGTGAATGCACACTGGTGTTTGTGAAAATTGCAACACCTAGAAGGAATGATCGGAATCGTTTGAAAATCGGTGAATGTGTAGAACGGTGTACCCATAAGTGATTAAATTTGAATAGAAATGGCGTAGGCGTTCGCGTAGCAGCACCCTCCTTTGTGTGACAAGTCCGTTCAGTGCTACGCCCCACTTCGTCGGTGTAGAGTCGTCAAACGACGTGGAATGTTGCAAGCAAGTATGCCTTGTCGACGCCCAAGGGCGCAATATCAGAATTTGAATGAGTTTGAGCGGGGCAGAGTGGTCGGTATCCAAAGAGGGGGTTTGTGGTATCGTGACATTGCGGCTCGAGCGGGGCACGCTGCTACTACAGTAATGTATGTGTGGAACCCGTGGCTAGAGGAGAGCGCCGGGCAGGTACTAGACCACACAATGTGACTACATCGGGAGATGAGCGCCATCTTCTCCGCATGGCCATTACCGACAGAACGACGTCGTCCACAGCGATGGCACGACTTTCGAGCACTGTAACGGGTGTGGTCAGGTCTGCGTCGACGGTTCGACGCCGTCTGCTTAGTGGTGATCGCAATCTGCCAGCCTGCATTCTTCCGCGCCATAGCGGACGAACGCCAAGTGTGATGGTTTGGGGCGCCATTGGCCACAATGTGCGACCTTACCTCATACGTATTGATGGCAATCTCAAGAGCAACCTCTACATCAGAAAAGTGTTAGAACCGGAGGCAGTCCTCCTACAAGCAGCTTCACATACCGCAGGACAATGTCCGAAGGCATGTGGTTAGGAATGTGCAAGCTTTCTGCGAAGAACGACGGGTACCACTGCTTTCCTGGCCTGCACGTTCGCCTGGCATGTTCTCCATCGATCATGCCTGGGAATAAATTTAATTGTAATGTATGTCTTCTTCTTGGTTTTGCAATTTTCAAAAACACTCATGTATAAGATTGCAATGATAGGGATTTTTTTGGTTCCACCATTAGTCCCTATTATTACTGCTAACCAAACCTAGAAAAATGTTGATGTTTATGAATTTCTAATCATTTCACGTATTTTTTCAAAATATTGTACAAAACATTCAGTTTTTTCTCTTGCATAATGACAGATCTTTCGTCAATAAGACAGTACCAACGATTTTGTATTTGTTCCAACTAAACAGCTGCAATCTCTGCTGTTGCTCAGTCGGAGACATTACGGAAAGAGTAATATTGTGATAATTTTTCGTTTTCTTCGTATTCCTTCCCTTACATTAGCATGTGAAGCGTAGTAATGTGCACAAAAGTATACATTAGCAATGATAATTTCAGGAGAGATTCAATGGATTGAGTTTCTAAGAAAATGAGAACCAAATAATAATAATAATAATAATAATAACAATAATAATAATAATAATAATAATAAGCCAGCACCATGGTGCGGACGGTTGCGTCAGCCATCGTTTGCGCCGAGGAGGCTGCAGATTCGTCCTACGTGGTCGTTTTGTGATTGCCTCTTCCCCCTTAATCATCAGTGTATCACATAATTCAAAGCGTAACAACCTTGTCTGGATAAGAGATACGGCTGAAAAACCGATCTCCATAATTACACGCGTTCATTCCGGGCCTCAGAAGATAACGTTGAGCGTGGTCATATATAATACACCAATTTTACGGATAATAATAATGAAACACAAAAAATGTTAAAGAAATCATGAAGAGACAAACCTCTCCATGGACACTATCTAAAAATAATGGACAAGGTGCAGATCAATAAAAATCAATCATTTGTGTGGTTCAAAAAAAAAAAAAAAAAAAAAATAATAATAATAATAATAATAATAATAATAATAATAATAATGAAGCCAGAATCGGAAGTACTTTTAATAGCTGCCCAAGATCAGGGCTTGAGAACTAGATGTTATGATAAAGCGGTTCTCAAAATTTCACAAGTTGATAAATGCTGCAATTGTCACGAACAAGTAGAAACCATTGATCATATTGTCCCAGCTTGTTCAATCTTAGCAAAGAACGAATACTTGAAAAGACAGGACAGGGTGTGGTGTAATTACCTTTACTGGCAGATCTGTACCGCCCTCGAAGTTCCAAACACATGCCCCAGTAGTACGAACACTCACCAAAACCCTTGACGTCTGCTGGATTGTGTACAATATTGTACGACCAACAAATTCAAACTGATCACACGATAGCGACAAACAAACCGGACATTGTTATCCGCGATTTGGAGAACAAATAGTGTCTACGTGTATATATTGCTGTGCCAAGCAATCAAAACGTAATCAAGGTGGTAGAGAAACGTCTTAAATACAAGAGTTTGTAGATCAACCGAATGTGGGCCGTAAACGAACAGGTCGTACCGATAGCCATCGGAGCTCTGGGATTTGTTCCGCAAAATTTATGTAAGAACTTGGCTAAACTCCCATGTAGTTCAAAAGACTCGGGGCCGGTTGCAGAAACTTTCGATATGGTATCCATAAGCTTATTGATTCTATAAAATAGTCTACAGCGGCAAAACGAGTTTCTGAAACGACCAATACGACTTATGGAACCTACAAAATGTTCTATATCTTATAGGTCCTGAGACATGTCTACAAGTGCTTATAGAATCTACAAATAAGCAACATGGCGACACTGCGCTCTGCTGCAAGCATCTGTTTACTAGTGTTTGAGGTTATTGGTGGTTTGTGGCGTCCGTGTTGTGATATAATATTTTGTTAAGAGTTTTATTTGGTGTGTAGGGTGCGTTTTTGGTGTATTTTTGAGTGTTGAATTTTAGTGAATATTATTCATACAGACATTATTTTACTTTTATTTAATTCTTATTTAAGTACAGTTTATTATTTAATAAACTGTACTTAAATAAGGATTAAATAAAAAGTAAACTAATATATGTATGAATGAATATAATGCAATAATACAAAATTGCTACTGAGAACGTATAGAGACAAACCAACACTCCGCCAAAACCACCTCAACAGAGCTCAGCACACACTAAGAACGTGCAAAACGAAACACAGAATACGCACTATTCAAATATCGACTGTGTCGCTATCTAGTGGTGGCATTTTGATGTACTTATAGGACCTATAGTTATAGATTCCATACATTTGCTTTATGCAACGGTGAACGGCCTGTGGAGCCTATACATTTTGTAGAACCCATTGCTATGGAACCCGTATGGAAAGCTTTATGCAACCGGCCCTCGGAAGTGCAAGAAATTGCTTTATTTGGAACAGCCCACATTTTGCGCAAAGTATTGAAGAGGCACCAAAAGTCCCTAGATCTACTCCTTAGGAAGCTGGTTGCAACCCGGAGTCGACTTTATAATCAACCGAATAACATCTTTATTCGTGAATTAATGTAATAATAATAATTGCTGTGTAAATGACATGTTTATGCGAATGTATTATCAGGCTGGATGGAGCGAGCAACTTAGGAAAATTGCTTTATCCTTTCTGTTGAAACGGTGGATGTTATAAACCCATTTTGTCACATTTTATTGCATTTTGAAGTCAAATATATAATTGCAACATTATGTGCATTATGCTTTCAGATTGTCAGTTGAAGTTACATTAGAAGGATCTGCGAATTAAAAGTCTTTTTTATCGACGTTTCATAATGAAATCCGAGCTATTTAAACAGGAAAGTGCTTACTCACGCATTACCTTACGAAGGTCAAAATGGTTCCCGCGAATGTCATTAAAGTTTCCGCGTAATTCATTACATAGAACCACAATCCTCCATTGCCAGGGCTGCGGTTATTTTGCGGTCACCCTTCTTGTGTTCTTTTCTTCTTGTCACTACAAGTCGTGATCTGTACGCAGCGAATCGCAGCAATTTACTATTCGACGCGCTCTCTTTGGTTTCGAAATTCGTTTCTCCTGAAACGACCCCGGCTAAAAGAATTAGAGTATTCTTATAATAAGCATTAAAAGAAAAGATGTTACTAATTTCCAATACGTGCAGAAATTGAAAGGAAACTCTGGTCACCTCCTGTCATGTGGGAAAATCCAAAAAACATAAAACAGTTCCGATTATGACTGGAAAGAAAAATATTAGATTTTTTTATTCCGAGTGTTCTCTTAATTGGCATGCAGACTGAATTTTCACCCTCACTTCACCTCCGGTTATGACACAACTGACGTCATACGTTAGCAAAATTCCAAGGGAGAGTCCGCCAACCATTAGATATTCGTATTTTTTTTATTTGTTTGTGTGTGATTGAACAGCAGCAATTTTGATATTATTGGTATGTCAAAAACTGTTATACTGTGTGCTCGCAATACACTGTTATAGCAGTAAACATAAAGACTGGTTTTTTTTAAGTTTTTACATTTATATGAGGGTATTTTATTTGTAGTTTTCGAGTAGTACGTGATATTGTTTGGAAGTGCAGTTTGTGTAGTTTTGTTGTAGAGCATTTTTGCTGCTACTGCAGACACTTAATATTCTAAGATTGATTTTACAAGCTTAAGAGAAGAGTAAATTTCACCTGAAACAAGAGAAGATTTGTAAGAGTTCGACATGCTAAGCAGAACTGGCGATAGATGGCAAATTATGCAACTTACAATATATTGGAATACATAATTTTTCATAATGATATTCTTCGCTCCTAGTAATATTCTTTCAAATTTTGATAAATTCATTTGTTTTACTTCATTGTTCATGAAGTTACTCATTATTATGAACTGTTTTTATAAGGATATAAGTTTACATTCCCTCAAATTTTCTTCTATTGCATTTAATTATTCCTCTTGCAAAAATGTTCAAAATTTATTCAAGTGGCTAAGTAATTGTTTCGGTCTGCTTCTCTTTTAGACTTTTATGGCAACTTTTGGAGAGATCTAACTTTCTTATGGGTTAATTTCCAACGAATTATGTGTCAGTTTGTTCAACAATTATTGTTGTAGCTCGCCTCCCCAGAATATTCTTAGTACAATATACACTTCAAATTTTTCCTAGCTGCATTTTCAAAAATCATATTAAATATTTCTCGCATTTTTGGAAAGAACAAAATATTATCGACATATTAGTGCGCAAGGTCCATTATTTCGCTGCTCGTTCTTGCATCAATATCGACATACTAGTGCTCTGTAATAGATCAGTACGAGAGACTATCAGTAAAGCAGGGGACGGACCGCTACCTTCTTCTTATAGAGTTCGCATGCGAAATGTGTGCACTCGACTGACGTCACAGCGGAGAGAACTAGCGACTACTCTGAATACTGTCTCAAGAACTTCGACTTCTTCGTCAGACAGCTTGGGCACAAAAATTACATTTACATTTCATGTAAGAAAGCACACAAGAAAATCAATGGAATAATTTATTGTATTTCCAAAAATCACATTTGAACATTTCTCGCATTTTTAGAAATAACAAAATATTACTGATATATTAGTGCGCGTATAGCGAAGTACTGGGAGATTACAATGTGTAGCTCGTATTGGGCTACCCGATGTTCCCTGAGCAACGACTGATGTGCTTGGATGGCTCTTCTGCTCATGCGGCAATGTCTCTTTCCCTGTATGTTTTGCTCACGCTTGTAACGGTAGTCGAGTGCACAGATCATCGTGCACACTATTGGTTTCACATCCTCGTCAAATCTCAGGAATTTGCTGGACAAAGTGGGATCAGAGTTGTTCCGTTGATTCTATCCCTCTCGCTACCATCTCCGCTATCTTCATTCCCATTAAACATCGGCTTTGAAGGTGAATGTCATTTGAGGTACCAAAGAGCCAGCGCTGAGATTCGAAAAATGGCGTTGGTTCCGAAGGCGTTTCACGTAGTCTACCAGCAACTTCACAAAAAGGAACAAATGGTTTAAAGGTAAAATACACCACTTCATAAAGATACGTACATTTGCTTCATTCCAATACATCAAAATTAATATTTGAAGGAATAATTGAATAACTTTTCGTTTCATGAAGAAAGGAAAAAAATAAGGGAGTTTTTTTATTATAATTTTAATTATGATTTGTAATCATGAAGAAAAATCTGTAGATTGGTGTTCGTACTTTAATCAGTGGCGGCGAATATGGAAATGAAATGGCAGATAAAAATTAGTACGTCTATTGCTATTGTGATATCAAATTGGAATATTTCAGCGATATACCCCTTGTCTGGGGATCAATAAACAGATATCCAGACGTCGGGTTGTTGACGACGACCCCAATAACAACAACTCTTATATAGAATGCGGCTTGTAAGGCTTTTATCATGCAGTTGCCAAAGTGTTCCGCTGACGCATCGCGCTTTGCGACTCGTCTACCAGCGAACTGGCCAGGTTGCCGACAGGGTTGCCACAAATATCGCCAGCTCTTTCTCCACCTCTACTACGGAATTTCCCCAAATAACCACTAAAATGAAACAAAATTCCCCAACTTTAAAACGAAAAATATTCTCCAAATTATGGACCAACGACATGAGCTATCACTGACAATCCCATTGGCTGTCCCCTTAAATTCAAATCATCGAATCGTCGTTCTTTTTAGCTGCTCGAAGCCCTACATCTTCGTTTTGAAGAAAAAAAATGACAGACATGGAGAAAGAAAACCATGATTTTCATGATTTTCATTGTTTTCTTTCTCTATGTCTATTGTATTTTTTTCTGATTTTGGTCCATAAAAATTAGAGATAATTGTTTTGTCTATTGTTTCCTTTTTATTCATAATAAATGAAAATAATTTCCCCAACAAATTCCCAAACATATTCCCGTCCATTTACGATCCCCACTCTTTTCCCACAACGAACAAAAATCCCCATTTTGGGGGGACAAAATTCGCCAATCTGGCAAGCCTGGTTGCCGAGGCGGAGTCGGTCACGAATTGCGAAGAACCGGTCCTGGCGAGCGCCGGGGGCGGAGCGGCGCCGACTTTCGCCGACCTGTCCCGAGAGAGCGCTGAAGTCACGGCCAAGAGCGCGGGCCGCGGCCCTGGCCCCGGGTGGCGGAAGCGCAGTCGCGCGGGCGGGCGGGCACGTGACCTAGCTCAGCCGGCAGCCGCTCATACTTCGATTTTTTAACGGGCGCTGAACGTAAATCAGCTGTTGACGGTGTCATCCAATCTTGAACTTGAACGTCATCATGGTGACGTCACTGTGGTCACGTTTAAACTCGCGAGTGGATGACACCGTCAACAGCTCATTTACGTCAAGCACCGCTACAAATAAATCAAAGAATATCCATTTTCCGGCGTTACATAACTTTCAAAATCAATTCTTCATCTACATCGGGCTTGTAACTTCCAGGTATCACCAAGCTACTTGAACTAAATTGAATTGATACCTTATTTTACGTGTCGAATTTCAGGCCATGAGGCCTACTCTTCCGTCTAACCACGGAAAGTTTGCTTCGCCCCTTTCACTAACGAGTGGAGAAAGAAGATATTACTTGGGTAAATATAAAATATGAGGGTATTAGTTCCAAAATTGGCTGTTGGATAACAAGCTCAGTTTATCAATCTATGAATATACTGTAGCTCTGATCCAATAAATATGACAAGTTTTTGTGAGGAAATACTCAGTTTTATTTCAGTCAGAACATCTACAACTTGGTCACTATCAACAACACTCCTTTTTTATATTTTCTATTACACATTAACGTGCCACACGAAACCTATCGCATAACATAATACATGATTACCAACTTTGGCCACCAAAGTTTTTGCAGCAATACCAATCACTTGAAAATGAAAGTCAAGCGTGCGTTACACGGTTATTAGAGAAGGTGGTGAAGGTTCTGGACTTCTGTCTTCCCCATTTCCTTACATTTTTTAGAAGAAAAAACACGAACAGTTCTCCTCTGAAACTGCAAATACTTATGCTTAGGGACTACAAAGATGTGATTGGAATGTTGTGATCAGTGCTCACTGCGAGCTTTTACCTTCAACTGTTTTTAACTGAGAATAAAGAGCTAAGTACAGTCTGTCGTAAAGCGATGCGATGCCTGTTAAAGACAAACGTGTAACTAGTGTCGTGTTGAAATTGTTCTGCCCAGCGTTTTCGTTCTAATACTAAGATGATGGAAGTAATTCCCAACTGTATCGCCATTGTTTGCTGCAATACTAAATTCCCGTAATGTTACATATCTTGATTCGCTTTTATTCGCTTCACCAGCAACATATTATATGATGAGAATATAGTTAGCTGTACATTCTGACGCCAAAATTGGAACATCCTGATTACGTGACTTGTATTGCATACGATACACGTCACGGAATTAATTGATTGATTAGTGTTTCCGCGCGCGTCAACTGGAGGCGGCGCGCAATGGGAGGTGCCTGAAGTCTTCTCTCTTGGATGGAGAGATCCGCCGCCGACCTACATGTCGACTTGCTGTATTTTCTCCAACCAAGTATCTTCCACGTAGGGATACGAGCTTCAGGATCTATACTTGAAATTTAATAGATCTGTTGGTTAGATATAAGTAGATACTTGTTTATTCCGAATGTTATTCTTAATTTAATTGTCGCCACCATCCTGTCACGTATATGTCATGTGTCAACTGTCATGAATCAGAATTGACAATACATCAAGCCCAAGAACCTGTTCAAAGAAGTGATTGTCTCGGTAGCTTAGTGGTTAGAGCAACTAGCCGTAAACGGGTTCGAATTCCGGTCAGAATTACAATATATTAAACAAATTTAGTTATTTTTAATACCGATGTGTAATTTATTGAAATTGCTTAAGGAACAATGCCCACTTTCCTCTCCAACTCTGAAGGAATATTAATTAAAATGTATTTGGAAAATTTGTGAGACATAACTAAGCAAATGTACTAGAATTCGAAATTAATTTAGAACAAAGAATGATAATATTTTTAACTGAGAAGCCAAGGGCATTTACAAGAACATTTTTAACCGTACTATGACTTATTGCATTATCCATATACTACTCTGGAATTATGAAGTACAATGTGTTGTAAAACTCATAAGAACGCTCGGTAATAACGAGCATAGACGGAACAGAAGGTTTTGTAATAGAGGAAACCCATTTCTGAAAATCTAGAAGTCTCTAAGAAGTTTACCTTGAAGAAATATATCTTACATTCTCTATTGTCTCACAATGAACGACAGTTATTGTGTTCCGTTGCTTTATTGCTTTTCAGTAGCATTGTATTTTAGTTTTTCATTATTCCAGTGCATTCCATTAATTTTATAAAATATTTAATGTTTTAGTTTCCCTGTTTGTAATCACTAATCAGATAGGAACGAACAATGCAATGTTTTTTCGGTGTACTGAGAAAGAAATGCAATTTTTTTAAATAAAAAAAATGAAAAAAACAGTATTAGGAAGGGAATCTATTTATAATTATGTACAAAGACATTAGCTCACTCATTTATATTACTTTTTATTTGGTATGTTCTTTGGAAAATGATTTGGCTATTCTACATAACACATTTTCTCATATTATTTGTATCAGTAACATAGTATAACAATATTACTAGACGATTCATATTTATACTTTAGCCATTTTGGGAACAAACTTCAGAAAACGAAGATTGAAGTAAAATACCTTCATTCTTTTTAAGTTCAAATGTTTCAGTGAAAATTGCCCTTGGACCATATAATATAATGATTTTTCTCTACCATTACAAAAGGTTGAAAGTAAACATTTGGAGACGTTTATGAGAAAAGTTTGATTACGTATTTGCGCTAAATCTTCTCGTAACTGTTAGGTCGATGCTAGTACCTTAAGATACAATAGTGATGTTTATCTTTACGTGATATCTTAAATTGTCTTAAGATATCATCTACCTAATCTTTTTACCTTTTTCAGTTTTACATTTGTAAGTATGACCCACGATACTTCGTTATTGCTGAAAATCCACCGATGATGGTGAAAATTTCTCCAAACCTAGTTCCGGATGTTGTGATTGCAAAAAAACCTGTTTGTAGTTATAATTTGATTTAATGATTAATTTAATAATTCTCATTGAATTAATATGAACTATAATGAGAGATCTGCCACCATCGAATGATAAATGATTGTTGTCTTGTCAGAGCATCATGATGATGCGCAGTTTTACGCGTCATGTATCACGACTAGCACTCCGAAGTGAATTTGTTTCCTCGTTTTGCATTCAGAGAAATAGCAGCCAAGAGAGATAATATTGCTAATTTATTTTAAAGGTGAGCTATGGAATATAGCAATAAATTAAACACTTATCAATTTAAACTTTAGAAAACTTTAGAAAACTAGTAGGAAACTTTAGAAAAACGGGAGTAGCAGCGACCCCCAGGCCAACGAGCCCTAATTGTAAGACGTGACGCGCAAGGCACCTGTTTTCTGTATTCATACGTTTGGGGTGACATCGATCTTGTCTATTTGGAGCGGTAGTAAATAGCCAGTCAAACGCTCATATTAAGTTATATATAGATTAAATATATCCTCCATTGCCAGATGTTTTTCTGTTTTATCGTCCTTTCCCTTTCTCTCTCCGTCTCTCCTTCGCTTTACGTCTCTTTCTCTCTCTTCGTCTCTCACCCCGCGTCTCTCTCTGTCCCTCTCATTCACATTTAGATGCAGGAACTGTAGTCTTTGAGCAGGGGGGGGGTAATATTGAGAAGCGCCTGACCAGCAAAAATGTAATAGAATGTTCAAAAAAATTTCATACATTACGGTGTAAGAAATGTTTCTTTCTGGCCTTCGACCTGAAAAGTTGTTTTTAGTGCCCTAGAACGCTTCGTTTAGATGTTATTCAACGGCATAGAAATTTTTTCAAAAATCCTACCGAATGTAGCGATTTGCATTCGACATGGATATTTATTTTTTATTCTACAGCACAATATAACGCCATTTTTTGATATTTTAATAGTTATTCTGCTATTCGGGGCGGAAATGAATCCAACAAAACAGAGATAATTACAATTGGTCCAGTTCTTGAGTTTACAAAAGGTGTAACTAACCCGACTTTTTTTTCGTTATTTAAGGTCGCATCTACAACTCGGTCATTAGCGACCACTATTGAATGTAACGTTATGGTATGAGGATGAAACAATATGGTGATGATAAGGGGTGAAAGGACAAACACATACAACCATGCCCGAGGCAGGACTCGAACCCGCTAACCCCACGGTCCGAGATCACTACGGCACTACTGCCTTTGTAACCCGATTTTGTTTTATATATACACATTGAATGCAAGTGATTGACGTTCGTGTTTGTGTGTGTGCTTGCGCAGGTAGTGTTCGCGGTGTTGGCGCTGCTGGCGGCGACGGCGCTGGCGGCGGAGGGCGGCGGCGCGGGGCTGTCGTACGGGCACGGCGGCGCCGAGGGCCACGAGGGCGTGCCGCTGGGCCGCCCCGACGACGGCTCGCACGGACTGCCGCTGGCCGCCGACGGCCACTACGGCCAGACGGCGCAGCCCAAGGCTTAGCCCGCTCCGCACACGACGCCTTCAAGACGCCCACGGAGGCGAACACATCCCCGAGGCGAAAGTGGATTAAATAAGGAAATGGTCAATTTTTAACCCTGGCGTTACCAAGGGGGGACCGTTCGGAGGCCCACCGACGCTTGTTTGTTTTTTTTATTTTTCGATATTTTATGAAGCTGAAAATCACTGGTTTGGTTCTTGGTGTGATTTTTGTTCAGTATATGATGCCATTTTTTATAATGTGCGCTAGAATTGCAGCTCCTGCGGCGACTTTTGCTGTGGGTTGAAATATTTCGGACAATTCACTCGAAAATTTTTTCGTTCATGAAAATAATACATTCAGTATATATTTTGGAAACACTGGTTATATTTTAAGTCTTAATTTAATATAATTCAATACATAAAAGTGTAATAGGTTTTGTCATTAAATGCGAATGTTGAGCTGAGAAAATCGATTTTTTTTTCATTTCTAGACCCAAAAATTAAACAATGTTTTTGTTCATATGAATGCACATCTTATATTATTAGATATATCAATTTATCAAATCCTTAATAATATCAACAAAATGAAAATTTAAGCGGTGTTCTCCGAAATCCCCCCCCCCCCCAGGTAATGCACGGTACCATTTTTACTAGCGTTAAATTAGTTTCCCGCAGAGGTTCATCTGACGACGTTTCAATGACTGTCAAATCTTGTTCCAGTGTCGCGCGATTCTAAACTATGTTGCCTAAATGTGTTACGTGTATTGATAATTGTGAGTTCGAAAGATGACTAAAATTTCAATTTTCTTTTATTAATGATTGTAATAACTAATAAAGTTGTACATTTGCTTTAACATCTTGTTCCAGACTTACCTTCTTTATCATTTAATTAAATAGTTTTTTGCGGATTGTTAAAGTTTTTCTGGAGAGCACGCAATTAATTAGATGCATTCAAATATTTCGTGGAATTTGAGACAGTACCAATCAAACGATGTTGCGAAAACTATGAAAGAGCATTATTAGGGAATACCTTAAATCTGAATTTCAGCAATACACTGAAATGCCTTGTGAACACCTTTGTCGATTCACTTTAGTAATGAAATTCATCTTTTACCAAACGTTAAGGAATTTCTGTTTAAGTAGAGAATTCTTTGTTCATCTGTGTTTCCACGTAGAGAATTCTTTGTTCTGCGCATGCATGTTGTGTAAAATGACGTACCACAGAATTCAAATGGTTTCATTTTACTTTATCGCTAGCGCTTACGCGGTACAGAGAAAGTTGTGTAATGCTCTACGAAAAAACAGCACCTTTTTTTATTCAAAAAGCTCACATTCAATCAAGTTAGCCACCGGGATCTCGATCCTATGTTTCAACACTGACCCAACGTTTCACACATCACTCAATCACCTCCATTTACATTGTGTCTGTCGTCCATTAAGATTGATTAGGCGCGTAAATATCCAAGGTCATTACTCCCGTAATCGTAGTGCATGCTCTTTTTCTCTGTGGCGGTAATCTTCCCTTGATGGATGGTAACATCCGGCGCCGACCCACTGTCGGCTAGCGGGGTTTTCCCGAAGCAGGTATCTCCCACCAGCGGGGCACCGTTAGAATTTTCCTCCAGACAGCGGTTGAATTCGATCTATCAGAGTAGCTAGTGTCAAAAATCCTGTCATGGGGGACTCGAACCTAGAACCTCCCAGTTTGAGGCACTGCAGTGATATCAGTTGATGCCCTGAGCCACCTCTTCCGGTTCCGCCCATTGAGGAAAGTGGTTGCGGTGAACTGCGTTATAGAAGCGGCCTTTGTGTGGCGGTGGCGGGAGGGAGGCTGGAGACGAGAGCTACGACACCTTGCGAAGCGTGCCACGAATGACCTCGTCTTCAACCAGCCACCGTCTCTCTTGCTCTCCCCCCATTCCTCTCTCACTCCCTCTCACGAGCTTCTTGCGGCAGCAACAATAAAGTTTAGTTTCTCAACGGAACGGCTGTTTTCTTGACCCCCACCTTCCCTTCCCTCTGCAAAAGCATTGAGCCAAGGCTACCAGCGCTGCGACTGGGGAGGTTGCCTGCAACTGATCGAAGGAATTTGTCTTCTAAGATACATTGTTAGCAGGGAATATCGTCTCCTACATTATTTCTGTAGTGTACATTCCTTTTGCGGTTCTCACGCAACGAATCTTTATAAATGAGGTCTCTAAAGAAAGAGTATTTCACGGAGACGGGACTAATTGCAGTTTGACCTTAAAAATATGAAGGATTGGTTTAAAAAACACATCTAAACATTCATGTAAAGTGCAACCCGCAACGCACGTCACTGTTTTTGAATCTGAATCGTTAAATAACTTCTAAGCAAATGATCGTAGGGCCTCAAAAACTACAATTTTGAGGCAAAGGGCATCAAAGAAACGTTCCTCACACCGTAATCTACAGGATGAAACCTTCTTGAACATTCTATTACATTTTTGCTGACTCGACACTTCTCGATTCTACTCCACCTGTTCAGAGCATGTAGAATCTGCAACTATATGTGAAATTACTAATTACTTAATATTCTATGCGATTGCATTACACGGGTGTACTTCTTTGCTCGATAATGATAAATAAGAATAGTTTGTATTGACAAAGGTGTATTATATAGTTATCAATTACAAGGTAACATACAGTAGAACAAGTGACGGAGGATAAGAGTGTCTCAAAAAAATATATTGCAGACTTAATATGGAAATGGAAAAATAAGGAAGAGGGTGAGATATAGTATGCGAGGGTTGTTGCACGGGTACGCTAGTATTACGTTTCAGCGTTGTATTGCATTGGCACGACTTTTACCCGACTGCTCGAAGCAAAATGGAGGGTCATGTTTTTCCTGATGGCGTATCTGCTTTTTTCTTTGTTGACATTTGACTGATTTGGCAAGTATTCTTATGTGACACGTGTCTGCATTCTTCCTGAGAACGTGGGTGTCAGGCTATAATTCTAAGGTACTGTAGGCGCAAGTTTTCTTGACTTTCCACAGCGAGTGTTGCGAGGAGGGTGCTCTGGTACGTCACAGCATAAAAGAGTGAATCAACTGTTGGTATGAACTTAACGTGCCAACTCGTGGCTTGAGAAGTACTACAATTATTGAAGATAGGAAGGGGATGTTGGCACCATTTTAAGTTGGTATGTGCCGTTCCGAGTCGGACACAAGTATTCCAATGTACCCAGGATCAGGGCTGAGGAAGGACTAGGCGCTGGTGTACCAAGAAAACTTGCGTGGGCAATACCTAAAAATGCTACATGTCGAATACTAGGCAACATTTTCGTCATTTTGCAGAAAAAGGTTTGGCAAATTTCATTATGTAAAGTACATAGATATTCGTCTTGATAACCTGTAAGTCATATGCAGTACTAGCACAATCTGGCAAACGTTGTTCTATTCTCTTTCTTTATTCACTCTCTATTTTCGCTCTTTCTCTCCCTCTCTCTTTTTCATCTCACTTACTTGCCTTTTCCCTTCTTTTTATATTTTCTCTATCTCTTCTTACACTTTATTTTCCCTCTCTTTTTTTCTACTCTCTCTTCGCCGCTCCCTTTCCCTCTCTGTCTCTTTTGTCCACTCTCTCTTTTTTTCATCTCTTTTTCCCCTTCACCCTTTACTCTCTGTATTTCCCTTTCTTCCTCTTTCCTTCTCTCTTTTCCTTTCCACCTTTTTCTTCCTTTTTTCCTCTCCCTTCCCACCACGTTTTTCTTCTCTCTCCCTTTTCTAACTAAATTTTCCCAAACTGAATATATAATTCAACTAATTTAAAGAGAAGTGTCAAAAACATGAAAATATTGCTTTTAATATTCAAGAACTACTGACACAAAGACACCCCTTTATTTCCCATCAGTTTATTTCTCTTTCAAATACAAAAAACTAACAAAATCAGTTGATACTATAGCACTAGATTAATGAATAATGCTCTAAAACAGTGCACTTACTTTATTCTCTGTAAATCACTGTAATCTGAGTTTCAACACAAAGTTTCTGAAGTACATGAGCACAACGTCGATTGTTCAAAATTAAGTGGTAAAAACGCGGGAACACAGTAATGAGAATGCAATCCCTAAAAGCTGAAATCTATTGCATCACTCATCAGATGCATTATTTATCCACAAACGTCTCTGGTAGAGACAACATACTAAGATAATTTAGGGCAATAGTTTTCTAAAAGGCGCGGTAACACAAAGGCGCCTGCGCGGTACAAAGTGACCCGGTTTATGGTATTTAAAAAATTGTTTAAAAAAATTTTTCTTCTAAAGAGAATAAAGCAATTTGACAAAAAAGCTGGAGCAATCAAAACGAATTATATACAACATACTGAAACAGTTATTGCCGTTTATATGATGAAAATATACAAATATTTTTAATTTGTGATTTGGAGCATTTGGAGCAATTAGTTTTTATTATAAGACTAAAGAATTGTTAAAAATAACTTTGAAAGGTGTACAATGATATAACTTGAATATTTTAGTCCTCACGTATAAAAATGAAAATTAAAAATAATTTTAAAAACATTCTGCTGTCTTTGGCTTACCTACTGCAAATTATTCGTTTAGTTTAAAGAATGATTTCGTTACTTTATTCAGAAGTACTCTTTCAAACAATTTAATCGATGTTTCATATTGCATGTTTCATGAGTTATGGACATTGATAACATGAGTTTTTAAGTTTTACTTTTTTTATAGTCGTATTAAATCAATGTGCCAAACTTTATTTTTTGAAAATTATTTACATATTTTGTCTTACAAGTCTATACATTTTCGTTTTATTTTATCATTTTCAACAACTTAATACGTAATGTTTTATTGTATTATCAACTTGAAACAACCAAATACTTGAGAGAATGTGTAACGAACTTTAATATGACAAAGAAATATTGTAATACGGTGAATTTCTGTAAAACTTACATTTAAAACTTTAAGCTGGCGAGAGTTCTAAGAGTGTTATTAATAAGCTTAGATCTAAATCTCCAAATACCCGGATCGTAAATATTTGTATTATTCGTACACTGTTTCAAATGTTTTTTATTGCAATCTGAATTATAATGCTGAACTTTGGCATCTGCCACGTCAATAGGATACCACGAGCAAGTGCCTAAGCAAGTTATAGGAAAATTATAATGCAAAATTACAATTTTATGCGTATTGTGAAAACATTTTGAATTCGTAACAGTATTCCAAGAGTGTTTAGTGTGGTGTGCACGCCGTAACATATGCATGTATTTGGGTATGTTTTGAAAAACAGTTTCTCTTTGATACGTATTTTCGAAAAAGTTCACGTATTGCCCACAAAAGCATGAAGGTGTTTTGTTCCTGAACTGTCGTGCCTTTATATTAATTTGTTCCAACAAATCTCCCCAAGAGTAGGCATTAGTAGGGAGGATTACTTCATCAAGATCTAGCGGAATAATGTACTTGTATGCATAAATATTCCTATACAAACAGTCATTAATCGATATAAGATCGTATCTCTTTTTCACGTATGGGTTGTGACGTAGAAACATATTTCGTAACTTTGGAATGTTTGGTAGCCCCCCAGGAAGTGTCAAAGGTGTTATGTCCACCAGCCCCTCCCGAGCGTAATATTCAAGAACTTTCAACATATTGGGATGCACGTGAAGATAGTATAAAAATATTTTCTCCGCCCCCAGAATGCGAAGTAGTTCTATCCATTCAACCAAAGAGAATGATATATCTGAATTGACATAGTCAAGACTCTTCACACACACTGCAAAATTTTGCTTTTCTTGGTTCGTGTCATGTATTATTCTTAAGTTATTTTTTGCCTGATCGCATTTATTTTCAACTAGTGATACAGAGGATGGAATGATCCTTTTGAAATTTGGAATTGGGCAAGACATTAAATATGGCTGGTAAGAACCATTTTGGGTCAAGTTAGGCATCCATATATAATTATATTCTATAATTTTTGCAAATACTGGTTCTTTAAATTTTGCAAACCATATCTGACAATACATTTCGACGGTAGGATTTACTTCATTGATCATACCAAGTATACGAATTCTGGGCCCTACGGATTTTAAAGACCTATCATCGTAATATGCCCCATACAGATAAAATGTCCTGTTCTTTGTTCGCAAGAGTTGCCAATACTCATTACTGAATTCTTGTTCGAATACTTCTGGAAATTTTACACAACTATTTCCTTTTGACATCTTGAACCTTCTTCGTTGTTCCCACAGAACAATGGGCAAGTAGCGGTTTCGACGTTGCACGTAATCTGCAACTTGTTGCAAGTTAAGTCTCTTTGAAGTATCGATCCTTGGTTTAACGTAGAAGAAAAGTTCTGTATTTTCTGTTGAGCTCTGAAAAATCTTTGAAATGGAGCCCGAGAACATTCCCATTCCTGTGATGACTGATAACGAAAAGTTTTGTATCAGAAGGAGAAATACACAAATCACCACAAGCACGAGCAATTGGTACTGGATCGCAGAAATCATATCCTGCAAAAATACGGGAATGTTGCATTCTGAAGTTTATTTGTTGATGTATTGTTAATATGAAATAATAAATGACTAATTAGTATTCTATCTCACTTATCAAACTATAAAACATTTTACTTCATAGTAAAATCAATCGATTCAGATAATATGTATAATAAATGTAATATGTATAAGTATAATAATAAAATGTACAAAAAAGGGAAACCTTTCAAATTTTCTAATTTCTAGTACGCAATTTGGTAATACTAGTTATTTACAAAATGAGTGTCATAAGTCATGTTTTTACAATACGTGATTGAAGAATTATCGTATTTAACCCCATGAGTGCTTTGGAAGTTCTCGAGAAAAATTCACGAGTCGCAAAGAGACGAGTCAGTCCCTTTATGTGAGAATTGTCAAAGCGTGAGTGAAATTTACGAGGACCATTTCACAAATGAAACTAATTAATTAAAATTAATATTTTATATTTAATATAACATTTCAATAAATGTTGCATACGAACTGTAATATTAAGATCGTGCAAAGGGGCTTAGAACGTCAAGGGGATCAAAATATTCGTAACAAAATAGTTTAAAAATAAATTTACTTGAATACACAGTTATTAAACGTACAATTTTGAAAAATGTAACTCGATGGAACTTCAGTAACTATAGACTTTGTCACTGCTGAGGTGGTGAGATTCCGTTCAATGTCTAAGTATATTTACTATTTCCAAATGATATTACTTGTACGGCTTCAGAGGGGAAGTATCGGCAGACTAATTTTTATTCCTTCTTAGCGTAATAACTCACCTTTAATCACCGATACAGCTGTAATTCTTTAAGAATGAATATAGTTTTTACTTCTGTTATAAAAACAATGAATTCATTCACAGGGCAGAAAATAATATCTGTTGAAACAAAAGAATGGAATTCACTGCAACTTGATTCGCGTAATAATCAAGAAGGAAATGAGAATGATAAAAATGACAATCTCATATTAGTGGTTAATGACAGGTCCTATTGGTTAATGTTTCACGAATAATGGAACAATATTGATTTATAATTCATGAGTTGAGTAGTAAAACGAAGCAGATAGGCGACGTTTAACAACCAATAGAGTATTATAATATGATGTTACGAGCATCATACATGCTATTTATTTTATTTATTTACTACCTGAAGTCCCCGGCGTTGCCCGGGCATTTATTTTTAACCAGGAACGGGAATTCCATTTATTAATGCCCTGCAGCGATACCAATTTTTATCCCGTTGTATCCCTGCTCCAGCCAGCTAGCCCTGTCTGGTCTTGCCTCCTATTTGGAAATTTCCGATCTACCTCGCTTGCTTTCCCACTAAAAACAGTTGACTTGCTTCTTATTGGGAGTTTAGCTCACAAACATTTCTCACTTTAAAACTAAAAACCGTAAAAACTCTAAACTACAAAATAAAATGCTTGTAGACTCACGAATATTCTTTTGGTGGAGTTTTATATATTATACAAATACTTTCAATAAATTGCCCCATTGTAAAACGTTTTTATATAAAGAAAGGTTTAAAATTCATCTCCTGCCTACCTCGTGACCTTGAAGGGACTAACACTAAGTTAAGCGGAGTATAACATGCGAGAGTTCTCGCTTGGGTACGCTACTGGAAAGATCCGGACTAATAGATATATTATAAATGTCATTACGTAATTGATGAATCATAATCATAAAAGTGAATGAAAATATATATGCTAAAACATAATTGCCTGTTTTTATAATTATTTTGAAGACTACAGAAATATACTTTAAGTTTAAAGTCCTGTGTGCTAGTAACATAATATAAACCATATTTGTTTAGCTAAATCAATTCATCATACCACTGCAACATAACAATACTGATCTACCAACATGTACATTATGTACACAATAAATTGACAATGTATTGAACTACTTAACCAAACAATGTTAGGCATCATTATTTGATCTGAAGTGCTAGATACTATGGATCGTGAAATGTAAATAATAGAAACCAAGGATTCCCAGAATTGTTTATTTGCTTAGCCATAAATATTTTTAGATAAATTCATGTTTACCTATTTTTTGTAGAAAAGGGATGAATTTATTCATTGAGTACAATTGATACGTAAAACAATAGTACATTTGTCTTAATGTGTAAAGGATCATTACCTAATTACATACATTACCTAATTACATTAAAATATTCAAAAGTGTTGTCCCAAAATATACAAACATTTTACACTTTACCAATTTGAATATGAGAACTGTGTGAACAGTCAAACTGAGTCATAATGAAAAGCTGCACTACTACCTAGAGAATTATTCAAATTTCTTTGTTCTTCATGTGAACTTTCTCGAAATGAATTTCAATGAATGTTGTTTCTTCTTCCCTCTTGACTGCGTCGTCCCGTCTTTGCCTTCTTGATTCCTCGCGTCCTGCTGCATAGGCGTAAAATTACGTGTACCGCTGCGTAAAATTACGTGCACAACGCAATTGATCAAAAGCGTTTTATATACTCATTTTGTGTTCGTAATTTTGAAAATGTCCTACGGGTTTCATGTAAAGAACCCCCAAAATTGAAATGTTGGTTTCAGATCCAAAGACCCGCGACGACAGCCAGATCGATTGGGGAATGTCAATTTTGGAGAAAACCGCCTGATCGGTTTAGCTGCTATCGTTGTTCACAGACGGGCAGACATTTTGTCATTCGATTGTTTGGTATCAAGGACCCATAAAACAAGGATTTTGGCTACACCATGTGATAGAGGTTTTTTTTTCTAAATTTGGGAACCTCAATTTATCCTCTTTTTTGTTACTAGGACCCTGTAATAAGAGTTTTTCTGCCGAAAATTCGTCGTTTCATTGCGTAGCTTTTTCCTTTTTACCTTCTCTCTACTTCATAGGGAGAAAGTAAAAATGAAATACCAGTCATACTGTACAAGTTGTAATTCAAATATCTATCAGGTTGAAGATCGCGGGAGGAGCTCAGAAAGTTCATCATGAACTTGTTTCGTTCATTTCATTTATATCGATCCTTCATGTCCATTGTATAAACCAATTATTACCTACCATCCTCATGCAATCACAATGGAATCCGTGGGCTGCACGGAACGAGCCGGTTTTCTCCGTGGCGCACAGTGGGATGAAATGCCTAAAACGTGGTTAAAATTCATTGTCACTTGCAAAATGATAAATAATCGTTCAACTGGGGCTTATATAGGGGTTTTCGACCTCACTAATCTGGAATATGATATCAAAAATGAAACATTCAAAATGACGGATTCAAAATGGCAGATGACATTTGGAGAAACGTGGAAGAATGCATCAAAAAGGAGTATATTGGGGTTTTTCGAGCTCACTGATTAGGAATATAATATGAAAAATAAAATTTCAAAATGGCGGATTCAATATGGTGGACGACATTTGAAAATACGTGGGAAAATGCAAATATAACAAAATACTTTCGTCTAATCGCGTACAACTTTTCTTAACCCTAGATTACAAACGCAACTAGTGCCGAAAGCTTATCCCACCTCCTTCCCCTCACTCTCTGTTTTCAAACTTTTGTAGCTCCATTGTGTAACTAGCCAGTGAAATACAGCTTTCACTTGTAAATTTCCCTTGTAAGTGCTGTTCGTACACACGGGATTTCGTAGTCCTATTAATAATGTAGCCAACGTAAAAGTAAAAAATTCTCAACTAGAAACTATTTTTTTCGAATTTTGACCAGGTTGTAGTCATTTCATCCCAATGTGCGACGTGATCCTATCTGCGGCGCATCTCCTCTCACGCTCGCCTCTGGATGACGGGTTCCAGCGAACGATCCTCGGGGAATACCCTTTGTTCTCCCGCGCGCCGACCGCAAGATCCGCTACCACCCCTCTCGCGGATTTTCCCCCGTTCGCCCTTATAAACGCGGGCCCGCGCACCACCCGGCTCTTCCGTGGAGATGAACCGAGCGCTTCGCGTTTCGGCGCTCTTTCTGTTCTTGATGGCAGCGTTGCTTGCGATGGCGACGGCGCAGTACTTGTGGACGGCGCAGGGGCGGCCGACCACCGGCGGGGGCGGGGGCGGCGCCTTCCGGACGAGCGGGTTCACGGGGCCCCGAAATGGCGGCGGTGGTGGTGGTGGTGGTTTCGCCCGCTCGCCGTCGCGCACTGTGCGGCCGCCGATATCCCGGCCCTTCTACGCGCCCAACCCCGTGCGCCTGTAGGAAGCGGGGCCGAGGGCGGCCTGCGGGTCCCTTCACACGGCACCGCTCGGCAGCGCCGCTGTTCTTTGGTGTTGATGTATGTATTCACACGAGTGGCGTAGTGGGGGACCATGATGAAAGCCATGAGTGAGCTGCAATTTTTTTGTTCCTGTGCAGTACTAGATACATCGCGAAACATGTGACCACAACACATAGTTCGTTTGAAAAGCCAGGTCAGACGCTAGTTGCCCTGCGACATGGCAAGCGACAAGCGATGAGAAGATTTGAAAGTAGAATTAAGTGACAACTCTAAACGGTGACATTGAATATGTAGTTGAAATAAAATATGCAATTTTTTAAAAGAAATGCTTAGTATAGGTATGTTTCAGTGGCTTGTAACAAGGAGATAATTTTTGGTATCTGGCTGCCCTTAAAATTCCCGCTAGTATTTTGACAACAAACTGGCGCACGAAACGTATGGCTGAAGTCAGTTAGGCAACGCAATGGCTCACTCCTGTTTTTTCATCATAGGGACCGTGTAGTGGCGGACTCCCTCCACCAGGAGAGTACACGCGTGTCCGCGCTTCTACCAGCAGAACATGGCGCGTCGAAAGTTAAGAATGAAGTACAGGGCCTTATGGGCTTTTCCGGTAAATAAACACCCTCCCCCCACTTTTAAGATTTCAAAACTGTTTTAAATCCTCATGAGCATATTTTTTCATAACAAGAACTACATTAGTGAAATAATACCTGGAATACATTACATATTTACCTCAAATCGTGGTGAATATCTTTAAAATTTATTAATTTTTGTAGGAAGGGATACGTTCGGCTGTTGGATCAGCGCAGTTTCGGTCCCACGTGATTCGACTGCCGTATCATACTCTGCTCAGAAAGTTTGTGTTCCAGTTGCTTACCTGTGTTTGTTCACTTGTGTTTAATTGTGTTTTGTTTTTGAGACTTATGGTTCTAATCACGTCAAAGTTTAATGTAAATATGTTTACTTTTCTTCATTTTGGTTTTTTGGTTGCGGTGAATTTATTAATTTATAATTTTTTTTAAATTTAATTTCTTTTTCTTTGTGAACTTCATTTAGAATGTGTGATTCACCAAACGTAGAGTGCAAGAGTGGTCAACTGCTACTTACAGATAGTTGTGGGAAAACAAATGGAGAAACAGATGAGTATTAACTATTATGGTATAAAAGTTATAAACAATGTTTATAACTATTAAACTATAACAATTTCAAACGGGATCCCTACTCAATGTCTACCAGGAGATGACTGTCCACTCTTCCGGCGCGATGCAGCTTGGTTTCCCATGAATCAAATCAGTTTGTTCCCGTAGGCCTGACTTATCCTGCCGTTAATGGGATTTTAAATATTTTGTTCGGTAATCGAAAATTATTATTTCTCTACTGTTGAAAATGGAACAAGAGCTTTGGCCTTCTTGCAACTGTAGTTGGCTTGAATTTTGAATATTGTATTGAAATAGTAGTACACTTTAAATTCATATTTTTTTCCTGATTTCTTATGACATTCGAAACACAAAGGACCTGAAAAGCTTAACAGAAACTCAGTATCTAAGTCTCATGGGTATAGCTTCTGTATCTAAGTCTCATGGGTATGGCCTTATATGTGAGGAAAGGGAAGAAAATACGCTTTTATAAATTGGAGAGGTTCGAGACAATCTACTTTAGCGCTAAACTAGCGCTCCGCCCCTTTGCGAGATTTGTCGTCACCCTCGAGCGCGTACATTTTGATTCATACAGTACATAAGAAAAGCGCCACGTCTGGCAACGCTGTTGCAAAAGAGACCCTACTTCATTCTAAAGCTCGGACGCGCCATAGAGGGCAGCGTTCATGACGACACTGACTGAAATGAGCTTATTTGTTAACATGTTCTCCATCATGCAGCAGCCTGGGCCCAACTACGGACTCTGCGCTGACTGAGAAATCCTTCCTTTCCCACGGTTAGTGGCGCTGGCCGGTGGCTATGTGTGAAGGGCCCTAGCGCTTCTGGTGGCGCTTGCTGAGGGGCTCGCTGTGAAGACGCCCTGGAAATCTGGAGAAGGTGAAGAGATGGAAAAGGGGGGTTTGAAGGCGATTTTCTGTGTTTGTGACTCAGTAAAACATACTTTCACTTCGACTGACTGTGCTTTTGTGATTGAATTTACTGCACCAAGGCAGAGTTTGGAATTCTTAAATCAGATGCGATTGTACGATCGTATGTTTCATTGATCCGTTTCTTGTCAGTGTGACTTGAATTCACTTGTTTAAATTATGTTAATGGTACTTGCTTAATATTTTGTATCTCAAGAATTAAATCGTACATTTAAAAATGATGTTAATTAATCCGTGTATTTCTATTTCTTTTTAAAAAAAACTACTTTTTGATTCCATGCTGCAACACCAGAGTCTAGAACAAAATCATCAGGATGAGGTACTATTTCAACAATGTCTATGTCTCGCTATGAGGTCAGAAATCACTCTTGGAAACTTCTGATTTCAGTGGACTGTAATAACAGACATTATGTACCGCACCACAAAACCACACACTCATTTGTCGGTGTTTTGTTTTACTTGATTCCAAATGTAATCCCCACATATAGCTGTAGTTTGCAGTTTGCAACTCCGTGCACCAGGAACAGCATGTGCGTGCTCGGAGCACGTGCAGAGCCCGCGGGGCCTCCGTCGAGGGAATGTAAGCGTTGCCATTTCTCAGGGCTGCATTATCTCTATTGTCCGAATAATATGTACTATACACGTATATGCACACTAATATGTACAACTACACGACAGGTATCTGCCGCTCGAGTAAGTGCCAACAATGCTCTTCTCCCACCCCCAGCTGACAAGTAGACATACTCCCACCCCGCTGACAAGTAGTATGTCTACTTGTCAGCTGGGGTGGGAGAAGAGCATTGTTGGCACTTACTCGAGCGGCAGATACCTGTCGTGTAGTTGTTCTAGTATCAAATCACAAACGTAGCAAGAAATAAACCACAATAAAAGCACACAACAGTAGACGACACAGAATCGCACACACGATGCATAACTAAAGAAGTAATTGCACTTCCAGATGCTTTGCACTTTGAGATTTCAGTTTTTTTCTTAATAAGCTTCAGCAACTCTGCAGTGACATCACAATTTGAAGCCTCTGATTGGATAACGGAACCTCCATACCCATGTCAACCGGGACCTGTCAAGTAGAAAAGTATTATTCTTAGTATATACTCCTTATGACTATAGGAGAATTGAGTTACTAAAGAAGGAAGCACTGTAAAATCCATTCCGACTGGGCCCTTTATATTTTGTCCAGTGAGCGCAGCGGGGTAGCACTTTATCTAATAAGCACTAAACATCTACATTAGTAATAGAAGACAATTTAATCATAGGTAACACCACGTGTTCTTTGGAAATTGGCGATAAATCCCCGACTCACAAAGCGGGGAGAGGATTTATACAAGAACTTACAAAACACGAATGGTATTTCATAGGTCAATCCCACAATGAAATTATGTCTAACAGAGTTCCAAAATGCGCCAAATATTGAAAATAACTGAAAGCTATGTTAAAATCAAAGAGGTTATATTACAGTGCATACGTGGATTATTGGACATTACCGTGACTCGACACAGCGATCAATGTGTACCGCCTCCTAAAATAGACGAGTCACAGTTTATGATTGGGCAATAGGGAGAAGCGATAAGAAAAATCGGATAGAAAAAGCGATAAACCTTTTGAGATACACCACTCTGATCGGAGAATTTTGCAAGTATTATTTTGACTTTAAATTTAACGAGTGGAATTTATGTCTACTTATTGGTAATAAATTTATTTGTAACGTATTTTTACGAAGGTTTAGTATTTCTATAGATTAGAAAACTTTGGTGACTAATAAAGTTTATAATAAGATGAATGCTATTTCTTTCAGAAACAGCATTGTTGACACTTTAAGTAGATGATTGATTTTTTATTGTTTCGTTAAGGAACACTAGAACTGAAATTTAAAACTTCTTTAGTTTGTATTCAATCTTCTTGAAAGTTTGCAGGCTCGTTTGTTGTAGTAATATATTTTAGGAAAACGTATACTATTGTAAACAAAATGCGTATCAGGTTCCTTACACACATGGTTACAAAAAATGCTATTAAGATTTCACTATTATTTTTAAACTACTTAATAAAAAATGCAATGGACAATTCTTCCCACTACATTTATCATAGATTTGCATCAAAGAAACAATGTAATCAAAAGATACATACAATCAATAGATACATAAGATTAAATAAATTTGCTTTAGTGACTACACTATACTTGGGTTTTTATTTCTTGGCGCGTGGGGGCGTGTCTTACGATGGAATATCTCATGGTATTTCGCGTCGTTGATAGTCTTGCCGCTGGGAGTCACATGATCGCGACAATCTAGTAGTGCTGACGATCATGCAACTCTTAGCAGCACGACGGAGAACTACCCGAAATACCGTGAGATATTCCATTCTGAAGATAAGCCTCCATGCGCCAAGAAATAAAACTGTAACTGTGTACTGTAAATATTTCCTGTATGAAAAAATTTTGCTTCAATTTCTTTCAATTTTGTTTGGTTTGCACGTACATTAAATCACGTTTTATGTTTAAACGTGAATTTTCACAAAAATGTTTGCATCATTTAATAAATGTCCCAACGCATTTCTTTGCCGTATTCGCCAATTTGTCGTTAAGTTTGCTCTTACAATATACAATTCTTCTTACTTTATTTAGTATAGATTTACCATAGACTAAGGATGTACATCTTTACTCTATGGATTTACATCGAAGAAGCAATCTAATCAAAAGATACATAACTTTCTTTGCTTCAGTGACTACACAAAATGGTACTGGTGTAGTTCCGTCAACAGCTCATAGAGAGGGCAACAATACACTTCTACGAGAGAAAGCTGCATAAAAATAGAGTTCTTACTGGTTCGGGGCTCGAACGATTAAAATGGGCGTGTGAGACCTTTAAAAGCAAGCGCGCGAGGATATTTAAATGGCTCCCATCTCTAAAAATGTCAAAAATGTGATCGGAAGTAAGTTAATTTTTTTCCTAATACTTCATACAATTTTATTATATAAAAAACAAAAAAATCAATATTTCTCAGATTTTAGCAAAACGTTTGGTTCAATTTCTTTCAATTTTTATATGGTTTGCACGTACAATCACGTTTTATGTTTAAACGCGAATTTCCACAATAATGTTCGCATTATTTAGTAAATGTTTATGAAATTACCAACGCGTTTCTTTGCCCAATTCGCCAATTTGTCGTGAAGTTTGCTCACCCCCTTCTTTTCACCCGCGAGAACTTGTCGAATCGCAGACCACGCTATTCCCCCGAAATACAGCCAAGTCGGCCGAGCCCGAAACCATTATTCAATTCCTGCTCTGAAATCTGACGGCCAAGCCATACACGATATCTTTTTCATACGGTGAAAGATATTTCTTACACCATGCTTTTTCATTTACCGTGCTTTGCGTTTGTAAGTGAAAATGAATCGGAATTTCGCCCTGCCTCGAACGAATCTCAAACGGTGATTCATGACTGGGGCTGCAATGTATAATCTCTTTGAGGCAAGAGAAGGAAGGAGGTGAAGTGCATGGGGAGGTTTGGAGAAGCGTGTGGTCGATGGGGAAAGATTATGGAATTGTGGAAGTTCAGAAGAGAAAAGAAATAAGAAGAATAAAACCGTGAAGTGAGGTAATTTCATGTTATGATATTTTCGTTAAATTTTGTCATGATCTGTAACTCCAATAGTTACCACACTTTCTTTACTTGTATTATAATTCTGATCAGAATAGAAACATCGTGCGTAAAGATAAAGGAACAATTGTTTTAAAATTCTATTCATTAACCGAAACCAACATCTATGAAAACATACAGTTAATAGTATTGGAGCAATTTACTATATACTACTCGTGCACATAGCAAATTATACGTTTATTATACGTGTACATATACTCCTGTAATGAGAATTACTTCCAAACGGACTACCACATAGCAGAATTTCAGAACTCATTCTAATCGCGTTGAGTATAGTTTTATAATCATAGACTGAAAATATGAGATCTGATGTATGATTAAACAAAACCGCAAACTAATCTATTATATGCATCAGAGGTTTATAAAGAGTCCGCCTTGTGGTTTAAATAAACATACCATCATTCAATTAAAATTTCATTCAGCAGCTTTATAAATTCACGGTGTTTTTAAATTGGGGGTTTTTGGTATGTAATCCACAGTGAAACATTTGTAAATTAGGTAAATCAAATGCAACATGCATCAACATAACCTCAATGAAAAAACAAGCAAATAGACGTGTCATGTTCTTCCAATTTTTAATATGTTATTTGTTGAAAAGTGAACAACATTTCAAATTCTGAAAGTACCGCAATGTATGTTTAAATATTAACCAAAATATGCTTAGTATTTGAGTACTTTCCAAGTGCAATAATGTATTAGTACACATCAATTATTACATCTCTAGTAAATAATCTCAGTACATGAAAATATTACCCTTCACTTGGAAAACATTTATCAAAAATGAACCGAATTCCAATTAGACATCATTGATATTTTGTACTAAGAGCCTATTATTTATACTTTCATTATTTGCTAATTAATAATTTAACAATTATTTTTCATTGCAGTACATGAGTATATTCTGGAAAGAATTTCAATTTTCTTGCTTAATTAATTTATAAATACTTAAAGTGAATCTGAACTCAGCTGACTTTATAATAATTTAAGTGAAATAAAAAAAGCAGTAACTTCTTGTGTAACATCTTATTTTTGGATTAACTGAATTTTCACATTCTGAGTTTTGAGTAGTATTATAAGTATTTGAGAAAAAATGGCAATTATGAGTACAGTGAATAACTATCATAAAATTCATCAGCTTATTGATGATAAAAGTGTTGTTGGTGTTTACTACACTAACATTTGTGAATTCAGATGAGTATTTGTGTGTCTATTTCAGTGTTTAGCGTCCTATGTTGATTATTTTATTTCAGTGAGTATGTAAAAAGCTCACTTTTCTCTTATTATTGGTTATTTGATTATTTGAACTGAGAATTGAGCTGCAAGATACTTTGTATATTTTTTTTAAAACTTGAGCTCAAATTATCAGTCATGTTGAAACATGAAAACAATAACAACTTTAAATTCTAATAGTTTTGATTCATTCTGGCCTATCTAATGGTCGTTTATATTGCAATGAGCCTTTCCCAGCCGCTACACCAAGGAGTGATCATAATCGTAAGTCTTTCAGCTATTACGACTGGAACCAATTTCGGTGGTAATGCTGGAATTCGAATTAAGATGCGTGGCTTCGGAGAGCGATAGGTACAACAGTCAACAACATCTCTTACAGTTTTTATTGCGTTTTGCAGTAAATAAAAAATAAAACATCATTTATTAAATTGCATTATGTTGATTGAAATTATTCATTTGAAACAAATACATTATAGATCTTGCAAACACGAACAAATACCGACGGTAAAATTTCAGAATAGTGAATATTTCGCAATTTTAGCAATGCATTAGCAGTAGTATTGTTTTAGGCCGTTAGTAGTATTGTTTAAGTATTGTTTTAGGCCAGGTTAATTTAATGTTGAATTCTCATTAAGGGGTATGTTCGTGCTTGTCACTAGACACACACTCCACCATTTATTTCATATATTTGTTAACAATAGCTGCTTGTAAAGGTAACCGGATTATTTAAATAGTTGAAAGAAAAGTATTAAATACCTGCTCTAAAAATAATTTTTACTAATTTAGTCTCTCACATGATTTTTAATTTTCATATGTTGGGGATGCCTAATGCGGTTTTTTTTTTCGGCGTTCGTACTTTTCTTTCTTTCTGCGTTTAATATTAATTCACATTGTTTACATTGAAAGTGAATTTATTTATTTGGTCAAAAAACAATAAAAACCGTATATGACGTGGGGGAGAAGATTATTTGCGCATTATCGTCAGCTTGAGGTTGTGTGGTGGCGCAACGTTTTAAGTTAATGTAGTTTTCTCCCAAGAGAAATTGCGCTCACAATAGAATGTTATGTACACCATAACTCATAGGCAGAAAGCTAGTGCTTCCGATTACGATGAATTTCGCAGTAGTTCATTTCATAAATTATCAGAATGCCCGGTGAGGTAAGCTCCATTTAATATCATCTATTTCTAAAAAAAATTACTTCGTATTGAATAATAGAAAAAAGGCACTTTCACTATATAATTTCAAATCGTAAAAAAAGCTATTCCTGCAAAAGTTTTTCCATAAGAGCCTGTACCATAATTTCAATCGTGTATGGCCAGTCAGATATGATGTATGCTGCTTCACATGCCTTCCTGTGTTCCAGATTATCGTCTCTCTTACGACCAGCTATTTTGAGTAAAGTTAGAAAGCGGCTTTTTTAATATAAGAAATTTTCACCTCTGTACTTGGTTTTTTATTTTTTGGCACGAGGTAGTATGGTTTTCAGGATGCAATATATCACGGCATTTCGCGTCATTTTCGGTCGTACTGCTAGGAGTCGCATGATCGCGACTGTATCGAGCAGTGCTGGCGATTAGGCAATTCTATCGGCACGACCAAGACCGACGCGGAATACCGTGAGATATTCCACCCTGAAGATATACCCCACCCGCCAAAAAATAAAACTCCCAAGTATATCTGATAGAAATACAAGCTACGTTCTGATTTGGTTTGAATACACTGCTAATAAATAATTAACTCTCTGCTTCTCACAGGTGTTTGTCATTGCCAACAATGCTATTGATATCACGTAATAATCCTAAATAGTATTGTGTGCTACTCAATTCGTCATATGTTGCTATTGTTCATGTTAATTATACTATTAGTGGAATTACACATGCCGGTATTTGTGTGTATTATTTGCTTGATATATTTATGTATTTGTATGGTACGAGTTTTTCGTATCTTGATCTATGTCCAATTTTGTTTTGATTTATGTATTCCTTACTGTGTGAACCGACCCTACCGAGAGATTGGAGGTCTTTGTCCTCAAGGGATGTAGGTTACTTGGACTAAAAAATATGTTTACATTGACTATGTGGTTTCTTGATCAGATGTTTTTAGCGGCATTTCGATCGGTGAACCCTCAAACAGATTTGAGCTCTGGTTTCGAAACGTATCTTCTTAAAATAACGAATATTGACAGGAATGAAGTTACCACCTAGTGTACGAATTCACATTTGCGTGAGAAGAGTCATTATTTATATGACAAATACGAACTTAAATGCGAATTTTATATTCATGTATCTAAAAAATGTTTATTACGAATTAGTCTCTCTTATACTGTTCAACAATGCTGTATAATTCACATGTGCGCAGTTTTCTGTGCCATAGTTTTTCATTAAGTTGTCGGAAGATGTCATCGTCTAAGATTTTCTGCGTTTTTATTATGTGACAATTGAACTACTAACGTTTTTACTCTGTTAAGTATCATTTTTGATACTTGATGATGATGATGATGATGATGATGAAGATGACCGCAAGCAAAATATTAACATCCACTGCCTAAGCATTTAACAAATATACAAACCTTTTTACAAATATAATGGATTTTATTGGAAAGAAATATTTTCATTGTAAATATTCACAGCAAGCAATAAATTCAGTCATGTAATACCAGTTGCATAACCAGAATGTATAAAGCGTACGTGTATTCGTATATCATTATGCAAACACGTTTAAGAAAATGGTAAATGAAAAATGTAAACATGTCCCTCTCTTCCATGAAGAAACTTTAGAAAATTGCAATTTAAGGAATAAGACAAAATGTATATAATGACTTTTGTTCATTAACAGAGAAATAATGAAAATTACGTAAACACAGGAACTGGAAAATGCTTGGCTGAAAAATGCTTGGCTTGCTTCCGTGAAATTCGAGGACAATCGGCAAAAAGTTATGAAAAGGAAAAAGTTGGGAAAACAGAAACCCCCTGTCTCAAGTTACCGTTTCCTCATTATTTCCACTTTCACATTCCCACCAATACCGTTAAATGATCAGTCTTTCGTAACTTAAAAATAGTTTACTCGTAGAGAGAGCTTTTTTGATTTCCCTTTTTGTCGGATAAACCTCAGAAAAAGTTCAATTGTTTGTAATATAGAATAATTGTATAATGTTTTTCCTATTCATGATTCCTTTTCGTAAAAAGTTGAAGTTTAACTTGTAAAATTAACTTACGTACTTGCAATACCACACTTCAGGTGTAGAGAAGACCGATCGCTTTAAGTGTTTAGCCTTTGCACACACCGTACAACAAATTAAAAATTTACCTTAGGAATGGATTAGGGTCATTTTTTTTAAAAACACGACATTTTAATGTCATGTAAGTGCCTGCACTCTTTGAGTAGTCGCTTTACGAAGACCAACATCATGCATCTCTCTCACGAAGCGCAATGTGAAATTCCTTTTTTGGTAGTTCTAGCGTGCCTAAAGATAGCTGTTTATGTCAGTCCCCTCTTAAGAGTTCCCTAGATACAGTCCCTGTATCTAGGGACATCTAGTCCCCTCTTACCGTACATAGAGGTTAGTTGCCCGTGGCGCTTGCAGTTGTCCCAGTAACAAAACACGTGTGCAGATATGTTGCTGGAGACGTATAGACACAACTTTACATTAGATACAGTTACGATTACGTGAATTATTTTTCGGTGGAAATAAGTTTTTAAAGAAGAGAAGAGTTTGGAAGTGAACAGGATGAAAGGAAGTAGTCTAGCCAATCTACAGGAAAATAATGTGTGAACAAGAAAAATGTTCATATAGGCCTACCAAGCAAAGGGAGATATATTCAGAAAAGGTAAGTCTGAGAAATATATTCATAATCATAAACATTTTAGATCTAGATACTTGTTAAGAATTACAACTCTTGGTGTAAAATTGCAAAATGTAGATATCGGACATGAGTGACAGAATATTACGTTAAGAGGAGGCCGAGAACAGTAGTGCTACTTGTTCTGATGTTTCTGTAAAAGTCATTCGTACAGGAGACTCCGGCTGAGATGGCTCAAGGCAACAACTTCTGACGCTGCAGTGAGTCTCACCGGTCTTCAGCTAAGTCCACCATTTACGATTTTCTGATCAGCGTCGCTGCAGCAGCAACAGTAGGGGTGGCTCCAGCAAATCATTTTGGAGAGGGTCATCATAGATTTTTATTAAATAATAATATTATATAGTGTATAAACATTTCTAGTGTAAATTTTACTACGCAATATTTTTAAATATTATTACATAATTATAATATAAATCAATATTTAAATCAGTTTTACCAAATAAAAGAGGTAACAAACAAAAACTCCCGGCCTTTGGGGGGGGGCATGGGGGCCATGCCCCCCCCCCTGGATCCGCCACTGAGCAACGGCAATGGCAATGCTGCAACTGAGCATTTTCCAGCCGGTCCAAGACCACGAAGACCCCGGTCGTAGTGCGGAAACACTCGTGATTGGTCGATCGAGGCTCCAGCGCCTTAGTAAGAAATTAATGGTGTGTGAAAATAGCAATATACTTTCTCGCCCGTACTCTACGCAAAATTACGTGACATGTACTCAAATTTTCGAAAATTTGTTCGACAACAATATATATATACACAGATTTTATTAAAGGTAAAAATCTCTCTGTAATATTTTAGTTGGGAATGACGCCGAAAAAATGTTGAACTTTTGCAATTTTCGAAAAAATCAGTTTTCAATAAACATGAGACCTACACTAATCTCTTAACGTCCTTTGCAATGACAAAGTTCATTGAAGAACGATGAAGCCATTTTTGTGAAAGTTTGAAAATGTCTTAGGGATTTCATGGAAAATAACCCCCAAAATGAAAATTTCGGTTTCAAATTCCAGGGGCTGCGTTGTTCACAGACGGACAGACCCTTTGCCGTCAGTCGATATTTGGGTATCAAGAGCCCACAAAATCATGGATACTGGCAAACATCAGGAGCTAGAGGATTTTTTTCTAAATTTAACAACTGTATTTATCCACTCTTTTGTTACAGAGCCCCGGCAATAAGAGTTTCTGCCGAAAATTCGCCACTTTTTGCCGCAGTTTTACGTAACTCTCACTACTGCGTAAGCGGTAGCGAGAAAGTAAGAAAGGAAGGTGGGTGACAATACGTCCGTATATTGATAGAATTCGTTACTAAACGAATCCTCTGAATGCGCAGAGGGCGCATCCTGGCGGCTGAGAAAGGAACGCAAAGGCGCCTCCTGTCTGGTGATTTTCGGAGTCGACGCACCGAAGGCGCATCCTGGCGGGGAAGGCCAGCGTTGGGTCGGTGGAGGAGCTCGTAGCAGTGCGGTTGGGTGCGAGACGTGACTCGGGGGAGGGGAGACTGTCCGGCTCTTCTTCTCCCCGCGCTCTCCGGGCTGTCAAGGGCGTCTGCGGTTGCGCCTCGTACGCGAGCTGAGGTCTGCTCCACGCGCGCCGCGCTCGGCACAAGCAATGCGTGTCTCGCCGCGACCGGTTTAGGCGGCTCAGGGCATCAGTTGATGTCACTGCAGTGCCTCTGTCGGGAGATCTTAGGCTTCGAGTCCCGAAGGTGGCAGGATTGTTGACGTTAGCTAGGTAGAGATCAGCTGCTGTCTGGAGGAAAACAACTGCCGGCTGCTCTGATTAGTAATTTTCCGTGGTTTCTCCGATCAACACGGGCGAATGCCGCAGCAGTATCATAACAAACGGACCGCGCGTGATCCCCTTCATTGTCCTACCCTCTCCCCTTACACACACACTTTCATGCACCACTTCCACACACGCCGGGAGACCCGGTCGAACGCTTGGAGGTTGTCTGGTCTCGGGCGGTGCCCCGCTGTTGGGAGATACTTGGGAATCCCCGCTTGCCGACGGGCTGGCGTCGGAACTCACCATTCAGGGGGAAAGATCACCGCTGCATCCCGAGGAAAACATGATGCGCTTCGCTTATGCACTGCGGGACTAATTACCTTAGCCGTGGACGCGCCCGGAATGGGCGTTTGCGTTGGGCCTGTCAATTTCTGTGGCTCCGCGAGCCGCTCCGGCGCGGAATCGCGGCACTGATTCTTTAATTATAGATTCCATTTCAGAATTTTAAACATTACCAAAACGACACATTTTAATGTTATCTTAATGCGCACAGGCTATTACAGACCTAAAACAATTGCTATCGTTATCTTAAAAAGGTAAACAAAGTGATTACAGCGGAGTGTAAAAGTAAACAAAGTGATTATCATGGATGGCGATAGACATCTGGGATTGGTTTAATTTGAATGTATCCTTGCTTACTCAATGCATTGGTTACTTACGACCCGGATAGGAATGAGTGAAGTAGTCAATTTAACAATACGATTTCAAAAACCGTTAAAGATATAATCTATATGAAGAAGCAAGAAATCGTAAAAGACCATTTTAAGTAGCAGTCCGTCCAAGCTCCTATCAGAACAATAGAAAAGAGAAGCAAAATATTTCAAGAGTAAGCATAAAATCAAGATCACAAAGAACATCGTGATGCATCTTGCAGGATGTGAATGATAATAGAAAGTGAAAGAAAGAAGATATTGTAATGTGGCTGGGATGTAGTTAATTGTACACGAGATGTGTTAAAATGAAACTTAATTTCTTTAAATTGAAGGCATAAACATAAAAATACTAGTCATTCCTGTTGATAACTTCTTCTCATAGACTATTCTTACAAGGTTCTGTTTGAAATAAAAGCACAGCATTTAATGCTTCCTTTTAGCGGAGCTACATAGAATTTCATTAATTGGCAATTAATTAATTTAAGCTTGTCAGGCATGTTCAGTTTAAACTATTGAAATTATTCCCTCTAAATATTATTTTGGAGCCGCAGTGGCTCATTGTAAGGCGTTGGCTTCCTGTTTTGAAGGACCCCGCTTTAATCTCGACGTAGGTTCGGATTCTTATCTGGTAATTTCCATTCAGGGAGGCTTTCATGTCGTCTAATCCTCCTTTCCAAGAGGGGACAAGGATCTTTCATGGGGCTAACGGCGGCCGGGGAGTTCTCGCCGCAACCTTCTTGTGCGGACGGCGAAGATAAGTGGAGCTTCACTTTCATCTTCCCCTTGGGCCACATCGGCTTGTGTGCATTGCACATAAATATTATTTTGATCGTCAATAAGGTGTAAAAATCCTTAAATGAGTGGAATTTAAATGATAGTTTCTACCGAAATCCGTTATTTATTTCAATGAATTCAAATATATATTTTCTTTATTTTTCCTAGTATTAAGTTTTATTATTATTTTTCAATAAATACACTTGCTATCTCAATTGCTTTGTCATCACTCGTGCATTTCTTTTGAGCACCAGGAGTCCTTGAGTTGAAGATAAGCAACCACCATCCCACATTCGATATTTTGCATACACTTCATTTTTTCAATTTATTTATTTTGTATTTGTATTTACCCATTTTAAGTCTCGTAAAGAGCAATTGGTTCTGGCACTGTTAGAACCCATGGTTCCTTGTTGGTCACCCAACCAGAAACACGCGATGTCTCGAATTCGTTAACCTTTGTGACTACACGTAATTAAAGAATTCGGCTAGGGGCGACGCCGATTTTGCAGTCATAGCCTTTGAGTAGAACCATCCCAGTATTCGCCTGGATGCCCGAGAGAAACCACAAAATCCGCGGTCAGGATGGTCGGTACGGGTATTGAGCCCGGAAATCCCGAATACGAAGTGAGCACGCTAAGCTCTGAGCCTCTTCGCTCGGTCAATTTCTGCATGCCAGAAACAAAATAATTTAAATGCTATATATTATAATGAGAGTACATAGATTGCAAATACTTTTTAATTACGTCTGTATTGAGAGCATGGAAACAAAAAATACAAAAGTAGTCTGAATTAGGAAATTTTCCCCCATCAATCATTGTTGATTAGGAGAGTCGCAGGGTTCAAGTCATATTATTTTTCTTGGGAAACAAGTGATAAAGCTTATAGTTCATATCTATCGTTTTCTCTCTCTCACTCGCGCACACACAAGATAACATAATAATATTGACGGTATTTGGTCTGACGTCATCACATTAGCTGCCTTTGTCATTCGTATGGATGTGTGTCATTTTACAAAAGAATTGTGCAAGTTGTTTTGAGAGTTTAATAAGAGTGAAATATTTATTAATCAGAATAATTATACTTATATGAAGAAAGAATTTGAAGTGTTATTTTTTTACAGCCACAACTTTTGCACATGCACCAAGATGAAAATTATTCATTCGTTGTGTGAAAGGATAAAATACTCCGGAGGGGTCTTGGTGGTGAAGTATTTTATACAACGTTTATAATGCATTTTCAAACTTTTCTGGAAAATTGTTTCAATTTTATTCTTTAAATGTTTTTGTTCATATAGATTGAAGTTTGGTTTAAAGTTCTGTTTCCATTTTCGTACTTAACAAACAATTTGCGAACAAAGTCATGATGGAATTGAAAAAAATAAATATTATTTCGAAATTATTTTTTTCTTTTAAGTCTCATTTATATTGTGAGTTGGGTTTACTTTTTAAAATTCAGTACCTGCAACAGAAACTGAAAGCAGATAATTCTGATGAAAACAGATCATGTGGAACGAAGACTGCAATATAACTATAAAAAATAGTTTCCCATCGCCTCAGTAAAAGTTGCAAAGTCATGTTTGTAACGATCGTACGTGTCCTTGGAGAATCTGGAAAATAACGGATGATAGAGGGGAGGGGAACCGTTGCGTGAGTCAAAGGAGGGCGTGTTGAGGACGATGAGGACGGCGTTTAGAGTGGGGGCGATAGTGAGGACGGCGTATTGATGACAGTAACAATTTTTTTGTTCAGTGGAGCCCGTTAGTAAAGACACCGGATCTACGGATCATTTTTATGTTTTTGCTACAATGTGCAGCCTCGATGGCACAGAACATGCAGCTGCTTCCGACTTCGCACAGTCGAATGAAGCGAGATCCAGTCCCATGAAAAGCCAAACCGTGCAGTCGGGGTCGTTAAGTCCGCATATGATACCACACCACACCATCCATAAAACGCATGCCGTTTTTTATATTTTTCATCTCATCATCACTCATCACTGCTGATTATCTTACCATCTGTTATTCAGTGAAAGGCGAAGGCAAGTGGGAAATAGGAGCCACGGACCTTTACGCTCAGAAATGAGCTCCTCCATTGCGCACGCGCGCGTGCGCGTACACACACACACACACACACACACACACACAATTCACACTCATCTCATTCTCACTCTGACACTCCCTCCCACACTCACTCTGACTCTTCACTCTGTCGCTCACTCTGACCCTCACATTTACTCTGACACTCTTCACCCACTCCAACACTCTTACAGTGTCATTTTACACTCTCATTCTTGCACTCTTACACATTCTCCCACTCGCACTTCTTGCACTGACGCTCTCGCATTCCCGGGAAACTAAAATTTGTCCTAAACTTTGTGAACTAATTGAGCGAGAGTTTAAAATACCTGCAGCGTTCGGCAGTACATGCAGAGTCTGCTGAGGCAGTGTGCGAGGCAGAGTGACACTTGTTGCCGCCGGGAGGTAGGCGGTGTGTTGTGGTGTAATCGATGCGGCATGTGGTCAGAAAGCTGGTGCGTATGTTGTCGCGGCCTTAACGTTCATGCCTACAGGTCCCCTACTCTGAGTAGAAGAAGGAAATAACACGGTGAGAACATGAAGGGATAATGATATTGTATTACTAGCAGTCCTGCTAATGAGGAAAGCGATATGTTGTTTATTTATATTTTAATGCTCGAAAAAAAAGGTTGTTTTCCTTCGTGGACAATGCTTTTTTACCCGCGTTACTTATAAACCAACCAACAGATTTTGGTGGTTGGAAAATCAAACGATGTACTTTTAATGAGGAAGTAATTTGTTGTGTTTTTAATAATTATCGAGATAATATCGTTTCATTGTTTGTTGAAGACACAATATTCTCTTGTACAAAGTTACGCAAAGCTCATTAAAGTTCATGTGAACAATAAACTTCCTAAGTGCCACTAATCCAACTTCGCTAAACAATAGAGAAACTGCCATTTTTATTTCTAAAGCTATACTCTTGGTCGTGAATTTCAGTTGACTGTGTCTTAGCTGTTATATACGATTTACCCCTGGGGCTGACTCCTACCAAGTTCAATAGTACTTTGTGAGTCAAAGGAGCATGTAAAGGCAATGGACTCTGCAATTTGAATGTGCAAGGTTAAACTTGCTGTTTAATTTTACGACAATTTTCCCTTGATAACGGGAGTATGTGTAAACTTTTAAGACACAGGTTTAAAGTTGCTTCATGTACACAGTTTTGTGTTCCGTTGCACAAGAAAGAGTGAGAACAACTACACAATGTATATTAGTTTGGGTGTGAGGATTTGTGAATATTCTATTTGTAAGCGTTTCTAAAGGCAGAATGATTGACAAATGATGAATCGGGAGCAGTTGCCTTCCGGTTTTCAAAATTTTTAGATTAATTTTACTTACACTTTGAATTTAATTTACAAGATAATTTTGTATAAAATGCGTTGCAAAATTTGTGTGGCACAGCCTCAATGCTGACTAATGTTAATCGCGAAGGTCAAACGCCGGAGGAGCAAAAGTATTAGCCATAGTACGAAGGGATTCTCTTAGATTTAGAGAATTCAGCAAAAATTTGATCCCGACGTTTTTGTAAACGTACCGATTTTGTAAGCTATATCTGATAAAAAAATAATCCAAAAGTTTGATGTGGACAGTCCGGAGAGACGGCGGACGGACAGACGTTCCGTGAAAACCAGTTTTTCGGTATCAAGGACCCACAAAGGTCGATTATCACTACACAAAATGATGAAGTAATTAACTACATACTGTATAAGAACAAAAAATAATCTACTTTTTCAGTATCGAGGAAATATTCCAATACAAATATTTCTGGCAAAAAAATAGCTGTTTTTGCTGCAGCATTACATAACCTTGTCAATACTACGCATGAAGTATGCAAGAAAGTAAAACTAGGTATTAAAATAGTTTGGAGGATTATGAAATACGGATTGAGGATGCCTACAACACATCTTAACATGTAATGCAGAATATACTAGTTTTAAAGTCAATTAAATTATTTCTATGCTCTCTGGAGGTTGTAACAAAGATATCATTGTTACTGACTCACTTTGCTCTTTGTGTTATCATCCTGCGTTTCTTTAACGCGTGATGTTATGATGTGTTCACTTGGCAATTGGATATTCCGCTTCACAGGAGACAGGTCCTCTGGAAGATCTTGGCAGTATACCCACATTCCATATAAGTCACCTTCAATTGAAAAGCTACCGGAAAGAAGCTATTTAATGCCAAAAGATATTTAAATTGGGAAGTCAATGTAATCCTCCAATATGTTTAATGAGCTGTATCTTACAGAATGTAAAATATATTTTTCCAAAATAATTTTCCTCTTTCAGGTATACCGATTAAAAGTTAAATGATTTATTAATAAACCAATATTTCGGCATGACGATCCACAATTAACAGAAAATAATATTTATTAAGTCACCACAGCATATATTTTTTATAACAGTCCTCCTTTGAAAAGCTCACCTCCCAAGTTTTTGGAGAGAATGTAAACATTCACTGTCAGGGAGTTTCATTTTCTTTGAGTATGTTTTACCTTTCGTGATGTCATATAGTGCCGATTGTTTACTTTAAAGAACGAGAAGTTTTAGCGTGTTGCCGTTACATGAGGGAGATGGAAGTTTGAGGTTTGTGAGAAACTCTTGTCTGCTGATATCCAAAGGCTATGTGAATTTGAGTTTCATGGTTGTTTGGCCAACCCAGGCAATCAGCCTGCAATGAGAAGAGATATTTACATTCTCGGAAGAAATGTAAGCATTTCGCTCAGTCAAATATTGTTCTTGTGATAAATTGTCTTGTCATTAACCATTATATCCACGATAATTTTCACTTTCTAGAATACGTACTCATATACGAAATAATAGTATGTCCCACCAACTATGGGCCACTCCCATAGCCTCTAAATGGTTCTCGACATCGAAATACAGTTTTCGCTATACCAGCAAAGTACGTAAAATTAACTGAGAAGCAAACATTTAAAACGTGACACGCCCACTTAACTCTTTTCGAATAAAAAAATATAGTACACATTTTACACTTTCCTACAGCATCTTTAACTCAACAAAGTAGAGTACTACTGAATGTATTGTAAGCCAACGTTTTTTGGTTGGAAATAAAATTGTAGGTAAAGGCAATAGAATATCTCATTTTTTTCTAAATAGATATGCCACCTTTTAAATGATTGTTCCTATACTAAGTACGTAAAACCAAGTACGGATTAAATGTGTGGAGAATATATGATTATTAAATTTCCCATCGACTAAGTATTCAGTTGCATACCTACAAGAGAAGGAAATCATCTGGAAAACCATTTGCACTAATGTCTTGGAATACATCGCTTCTCGGAATATCGAAGAGGAATAAGCCTTTTTACTTGTTACCGCATTCCTTCTCTTGCGAAGAAATAACTTTTTTCTTCGGCATTACAAGTGATAATGTAACAGCGATACGCATGCCCTCCAAAGAACTGTCATAACTAGGGCCCGGATAATTATGTAATTACATATTTTCCTAAGGTAACTCTGGCAAGTCGAATCAACGATATATTCACCTTTCACATCGGTTAGTGGCCAAAAACGTTGAGTTTTTAGTACATATATTTACATATTGTACCCGAAATTACATATATTTACATATTTTACACAAATAAACATATTTTTACATATTACTGAATTTTTCCATTATCCTACATTTAAAAAAATTTAATTCCTTGTTTTTCCTATCTGTTTTTGACAAGTAATCATCCAAACAAACAATTCAGCATTATCAAACATTTTTTCTGTAGCCTCCTCTCTAAAATGAAGCTATTATTACGAGCTGAAATGAGTGTATCCATAAATGCCAAAGGTATTGAAAGTAAAAGGGAAAGGCGACGATGCAATCCATAGCTTCTGTTCTGTTAGTTTTCAGCGCGAGTATCGCGGAGAACAGAAAGGAAATTTGATTTGTTAAAATGATATCTTTAGCAGGCGATATCGCTCACCCACTTCGCATATTTTAGAGGTCTCCTTTGACCTTGATACCCTTCACCAGAAACTCTCGCACCAGTTCAAGAAGGGCCGTTGATATTTTTCTTCCCCTGATTTTACATGCGTCCCTCTACAGTTGTTCGTAAATTATGTCTTTCGACCGAAAATTTGAAGTAAAATCTCGCCATGGAACTGATGTGCCAGGAAATCATATTGGCAAGATTGTGATAGGTTTAATAATGTTCAAAAGTGTAAGTCTTATTTTGTTAAGTTGTGAAGTGTTACCCAAATGCAACCATCAAGCTATTACAAAACTTTTTAACGATACAACGGGATTTTTTGGCATAATGAAGTTAAACATAATGCCTTCCTTCCGGTACTAGTGCAGCGCCGTACATGTGCAAGGCAGCAAAAGCCCTGCAGATATTGTTGCACAATTACTACTTCTAACCTGTCTTGTGCATGCGTTGTGTTTGCAGGGCTGATTAGATCTCAGTTTGACAAAGTTGACGCATTGATTTCCAATACAAAAAAGGATTAACGAGATGGAGCACCTGGATCGACGCTATGAGCAACAATACTCAAAATTTTGATTTTATAATACAAGTTATGCATCAATTTTATTCTGAAGCTACAGCAGCTATAGGCATATCGAAGCAATTGTTTAATACTCAAAAGCTGAACAACTATATTGCCCCCATTTTCAATAAGCACTACAATTCCCTGGAACATCTTTGTAAACATCTTCCCTGGAACTTTCTGGTAGCTTTGAAATTACCCAATCGGCAGTTGCTTCTTAAAAAATTGTTCATTTATCATTTGAGGGTCAATAGGGGGATCTGGTGAAGAAAAAGAGGTCTTCTGTTCTGGAGAAAAACCCAGGATTCGAAACAATTTAGTGCAGTGCTATTAGTACAGTGCTGTGAGGGGACAATTCCGTCACACTGCATCCAGAAAACGGAGAAGAATAGAAAGTGTATTTGACCAGTCGCGGCTCGTGGTTTTATAAATGGGGAAGGCTGCAAATGCATTGCATTGCATTGCATTGCATTACAGTGCATTGCATTGCCTGTATTTCTAGTAATAAATCTGATACAGACTTAAGGGAGTTGCGCTCCTACCGCGTATCGGGAAAACTAGTTAAAGCGCACTGGTAAACAAGCGCACTGGTAAACTGGTAAATAAGGTAATAAGAGTAAATCAATAAAGGCTTCTGTCGTAAAATAGCCGATCTCTGATGAACCTTTACAATATTTTTTCGTCTCACGTATTAAGGGGAGAAACCAAGAAAGGTTATAAATATTTTATGGAATGTAATAAGTGTACGATGAACATTCTGTTAGGTACTCAAATATCGGGTGAGAGTAATATTCTACTTGTAAATAAATACCTCTGCGAGAAGAGTGTAGTGTGTAATTATTCAAAAAACATATTCTCTTCCGCCTTTATTTGTAACCTACAACACAAAGATTTTGCTGCGCAGAGTATTAGTAAATGCCCAATAACAACAGTCTGGAAGAGAATTTTAGTGGCAGAGCGCTCTGATCGGTAGTTTTCCGTTGTTTCTCCGATCAACACCAGGCGAATGCCGGAGCAGTACCCTAACAAAAGGGCCACGGACCGGGCGCGAGTTTTCATTCTTCAGCATGCTCCTTCCAAGTTTCTCAGCACGCTCTCTGCACTATCACCCGTGTCGGGAGGCAAGTCGAGAGCGTAGAGCTTGTCTGGGCTAAGATGGTGCCACGCTGGGGGGAGATACCGGGTTGGGAAAATCCCCCGTAAGTCTACGTACGTCGGCGCCAAATATCGCTACCCTGCGGGGGAAGATGACCGCTACCTCACGCTATAAATCATGCACTACACTTGCGGGACTCATGACCATAGCAGTTGACGCGCCCGGAATTTCAATCAATCTAATATCTATCAATGTTTTTAGTGCATTTGTTGGTTATTCCATTGGTTGGAGGGACATTATTTGCGTATCAATGTAATAACGAGAACACACACTCATTGAACGTGCGTTTGTGACAGTGCATTTAACATTGTTCACTTAATGAGCCTTTTAAAGTGCGTTTAAAAAGAATTCAAATATAAAGATGGAACGTTTACCCGGAAAACCCGCGTTGGGCAAAATATTTAACTCGGTGAATACAGGGCTTGCAATGATTATTTTAAAAAACCACAGTATATATTGAACAAATTTTCGCACAACTCGTTAGATTACGTTCAAGTGTTCAGATGTTCATACAGAAGTGCGATTTGGGAAATGGAAAAAATACGGATCAATATGTTTGGCTCTCTAACTTCTAATAACAGTAATATTAGTGCTTGAATTTTAACCTATATTTGATCTACAGAAAGTCCCCAAAGTTGGTATAAAATATATATTTAAAGTAAAAGGTTATTTAATAAATTTTATCGTACTTAATATAATATAGTATAGTCTATTGAATAATATATAGTATGTATCGTTCTTAACATTTTGTTTGTTTATTCACATGTAAATATCGGTAACTATCATCTTGGAATCACTAAGAAAAGTGATCTTTGCTTCACTGCATTCAGTTTCTTGCTTGCTTTTCCTTATTGCAAATTTTTTCCCACGTTGATTCATGTGTTATTCAGATACAGGACCTTCGATCAGACGCAACGTTTATGCAACGTTTCTTTCATTAAAATGTTGCGACCTCGAGATAAAAACAACTTATGATACAATAATTAAATTTGAAGGCTACTCTTTCTCATAATTGATCGACTACGTTTGAAGTGATACTATACGTAGCTTCAAGATGCCCATGTTTTTTGAGCTCTGAAAACAAACTATTTCGTTTTTTGTTGGTTCTGTGTAATTCGGGAGCAAAAATTTATAATTTTCAAATGTTTCTAATCTTGTTTTGTGGGTGTTTTTATTTATCATATAACTAAGCACCAAAAGGGAGAGAGATGGAGAGGAAGAGAGAGAGGGAGAGAGATGGAGAGAAAAAGGAAGAACCCCGAGAAAAGTTACCGCGAACCGTGTTGTCCGTCACAAAATTCCACGTAGATCGAAACCTTGGCCCTAGCGATGGAAGGTATAGGCACTTGCTCTTTTACTTGCAGTAAAGAATCTACACATACAAGTACGAGCGCTACAATGTACCGCTGTTCGCATTTCTCTCTCCCCTTGGTACAGGTAGTCACTGTATTCTAAGTCTTTCCTTTCAATTTGATATCTAATAGTGGTTTTGTTATTTATAACTCGATAGACCGCATTCTTTGAATTGACCGCCGTCTGCGTAGATACGTTTGTTGTACTATCTAAAATGAATTAATTACACTGAGAAACTGTTCTTTCTTGCAAGATTCGACCAGATAATCAATGTTAAAATCTCCGCCCTTAGAAAAGCTTTCCACTAGTTTCTACGATTCACATTCATCATGACTAGCAACAACAAAATTATTTTTGTGTAAAACAGCTCAACCAAACCCTTGAATGAAAAATCACTTCTTCAAAGAACTAGTGAAATCTCTATAATTTGCTAGCTCAATTTACTAAAACTATCTACTTCTTTCTAACAGTGTTCCATCAGTTCTCATTGACTGTATCTGTTTCATCTAAAAATTACATCACTTACAGGTTCCTTCCTGGAATTTCCTTCTCAATTGTTATAGATATTGTAGTTATTAAACATTAATTTGCCAAAATAAAAAATCTCCGTATTCAACAATGTATTCAAAAGGAATGATTGCTGTGAATGTGAATACCAGAGGGGACCCAAAAATAACTGGACTGAAAGCGCGCTGCCTTTCGTGGACGTATTAGAGAGTTTTCCTTGATGGGGTTGTCGGTCCAGTGGCCAAGATTGATAAGGCAGTAGTGCCGTAGTGATCTCGGACCGAGGGGTTGTGGGTTCGACTCCGCCTCGGGCATGGTTGTATGTGTTCGTCCTTTCATCCTTTATCATCTCCATATCGTTTCATCCTCATACCATAACCAATCTAATCCGTGAAATCCAATAGTGAGCGCTAATGACCAAGTAGTTGATACTACCTTAAATAAAAAAAATCAAACAAAAAAAAAACACCCTTCGTGAAACAACTGTCCAGACGGCGTCATCTTGTATGTCACTGATCGCAGTGTTTTTTTCTTCTTATTGTTCTGGTGTGTCCCCTGCGAAATCGTTATGGCGGATTTAAAAGAACAGTATGTTCGAAATTGTGTATCCTGCTTCAAAAATCGGCCTCAGAAGCTTGCGAATTGCTTCAACAGGCTTTCAAGGAGGATGCTATGAGCCGCACACAAATTTTCGAGGGATTTGGGCGCTTTAAACGAGGTGAGATGAGTGTTGACGACCATGATCATTCTAAGCGCCCTTCAATCATCTCGAAACGATGAAAACGTTGAGAAAATCCGACAGAAAATCAACGAAGATCGTAGTTCCTCTATTGACGAAATTTTAAGACACAGGACTGAGTTGAAGCTTATGGAGTGAGTTTTAAGACGTGTCGCATCGTTCATTAGCGACTCGCTATCATTTCATTGAGCTAGCAAATAGTTTTTATAATATTTGTTTAATGATTTTCTCTATAACATGGAATATAATGCAAATAAAATGTTAAAGTATGCAAAAATGTTTTCCTTAAATATGTAAAATTTTGTTATTTTTTATCCAAATATAGATAATGTGGCGAATCAAATACATTTGAAATCATTTCTGGAAGGGTAATTCGTAAACGTATGACAAATGTTTGATCATAATTAATGAACAAATACGTAATTACAAATAACAACCTTGGTAATAACCTTTGGAATGAGGAGATTTGGCACTACAACTTGATGATGTGATATTGTTGTCTAATGCTGCAGCTATAAGATCTATTTATTTCCAGACCTACCATGAGGTTGAATGTTGAACATTTTCAAATTTGGAACCACATTGCGCTAAACACGACGGACCTTTTTTTTCTTCTTTTAATTCCTTGGCCACCGTCAGTGACCACCGCAAATTCATTTACAAACCATAAGCGTGACATGGGGCGCTGAAGATTTGCCCAGTTTTGAAATTAAAAGACGTCATTACCATGAAATTTAACACATACCAAGTTTAGCCACGTATGTCCTCGTTCCTCTATTGTTCTTCTCTTTTATTCTCCGATTCCAGGGTGATGGCACTGATCGATTAATTACTGTTTCCGAGGGCAACTGATCATTAGATCCGACTGCCCATTAGCCAATACATTTTTGGACATTAGTCCTGTTGGTATCCCAAAAGATGGCGGTGTTTATTCTCCATTAGAATGTGAGATCAGAGACAAGAAGGAGCCCCCAAAATATTAAAATATTGAATAAAACCTTTGAAGGAGTTACCAACTTCAAGTATTTAGAAACCCTTATTAGTAATCAGAATGACATGAGGGAGAGCATCAAAGAACGAATAAAGGCAGGGAATAAAGCATATTATATAAATATGCAAATACTAAGAAATAAATTAATAAGACGTAACACGAAAATGAAAATATATAAAACCTTAATACGTCCTGTGGTAACATATGGGGCAGAGGCCTGGACGTTAACAACAAATGATACAAATGAGTTAAGGCGATTTAAACGTAAAATAATACGGAAAATATATGGACCTATCAAAGATTCAAGAGATATGGAGATATAGACGCAATGATGAGATCAATTTAATATTGGAAGAAAAAGACATTGTCCGATTTATCAAAGCGCAAAGGATCAGATGGTTGGGACGTATTGAAAGGATGGAAAAATCAAGAATGCCCAGAAAGATATTAGAAGGTGGTCTCTTCTCAAAACAGAGGAGAGGCCGTCCCAGAAAAAGATGAAAGGATGATGTACTAAAAGATCTAAACATAATGAAAATAAAGAATTGGAAAAAGATGGCAGAAGACCGAAAAGACTGGAATGCTGTTGTGCGTGAAGCCGAGGCCCACAAAGGGCTGTAGAGCTAGAGAAGAAGAAGAATGTGAGATCTGGCGCGAACCTACGCGTCGACTTCTTGGGGGTTTCCCCCCTTAGGTACCTCCTAAAGCTGGGTATCGCCCCAGATGGGACCAACTCAAAGCTCCCGACCGGTCTCCCTGCATATGTGGTAGTGTAGTGCTTGTGAGTGTAAGTAAGGGATGAGGATAGGACAAGGAAGAAGGAAACATCGCGTGCGGTCCGTGGCCCATGTTTTAGGGCTCCGGCATTCGCTTGGTGTTGATCAGAGAAACCGAGGAAAACTACCGATCAGAGCAGCGGGCCGCACGAATTATCCTCCAAAGAACGGACGAATTCGATCTAGCAACGCAGTGTGTCGAAAATCCGCGACCGTCGGATCACGAACCGTCGGACGTGCCGGTTAGAAACGCAGCAGTGGCAACAGCAGTTTCCCTCAACATTCATCCCCAAGGGACAAGACGCTACTCCGCGTTCTCACCAGGCCGTCTTCACCGGTCCCTCACCCTAGGGCGTCCTTGGCGCGGCGCGGCATGGAGCGGGGCGCAAATATTGGCAGAGGCCAGCGCTCAGCAGTCTGAGCCGCCGGGTGTGGGTGGGGGGGGGGAGAGGGGCACCTTGTTTGTTTAGCAGCTTCTCTGAAAAAGAAGAACGTCTCTTGTGAGATGGCTGCGATACCGCGCCCGCGAGCTTCATGCCCTCTTACATCACCGTGCGCGCTATAAAGCGGTGTGGCGGCGCCGGGGAGGCAGACTGGACTGGTCGACGGACGCGCTTGCAGACATGACCAAGATCGCGGTGAGTGCGGCGGTGGGCGCCTGCTGGGCCTGGAGGGACGCTCGGTTCTAGATGCAATTTTGTTTTACAAATTTATTGATGGTACCAGATACCTTGTGGTACTCCGTGATATGAATTAACAAGTCAACAAACTACGTCAATAATTGTTGTGGTTTGATTATTAATTCATATTACATCAATTCATTGGTGGTGGCGGATGCCTTGTGATACACCATCATAAGAATTAGAAATAAACAAGCCACAACAATAATTGTTACGGTTTGATTATTTCTTAATTATTATTAAATCAATCATTGTTGTGGTTTGATTATTTATTAACTCATATTGATCCTTTTATTTATTATTAACATTTTCAGATTTTCTGAAGTTCACATTTCACTTTTGTATTATTGTTTAAAATGAACTAAAATTACAACGCCACATTTTCCACCCAAAGAAGATAACATTACTTACATACTCCCCATATCAATTATTGCATTGTGGGCGGGTTTTGTGTTGCTGGAGTAACGATGACGCTGTACTTCGTAGACTTTTTTATTCCGTAGCGAGCAGTGTAGAATCGAATCCTTATCCTATTGTTTAGAATGCATTCGATGTGACATAGGACTGTTTTGATGTCATTCAATTGAAGGGGGCGGGGCAACGTAGTGATCACCCTCATTAATGTAATTTTTGTAAGCCAAAGGAGAAAAAAATCTTTGTGAAAATACATATATTTCTCTGTTTGCATTCTTCCTGCTTGTATCTGAACACAACTTTCGTCTGATCAACCGCTCGTGGAGTGTGTGAATCATTGTCTTTCTTGAGCGGGTCTAAGCGCATGATACATGCAGCCGAACTGTGGAAACCTCCAGGCAGTGGTCACCTTTGACACAGCTTTTCTACTCCTATCGAAAGTCCGCACATCGCAGGGACTGGGATCCGAGCAACGCCCGGTTCAAAAAGCATTATTTTAGTTGCCCGATAACTAAGTTACGTAGATCCCAAGTCACAAGAGACACAAGTTATTAAAATAAAAAATAATGTAGCTCTTCAATAAAATTATACTATTGAAATGATTTACAACATATTAACTTTTCTACTAACTTTCACAAAGTTTATTAGTTTATATGCTGCATTGTCTGGAACAGTAGAAGCTAACCAGTTGGGAAATCATTATTTTGTGTTAATATTTGGTATCTAATGTATTTGTGATATTTCGTGAATTTACTTTTTACGCATTTAGACTACTGAAACAGTTCTGTAGATTTTGTAGAATTTGGACATGAACATTGAGAATATTAAGTGCATCATTTTGAAACCAGAATTCATTAGGTTTGATTCACATTATTATCACTGTATTTGCTTTCACACATGAAACTATTCATTAAAAATTCAATTCTCATAGTAATTCATTTTCGCAAAGAAAATAGTAATATAGTTTGTAAAGCAGGTGACTGGGACTGTTCTTTTTTGATTGATTTTATCACCGCATTATGAATAGAACTTCGACTAAATGGTAATTTGCCAATCGTTGCCATTATTTCATTCGTAAAGTGTGTAACGGGTTCGTGTGTAAGTTTCATTATTTGCGTACAATTGCATTTCTAAAATAATTCTTTTCTATTTTTAATAGCGATTTTTAAATATATCTCAATGTTACAGACTTCATTTAATTTCTTAATAATATTGTTGCATTCTGGAATTCGGTACTTTCACGTATTCATGTTGCCGTGTACTATTTTAACGTGTTCTTTATAAATATATAAAAGTTCTTCTGAGACTCTGACCCTTCATCTGGATCGTGGTTTTCACTGGTTTCCTTGGCAAGGTTCTTAGAATAATCGCGATCGTCTTTTTAGAGTTCTTGGAATTCAACAAGATTACCGTGTAACTGAGTAATAAAATTTCCATATGATACTCGTATATCGACAAGTGGCATATAAGTTTGTACGATAGCGGTTTCATTCTGAAGAGCCGTTCATTTCGCGACTAAAAGCAGTGTTCCACCCGCCACAGCTTACTTTGAACATCAGCAATTGGCGCCAACGCAAATGGGAAGGGCAGGAGATTTGCCCGCGAACAAAGCGGCGGGCAGACGCGTGGCCAACGGCGAGAACACGGGGTCGAGGGGACGAGATGATAGGCAGAAATTGATGTTGTATTAAATGAGTTAATGTAATAGTATAAAGGCTTCATACTTTTTATCAAGATGATTGCATTAAGTCGCAAAAGCATGCTCTCGTTTCATGATTTTTAGTGTGATGGAAGTCTGTAAATTTGCTACTCGTTATCGTAGATACTGAAACAGTATCAATATACTTTCGATTAGAATTGAATGCTGAGGTAATAGTCAAATATCGATTATTTGTGACACAAGTTTATTAAGTTTTTATATAATATTGTAGGTTTTCTTCAGGCAGGTTTTCCTCGTTTTTTCAAATTTTCTGCAAATATTATATATGCCTAGTATTCTAAAATTGTCTTGTGAACTATCTTAATGAAATTTTTACTAGTATAAAAATACTTGTTCATATTTCATCCCTTAACTAAAAAAACCTGTACTTATTTCGTCACTATTCTCAAGCACCAATAATATCGGAAATTCCCATAGATAAGACCTAAGTACTAAATGATTTCGGCGTTTTCATCTTAGTTACTGTAGTCAGAATTATTATTCCCTTATGAAGTATTACTATTTAAGAAATTGTTACATCCCATTTCTCCTCTACGATTAAAATAAGTAGTTTATGATTATTCAGTATTGAAAAGCAATTCATCGGTTCAAATTTAGTGATAGCCATAAGGCATTCAAAAGTGGAATCCGAAAGCATTAACCTATTTTCTTTGCGCAGCAGATAATAAATCTTAATACATAAAAATCGATACATGTGAGTGTGTTTGTTTGTTTGTTCGGAACCTTTCGAAAACTTGGAGCAGTGTCAACCAAATTTTCCAGGAGTATATTCGTCCGGCGGAAAACAAACAGAATGTGATCTAAATTTGGTTTAAAGGAACCCAGCAATACATTTGAATCCAGGATCGGTTTGGGGCTCTGTGAGGGAGGGTAAAGTGAGGGGGTTGACGAGAGGGGTTGCTAAGAGGGGATCTGACGAAAATGGAAAATAAATTACTTCCATTTTACCCTCTAGATTGAATACATTATTTTCCCAACAGACGATAATTACTATTCCATTTACGAAATAAGCATTAACAATACATCCCAATCACGTCCATGTATTTAAAAAAATGTTTTTTCTAATTCAATTTTTCTAACAACTTTCTACTGGTCAATAATAATACGCAATACATCGGTCATGTGAGATGGCGTTTACTTTGCCATTAAAAATACTTAATGGGGAAAACAAAAATATCCACAATTAATTTCGGGCTGAAGGTTTTATGGCATACAATGTAGATTTGAATATGGTAACGTACTGAAATATTAAATCAAAACGCTTGCATTTTTAAAATAAAAGAGAACATTTATTCGTAATAATGACAAAAATTTGGCACAATAGTATTTGGAAACTGAAAAGAACAATACAACAAATTCATCAAGTATTCATCAATTAATCAAGTCAACAAATTTCAAAAAACAGTTAGGTTTACCTTCTTCACCATTCAAATAGCCTAAAGCCCTTTCTTTTGGTCCAATTCTTGTACACTTGACTATCGACTCTCTCAAATATTTACATTTCCGTAATATTTCTTCAATAAAATATACCGCCAATATCACATTGCGTTTCTTACTTTCCGATTCTCCACTGAGTGATGCCACTCCGACTGAAATGCTCATCAATCACTGACGTCTTCACTCCAGGAACGTCCATTTTCTATCTGGTTGTTAATTCCGTCCATCTTCTTAGGTCATCCATTTCCATGACATCGAAAATATTGCCAACCTGTATTTTTATCCCAGCAGGCCAAGTATTCACATATCACGATGCCAAACACGGACTAAATATCACCTTTAATTTCGACTCGTTACACGTGGGAGGTGAGGCAGACCGTTGTGATTGATCCGACGAGATGTTAAAAAAACCTTGAAAGAATCACACAAGTATAATATTTCACCCATTCCGAAACACCGAGGGACATTCATTCGTGGAATGTTACACAGCGTTCGTGCATGGGAAATTTTAGTTAAACTCCGTTCGCGCTTCGCGTAATTAATGGGAAATTTCCAATAAACTCGAGATATATGTATTAGGGAGTTTGAGCACCCTGGAACGTTACAACACTATCGGATCTTCTGCGAAAGCGCGGATGAAGTTCCGCATCACTTTACTGCATTTGTGTGCACAAGATTGATAGTGCTGTCCGCTATGGCGTGCACAAACTCCCTATGACTACGATAAACATTTGGACAAATCCGGGTACGAATACAGGGAAAGAGCACGTCTAGTCCTATATTAATGCTATTCCTGTACTCATAGTTCACCATAGACGGGAGGGGGGCGACGGTAGATCAAAAAATAAATTGCCATGTAAATGCATGAGGTGTTTTTACATTTAACAAATAATGTACATGCATTAAACAATACATTGCAATCTTTTTCTGCAAGTATGTATCAAGATAGTTTGTTTCTGGCACGGGAAAATACATAAACAATTTAATCAATTTCTGCACTTGTTTCTTGTAATTTTCCATGAATTACTCTTGGCGTTGGTTTCGAATTTATTTGTAAACATCCGATAAGAAATGAACCACGGAATTACCTCTGCGAGTTCAAGAAAGGTTCTAATAATAAAAGTCCTAAGGTAAGAAACAGTCACTTGTTACCTTAACAAAGAAGAAATAAATCACGCTGTTCATTAACGGCCTCCCATTGGTATGCGATTGTTAAGATTTTGGTAGTTTTCTTTAAATTCTTGCGTTTCAGTCCTACGTGAAACTGAACAGGTGTTTGGTACACCTCATGGCAAATAGCTGTAGGTTCAGGTCCGTTGTCTAAAAATTGCCAATTTTTAAATTCTTCTACCGGATGAGGTGGCTCGGGCATGAACTAATGTCACTGCAGAGCCTGTCATCGGGAGGTTCTAGAGTTCCAGCCCTACGGTGGCAGGATTTTCGACGCTAGCTTGTCAGCTAGGTCGAATTCAACCGCTGTCCTGAAAGAGAATTCTAGCAACCAGCTCCAATCGATAGTTTTAACGTAGTTTTCTCTCCGATCAACACAAGACGAATGTCGAAGCAGTACCCTAACAAATGGCCCACGAATCGCGTGCGATTTTTCCTTGCTCTTTTTTGGGTCCTATCTTTACTCTTTACTTACACTTACACTAACGCTAGCATGCACTACACTACCACACCTACCGGGAGACCGGTCCGAAGCAAAGAGCCTGTTCCGGCTGGGGCGGTGAGCCGCTGATGAGAGACACCTGGCCGGGGGAAAACCCCGTTAGGTAACTGTAGGTCGGCGCCGGATCTCGCCATCCAGCGGGAGAGATCACCGCCTCCTCCCGGGGGGAAACACGCACTTCACTTAAGGGACTAATGACCTTAGTGGTTGACGCGCCCGGAATTACTAGTAATCAATTAATAAATCATATATTTCTATAAAGGCCTCTTATACTGCATTAGTAGTATGGAATAAATTATGAAATGATGCAGCAAAAAAACGGCAATTTTTCGGAAAAATAAGGTTTGTTGTAAGTTTCAGTATCGAAAACCTGGAGTCGTTTTGTTCTTAATGCAGTAAACTAGTTCCTCTTACACGTCAGAATATGCGTATCGTGAGTTTTTGATACTAGAAAATTGGCTTACGACTGTCTCTATGTCTCTGAACAATGTTAACTGGTAACCGAAAACAGAATTTTCACCAAAATTGATAGTTTCTGATCGACCTGACTTACGTCACTGGTGAAGATAAAACGGATATTGTCGCGTAAAGTACCCGTCAAAATTACAAATACACTTTCATATTGTTCTAAGAAAAGCCCCAAAATTGTTAATTTTTTCAGAACAGAAAAAAAATGCCCACAAAAGTGGCACAAGTTCTTTTTTCGCTGTCGTCTCTGCATTTTTGGAAACTTACAAAAGTTTAAAAAAATCGGAGTCTTCCCACAATTACAATATTGAAGATAAAAGATTTGTCTTAAGAAAGAAATCTGTGCTTCAAAATTTAATCTTTAAGTGAGGTTATATACTTTTTTCAAAATATGAGTAGCTTTCGTGGAATTTTGTGTGAAATACAGTTTTAAAAAACAAGGTCTTTTCTAAAATAGCTCAAATTTTTTCTTTAACCTGTTGTGCGGACAGCGCTAAATGCACTGAATTAACACCATGTTGACATTATCTGGCATTATCGCCATTTTTATGTATTATTTTGATTTTTTCTTACACAGTATTTAAATTATGGGCGATTTTTATTACATTTGTAAGTACAAGTGTTTCAAATGATTTTCTGGGAACTTTGCGAAAACCTCAAAGAGTTTTCTATGCAAATGACCTCACTATCGCGCATTTTAGAAACGCTCAAAATACATTTTCTCCACAATGGATGCAGTTTTTTCAATGAAAAGTTTCATGTAGGGTCTAGTTTTTCTGTTCTATAATATTCTTAGTCACATTACAATTCAACTATTAGCTGACCGGAAAATGGTGAAGATGAGAAAATATCTTTAAGACGCACGTGGGAAGAGGGTGGAGCAATATCGAAAAACTAGCCATGATTAAGGAGATCAGGACACTAATTAATGCGAGAAAGCATGTGCGATTCTGTAGTACTATTAGTTTACTCATTTACTTCCAAATAACGATTTTCTTCAAGTTGTGAAAATTAAAAATTGCACAATACTGATAGCGATTAGAAACTGAACTAGGTACAGGTCACTGCATATTTTGCCCCCTGGTCGAGCCCTACCCCCGTTTCAAGCACTTTAAGTCTCTACATTATGGCAATGCCGATATTTATAAAATGTTACCAACTTATTCTTTAAATGTAAAAAAAAGTGGGGAAAAATCATCTTATTCTACACCCGGCCATTGAAAGTCATAAGCTGCACATTCTGCAAATTTGAACCAGGATGGAAGCCTCCAAATCTCTTAAATGTTTTTGAGGTGTCAAACAAAACGTCTTTACCATAAATCAGGGGTATCCAACTGGCAGCCTGCGTGCCGCATACGGCCCACCGTGCTATTTATTGTCGCCCGCAAAATGTTATTAACCAAAGTGAAAGTCCTTTTCCTCCATGTCGATCGAGAAAATGGTGCGCCTAGCGTACGCACGCTGACGAGGTCAACACACTCTTTAAAGTAGAAATAAGTTTAGGTTTAAGGATATTTTTTCCGCTTAATTCAAAATCATCCCAATGTCTCGTAAATTTGTTGATTTCCTATTCCATTATTGATTTGAAAATCATCCCAATGTGTGGTATCACGCAAGGTTCCATCCCCCCCTCCCGTCAGAGCAGCCAGGCAAATTGCTGAGATCTGCAATACGGGGAAGTCCGGTGCGGGTGGCCTGAGAAATGAAAATATAATTAATGTTTTAATTGTGGCCATATGGCCTCGCAAGTTGGACACCTCTGCCGTAAATGAAACAAATCCACTCTGTGTCGACAGGTATTCGCTCTTCTGTTGGTGGTGCTGGTGGCAGTGGCGATGGCGCACCACGAGCCCGGTCACGGCAGCAGCGACCACCGCCAGTCCGGCGCCAACTCCGGCCGCGCCAACTCGGGCGGCGGCCGCCAAGGCCAGGGCCACGACAGCCACGCCCACCACAACGCCCGCCAGGACTCGCACTCGCAGGGCTCCCACGCCCACGAGTCGCACGGGCAGGGCGGGCGCGTGCGCGGCCACGACGGGCAGCGGGGCGGCTCCGACAACGGTGGCCGCCGCTATTAAGCGCTTGTTAATTAGTTAAACTCTAATAAAACTCTACTTTTTTACTCCCAAGGAATGTGTTTGTTTTATACTCCCTCCCCCGCACTCAGCACCCACTATTTCCTTTCACATTCCCATTATAGTGGCATATTTCAAATTAATATTTGCGTAAATATTGTAATATAAAACCTCGCTAACACGAATTCCAAGAGACTGAAATAATCGGGATTCATGTTTTCCTGTTTTATGTACAGTTGCCTCAAAAATATCATTACAGATTTACAGGGCCTCTCCACTCGGGAAGGTGATCAGCGGTGAAATATACATCCATACGATATAAAAAAGGTCAAACTAAATAATACCAGAAAAATATGAAGTATTTATCTCTATGTGAGAGGTAGATTTTAATATTATATTGTAAGAATAACAATCTCATATTTATGACTATTATAGATTTCTATATATATTTAGTACAATAATATACAATGAAAATACATATGAATATACAATGAAAAAAATTAAATAATAAAAAATTAATTTTTCGAAATAAATATGCAGGTACAGTTCTAAAAAATTATTACTTAGAACAGTTGTAAATAAATGTTAAATAATAAATATCACAGAATCGATGCATTTTTATCAACTTGGTCACAATTTGCGAGTTGTGGAAAATGTTCACACTTTACTGAAATTGGAGCAAAAATGTAGACAAATGAAAGGTAGTAATTTTGTTATTTAAATTTGGACTCAGATTTTTCATGGACGGACAGTTTATGAAGTTTTTATTCACATCTTCAGAGCAGTCCCATGAAAAGATTTTTGTTGCATCAATGTTCACAATAATTATTTTGACATTTTAATCCTTTACAAGAGTACACTGTTTCTTCAAAATATTGAAGTCACAGCTTCCATAATTTGAAAGTTTTTTTCTTTATTAAAAGCAAGAAAAATGGCAATGTTACCCTGCAGGGATCAAACATTGCCACCTCTATTTATTTACAAGTCTCTGGCAATGCTTAAATTTGTGAAAGTTGGATAGGAAAGAGAAACACATAAATATACATTAGAACATTATTAGTCTTTGGTTTTTGATAGTTTGAATACTCTAAACAGGGATAATTACTGCTTTGAGAATTTAGTATAAAATAAGTGTTATTAAATATATAGAGGGATAGGGAAAAAGTGCTTTCTCCTTTTCATATTTATTCTGAGAAGATCAGCAACAAAATCATAATTTAGTTGCAATATCGTATCTATAACATATGTCATTTAAAGTGGAACTGCTAGTTCCTTAGAGCTCAATAGCCTTTGCCTACTTAATTTTCCACTATTTACTTTTTCCATTGCTTAGTGCATTTTAACTTCATTATAGGTTTCCAAACCTTAGATATTGGATTTTTGTATTTGCCTACGTGACAAAGTTACAGTGCAAGTATGGCGGCAACAAAAATTAATTCTGTGTCAAATGTAATTAATTAATATTTACAATATATAAGTCATATGCTTTAGAAATATATACACTCACAAATGTCAATTGCTTCAATGTAAGACCTTCTCCAAGGATATAAATGTAGGGGCAAAATGGCCAGCATGGCAGTGTTACCCTCAAAGTAGTATATGCTATTAGTAGATTTCGTCTTGTTTATAATGTATAATTATTAAGTCACGGCATAGCATACCTTGGACATGACACATTAACTTATCTACGTCATTTATTTCAACTCAATTAATCCAAAATTACCGAAGATTCAGTTACCAGATTTGGCTGCATTATTATACACCATACATATTTACGAATATTTTTGGTTACAACTATAACCCAATAGAACAAACGATTGTATAAAATGTTTCTAACAAAAGAGAGGTAGCTAACCCTGGGAACTCAGCCAGGAAATAAATTTGCGATACAGACTGTGCTACTTAAACTTTTTGAAGTTGTGGCAGTGTTTCACCCTTATACATTTTTCCAGAGCGACTTTTCGGGATATCATTTTTACCCATCTTTAGGCGAGACATAGTAAAGGAAAAATTAATTCGAATATGTTGAAAATAATATGAATAAGTAATTTCAATGGATATTAATCAAACAAACACTATTCTAATGAAAAATAACACTCAATAAAATCTAAGCATAAACAGACTCACCAATTCAAACCGCAGATCAAACAAAAAATACTAAAGTGAAACAAATCGTCTCTTACATTATTTCAGTAGTATACCTTTCCTTTGCAGCTCTCACACGCAACCAATATTTATCAAAGAGGTCTCTACAAAAAGAGAATTTTACGGAGACGTGACGAATTGCACTTTGACTTTAATAAAATGAAGGGTTTGTTTATAAAACGCATCTAAATATTCATGTAAAATGCAGCCCGCAACGCATGTCAGGAAATCTATGTTGTTAAATAACTCCTACCCGAAGCGTTCTAAAATTTACTTCTAAAATTAGTACGTAAATTTACTACTAAAATTTTGAGGCCCACACCGTATTATACAGAATGAGATCTTTACCACCTGTTCAGAACCTGTAAATCTGCAACTGTGAAATTTCTAATTACTTCATTCTATGTGATTGAATTATAGAGATGCATCTCTTTGCTCGATAATAAAGTTAAATAAGAATAGTTTGTTTTGACAAGGGTGTATTATATTGTTATCAATTACATGGTGAAATACAGAACAAGTGACGGAGGATAAGAGGGTCTTGATGAAAAATATATATATTACAGGCTTAATATAGAAATGAAAAATAAGGAAGAGTGTGAGGTATAGGAGAGAGTTCTCGCACGGGTACGTTAGTATATACATATTTACAGTAGAGCGTTCAAAGCACGTACAGAATGACTGTTACAAAGAGCCCAATGCAAACTATCAGGTAAGACCATTTAAACGGTCTTAGCTGTCTGTAATATCAAGATCTCTTAAAAGGAGTTATATCATTACATTTATAAATCTGTAATTATCATTGTTCTAACAATTTCCTTAATTTTGTCAAACTCAAAGTTAATTATTGTTTAATATAATAAGCATTTTCAAAGCCCATTTCTACCGTTGAAAACGATGTATCTTAACAGCAATGGTATATATTAAGATTTGTTTGGTACTGAAACTTCAAAGCTGACTCCTAAAAAATTTACAAAAATGGAGTTAGAGCAACATGATAAGCATGCGATGTGTCAAATGAAGCAAACTAGACAATTTGTTAAACCACGTCAACATCAGTATATCCATCACCGAAAGGAGCAAATTACTTATTAAAAGAAAATACTAAATAGTAGTTTGAGAGCGTATTTCTTATACAGCATTTTATTTTACGTGTGTGGGATAGATATGTGGTTTTAAGATTTTTCCAAACAATATTTTTCAATTGATCTGGCTCTACCAAGCCATGCAAATTTGAATTTTTTTAATTTTAGGGGTACGTTAGTACGTGAAGCCGCAACAAAGTTTCAATATTTTCACAAAAATGCTCAATTTTTTTCCTGAAAATTTTTCCTTCACTAGAACAAAGTAATCACGTAAAAACGGTGCAGGTCCGGTTTACACTTTTGAATTTACAAAAATTAAAAATGTTAAAATATTTTGAACGCTAAATCAAATAGATAGCTCCGATTCAAAGAATAGAAAACTAATTTACACAAGAAAGTGCCATTTGTAGCATCACTAGTTCTTTCATTTCGGCTCCTTTGGACTTCTGGAATGCTACCTTTCTCAGTCAATATTTTTTCTTCAAATACACGTATACAGAGCTTTAATGTCATTTCAGTGTTAAATAGAATTTATGATAATCCGTACACACGTATCTAGGCAATTTTCACACGCCTAGCATACAGACATCCATCACAAAGCGGAATTTGAATCCACGATTCTTTTCTTATCAATATGTCGCTTGAACCTAACAGACCTCTGCCACTCAGACTAGGGAATGGGGGATGAAGAAAGAGAGAATGGTTCAAGGGTAAGCGTAGATATGACATAACATTTATTACCACTAGTTATGGTACCTCTATAGTCTAACGACAAGTTCAATGACATCATAATTGTATCGTTAATGTAAACTTATTTATATTTATCTCAGAATAAAGCGTCTAACAAATTATATATAAACTATATGGTTTTACGGAGACTGAAATATTTTTCAAGCTTGAAATCAGAACTTAATCATTACTATTTATTGTGATTCAGTGTTTGATTCCAGCGGGTGCTATCAAGTAAAAAAAACACAACAGCAAACATACAGGAGTGGGTAACTGAACAGTAGTACATAAGTGTATACTGTACACCAGTACATTCGAGTATCTCTAGCACAATTTATGACTTTAAAATTCAGAGTTAAATGAAAATGAAACCCCAGCTGTTTTTAAAACTCGTTTCCTCAATTCAAATAAACTTTTGAAGGAAAAATTTGGGAGACTTAAAAAATATAAATTGCCTTTCCTGCAAGCACAAACGACGCAAAAACTACTTGTTTCTTTCACAAAATTGTACATGATTTAATTTAAATGCCTTTCTTAAGAAACGATTACAATATGGAAACAAGATGGATTACCAGTTTTCACATTGATACACGCGGGTCCAATTTTCATTAACACATTTCATCTATCTACCCCTGGCACTTAAAAATGCACGAAATTGTTTCTGAAGGAAAGTCAGTTTATTAAAAAACACATTAAGCTTTCTCTAAAATTTAAAACTAAAATTTTCTTTCCTTACTTGAAAATAATCTACAGGTCCATTTACATTATCAGCGGTTTCAATTAATAACTTTAATTTCAATATTGTGTAATAACTCACAGTCTAAAATGAATTGATGGAAATTATTTAGTTTTTTATTTTCATTCTTTTTTATTGATATAGCTAACTAGTGCTACAGAATGGCACAAACTTTCCCGTATTCGTTTTCTATTTCCTTGGGTCTGGGTTAGCTATCCGGAATTGCTATATACCCGTGCCAACTTCTATCCACCGCCGCTCAAAGTATATTTACTTGGCATTTTCTTAACTTTTCGGTTTCCTAATGGCAGAACGGAAATATTAATTTTAGAATACTAAAGAACAGTAAAACCTAGTCGTTAGTGGCAATTTTCTTTGAAAAATCTGGAGTAGTTTTTATGAAAATGGCTTTTAAGCGCTACTAAAAATGAGAAATTTGAAGCTCTTTTCCGCAGAAAATTTTTGAGTTTACAAAAAAACTTAATTTGTAGCCAAAATCTCATCCTAAATTGAAATTTTCTTTGAAAAAGCAGTATTTAAGAAAATGACGTTTAAGCGTTACTGTAAATGCGAAATATGAAGCTCTTTTTCACAGATAATTTTGAGTTTTTGAAAAACATCATTAGAAGTTATTTGAAGTACATCCACTTAGAAATACAATAGTGTTAACAAATTGCTTGAAATGAGGACATTAACGGTGCGAGAGACGTTTCAAAAAATTACATTTCTGTAATTTTTGAAAAAAACAAAAAAATACCTCAAATACACTTTACTTCGTATTAAAAAGCGCAATTAGCACTATCCGTTCGAAAAGTTTAAAGAAAAATTTCGAGCCATTTGTGAGAAAATGGCGTTTGCGTTTTTCTGAAAATGCTATATTTGGAGCTAGTTTTCACAGAAAACTATTGAATTTTTGCGAAACTTTATTTGACATTATTTAAAGGAAATGTACTCGTAAATATAATTGAATAAATCAATATTAATGTCAATATTAACGACGTGAAAAACAAGTAAAAATATTATATTTTGTGATTTTTGAAAAAAACAACAAAAGAATAGAGCAATATGACGTCAATGTCATCTCATTGAGCACATTGGGCACTATCCCTACTAAAAGTTTAAAGAGAAAACTTGGAGCTGTTTTTGAAAAAATCTTATTTTTGTAATATTTTAAAATTACACATATTTCAATCAGGTTTGCGGAAAAACTATTGAAATTTCAAAAAATATGTTCATAACCTTAAAGAAAGAATTCATTCTGGAGAAGAATTTCATTTGACGAAAAATCTCTATCTTTAATTTTAAAGTAGTTGGAAGCGGCCGAAAAAAATTCAAATATTTGCAAAGCTTGTATACCAATTGAAAATTGTTCTTGATTGTCAGTGTATGTTTCCCAATAATAAAAAAACGTATCCAATTTTAATTAATGACAATCCTTTATTGTTATATCTATATACTAACCACAACGTTTCGTAACTAGTTTTAGTTACATCTTCAGGCGGCTCCTAAATTACGGGATACAGAAATAAATTTTATTCGCTAATTCAATTAATTTTACATAGTCACTTAATTAAATATATAAATTTAAAACACTGAGTTAAAATGCAAAACACAAACAAAAACAAATTAAAATAAACATTATATCTCAATGAGACACTCACCTTAATAAAGGGAACTGTTGTTCCATTCTTAACTGAAATCATACTACATCAACTTCAAATTTTATTTGAAGAAAAAATCTCTATCTTCAATTTTGTAGTTGGAGAAAGACGCCTAAAAAATTCAAACTTTTGCAATTTTCGAAAATTCAGAGCGGTACGTGAAAATCGGACCTATGCCATGTTAATAAGTGTATTTTACTCTATTCATGCAAGAAATTAAAAGAAAAAATTTGGAGCCGTTTTTGAGAAAATTTTGAAAATCCCCGGGGGCCTTCATATAAAGTACCCCCACATTTTGAAGAATCTTTTTCAAAATCTCAAAGCTTCAACTACAATCAGATCGACCGGGGAATATCCATTTTGGAAGAAATCGTACGTATGGTTTAGGCTCTAGCAGTGTTCAGAGACGGACAGACGGACGTTTTCCTTTCAATTGGGTTTTCGGTATCAAGGACCTAGAAAACAGGGTTTCTGGCTACACCACGTGTTAGGGGATTTTTTTTCTTAATTTAGCAACTAGTTTTATCCACTTCATCGTTTTCACGGCCCAGCAATTAATTTTTTTCCGCCGAAAATTGGCCATTTTTTCGCGCAGCATTTCATAACTTTCCCTATACTACGTATATCACTCCGTGTATACCTACGTATACGGGAAAGTAAAAAGTAGATTTTAAATTATTTCTCACTCTTTTTTTGCTTTTAATTAATTGAAAAGTTGTATTTTTTCTGTAAAATTATTTCTTTTTAATCGCAGTTCGTCACCCCGCCACCAGACTACGCCATCCCTGTAGTAAAACGGCGGGGTTACTAATAGTTCCATTTCCCGACGCTAGTTGCGCAGAGAAATTCGTGGCCACGATGCATGCCACTGCCATCAGTAGAAGACCTTGACATTACTGCTTGAGACCAATGTATAGATTACAAAGGCAGATAAGAAGCGCGCATGCTACTTCCGAGGCTCCGAGACTACGAAAGCAAAGCCAGCGTGAGAGATAATAGAATGCGTTTTACCGGGTTCTAGTTCGGAGAGGTATTGAAGGAAAATGTGAAACAGGAGTCTGTTTCTGAGGCGAGAAAGTGGGGGTTTGATGTGTTCCTATTTCGAGGGACTGCTCCTTATACATGATTTCAATTATTGAAGAAATTGTGCCAGTTTCGTAATAAAGGAAGTAATCGGTTCTATAGCAAGATCGTTGTGAAGTGTCTTATTGCTGACAACCCCAGAGAGCATTCACTGCTCTTCTTAAGATTTGAACTTATTTAATGTGGTTGGGGCAGCTGAAACCCATACAAGGCATGCGTAAGTTAATATAGGACGAAGAACGGATTTGTAAATGATTAAAGCGGAATGAATTTTTAAAGAAGAGTTGCGGTTGAGAATCGGACGTAAAATATTTAAATGTCTATTGACTTCAATTACTTTGGACGAGATATGACTGGGCCAATTTAATTGTGTGTCCATGAGAACACCGAGATAACAAATGTATGGATTTAAATGAGACCAAGGAATGATAGAAGAGCCACTGAGGATACCCACGTGGACGTTGGACGTGGACGAAGCGTTTGGCTCTTTAACGCCAACTGGACCACGGCCTATTAGTCCAGAAACTTTCTATGATATTGGCTTCAGCTGTGAAAGCCTACGCCAAAAGTATAACTACTATTTCATTGGAGAAGATATCCTTCCTTGCTTTTATGTCCTAAGTCATATCCAAAAGATTCTTTACTATAAACGCATTTACGTAATGTATTTCAACCTTCATGCAGTAACAGTGTGTTACATTTTTTTAAAATTTTGTACTACACCAGCAAGCCTTTTTAAACTTTTATTACTTGGAAAATATTCTCTGTTTGTGCATTTTATTACATAACATAGAAGAAGATCTATCTTGAAAACTTTTCTTTGTGCAAACAAACGTAATATTCGAACTTCATTATTTCTTCAGAGCGTAAGTAGACTTACGCTCTTATTACTAGGAATACTTCAATTGATTTTGGTGAATGGTTGGCAAATGGCTTACAAAAATAGATCTTAGAAATATCTTTAGAATTATCTCCACTTTCCCATTAATGGGCCATTAGCGTTTCAGAATTCCTCATACATTACCTTTCTAATATCGTTCACCACGAATTAATCACTTTTGTCACTCACCTCTCCTTGCCTGATATTTACCGATCGCCATTTGCAGTAAATTCATCATTTCTTCTAGTATTGTGACGAAGTGATGATGAGAAATGAAATCAGACAGCTATGGAATATATAGAGATGTGTTGAAATACAATTTAGAAATTAATATACAGGTGTATTGAAGAAAATGCTAGCTGTTATCTGAAAAATGCTAGGATTTGGTATAAAACGATAAATAATTGCCATCTTTACTTATGCGTATTACGTACTCTGCAATTTCGTTCTTTCCTGTTTGTATCCTTTAAGGAAAAGTCTTCCTCAACCTATAATTTAAACCTTTTTGATGACGACAGAACGTTGACGTTCTCGCGTGGTTTCTCCTTCGCATTAATTTGGCTTCGCATGCGGAACACGTCTACGGGAGGGCGTCATCGCTGTCCGCCTCGAGAACGAAAACAAGAGGCTGAGAGCGCAGGCTGCCGCGGCCGGAGTCGGGAACTACTTGGCTCTCCGGGAGAGGCTGCGTTCTATACTGCGATTTCTCTAACATTGCCCCTCAAGGCCATTCAAATCCCATCTTCGCGATGGAATATGTCACGGCATTTCGCGTCTTTCTCGGTCTTGCCAGTAGAAGTCGCATGATCGCGAGCATTGCTTTATACGGTCGCGATCGTGCGAAATCTAGCGGAACGACTGAGAAAGATGCGAAATGCCGTGACATATTCCATCGCGAAGATGGGATTTGAGTGGCCTTGAGGGACGCAGTTAGAAAAATCGCAGTATAGGCACCGATGCCAATGTTTCGGACATCACGTTGCGACCTTGCATTTCGCTCCGAGGAAAGTCGCGGAATGGCGGCCGAAACGTTGGCACCTGTGCTTTGGACGCGGCGTCTCCCGGACGACCAAGAAGTAAACGAGATGTTGCTTTCAGCGCTGTGTGCCCGTCGTGTAGGAACATGACTCACCTGGTGACATCTGCTCGCGCACATGTTATCCATTAACCACTTCGGTGCTGTATGAGACACGCGAACACCGTCGTTAATTCACTGTGATCGATTAAAATATCCTTTCATGAAAGAAAAATGATCTTGGTTGTGTGCTCGAACATATACAACACTTTCTGTTTGTTCTCTGAAAAATGACTTTGATTGTATATGAAATGTTATCATTCATACATTCACTTTCTAGGAAAACGCGTTATGAAGTGCAAAAATAACAATTGTAATAGTGCCATGTTTAAAAGGTAACAAACAATAACTGTATTGTAAGATTTAAAGCTTCGAACAATGTAAAAATATAAAAAGGCTTTAATAAACTTCAATGAATTAAGGAAATTCAATATTTTTGTTTTGCGACACTGTCGTCATAAATCACAATATTCATCCGGGATGTTGTCTTTATCACTGAAATTGCTTGCAGGTGTACCATGCCATTGGAGAACCAACTGATTGCTGGAGACGCTGATACACAAACACCGTGCTCGTGACGAACCTAAGTTCACTTTCCCCTATATTAAAATTAAAAAAACAAACAAAAAACTACGCACACTATCTGACTCCAGTCAAGCTGGAGAGCACTCAACAGCCTTATAATAAAGCAAAGTGGTGTTCCATAAAACTGCTGCGTTTACAAAAACGTTTACACTTCAGCTTGCGAAGGGCGATTATGAATTAGTTGCGGTCGCGGCGAGCGCACCACGGTGGTTAAGGTTTAAGGTTAAGTACCGGCTGCGTCAGAAAAACGTGTGTTATCCCCTATCTTTGTGCAGTTCACGAATCAAAAATCGACGCCGCGAGATCGAAAAATGAAAGCAAATAATGACAAAGGGGGACGAGGTCATTTCATATTTAAATATGCTTGCCAGAACTTTCAGAATGCACGTTTAATTTTGTGTTAATAACGTCTTTGACATTCATGTGTGAGAAGTTTGTTTCAGTGTAAAAACAAGTGCATTGAAGCTATTTCTTTCCTTCACTGTTTTTTGAATGAAAATTGTTAGTTGGCTGTACGTGTACCGCAAAGAATTCATGGCCGTATAAAATAATTGGCACTGCAAAGAATATAAATCACTGGCATGACAAGAATCAACATGGCTACCCCTTCACATTGATAATGATCCCAAGAGAATATACGGGTTAGTTGGTAATAGCATGTATTGGTAATGATGCCAAGAGTAGTATACTTGTTAGCTGATGATATCCCATGTTGATAATGATCCCAAGAGTATATACTTGTTAGTTGATAATATCGTTTATTGATAATGATCCAAGAGTATATACTTGTTAGTTACCATGTTTTTGTACTAAAAACGTATGCAAATCGTAGGAAGTATTTGACGTACTCATTTCAGAATGCAGAACTCGACTCCTATTGTTGCCTCGTCCGTCAATATACGCCAAAGACTCACTTTGTGTACTAGTTATGAAAAATAACTATGCTACCTCCCCGACTGTGCTACATCACTACCGGGAGAGGTGGCTCAGTGCATCAACTGATGTCAGTGCAGTGCCTCTGACCGGGAGGTCCTAAATTTCGAGTCCCGACGGTGCACAGTGTGTTATTTTGACTATCTAGCAGGAAAAACTTAATAATTCCTCTTAGAAATAAATTCCTCGTAGTTTTTGGAGAAATAAACAAATTTTTTCGTAAAACAAATTTGTACGAAAGATTTTGTAAACTATTTAGGAAATTTGAATACTTGTATTACCCTGATGACAGTATCTGTTTTTCAAACGTTACATTTCTTTAACTCTATTGGACATAATATTTGAATTTTACAAAACATTGGAAAAAATAAAATTAAATGAAAGTAAACAAAAATAAAAAGCCGAAAATGAAAAAATAAAAACAAAAATAAAATGAGAGGAATGTACAACAAATACTTACAAATTAGTTTGAAACACTACTAGCGTATCCTTCTGATGGTGATTCTTCTAAATATACCGTCTCATTTTTGCCTTATGGCCTTGATTCTAATAACACCAAAAGTTCATGTTTCACTTTTTTGGGTGCAGTTGTAGTTTTGGAGCGTATGCTCTACATGAATGGATCTGAGCTAATAAGCAGCCGGTAGAGCAAATTCATAATTGCGACGTTTTTCTGGTTCTTTTTCGCCACTTTCGCTTTATTTTTTTCTCCTCACTTGCCATGTTCGTATTTCTGATCGATAAGAAATATGCAAAATGTATACAAAATCATTTTTTGTTAGCGTATGTGTACATACTGACGGGTTGAAATATTGATACCCACCAACAAAGCAAGTGCCTGATCAATTGGCAATGATACAGGCTTTTGAAGAATGGATCTTTGAGCTTTCTTATTTGTAGTTCTCCTATTAGAAGAGGCTTCACAGAACACCTTATCTATAGGTGCCACATATCTTTTGTCATACTTCCTTAGTTTGATTTCAATATCTATGGATAATTTTTGTGAGGTAGAAGTGTCTAAAAAAAGGTTCCCTTTTTATGATTTAATCCCACTGTATCTGAAGGATTTATTAGGTCTTCTAGCTCTATAATTTGTACATTTATGTGTGATGGACCTGGGACTGCCTCTAACATTTAATCAGGAAGGCTAAGAGCTTCTTGCAGCCAGGACGAGTTTTATTTCAAGAACGACTCTTTACTTCTTACGGAGTTTTGCAATCCGGTTTCAATTTTTTGACAAATACACCTAACATAAGAATTAATTTTGTCCAACAATGCTTTTTGAGGTTCTACAATTCCTAATTCACGTAAGAAAACATTTAATACAGTTTTAGATCTCTCGTCAATTGAATTTTTACTTATGTATCAAATAACAACCTGCGGATAACTTGAAGAGCCTTTCTGTAAAAACGTAAATATAATTTGGATAAGCAAATATAAGCAGCTAGTCTTTCACGATTAAGAACCGTACTAGATTTAAAATGTATATGGCCCTAAAGGTGTATAATGGTGTACTTGGGCATTGGCCAAGGTATCACTACTTGGGCATTGGCCAAAATTCCGCACACTAGCAGAACTGAGTCATCATATATCATGGGTATACGGCTCGGCCTTCTGAAAATGAGCAGGCCGTGAAGAGGTCCTAAGAGTGGGATCTAAGAGTAAGACCAGATTGAGGAAGGAAGGATTGCGAGCGTAGTATGGCCCATTGTATAAGCTTACGCACTTACACCAAAGTGGAATTGTTTCGAAGAAATCACAGCTACCAGGATCTAGAATTGCCATCCATATAGTAAAAGGCCTCGATCCCAATACGTATCTGGAATATGTCGCCGTCAGAACCCGAAGCTAGGACCTCCCGGGTTACGAAGTTGCAACTGAAAACTCTCAAACAGAAGTTATTGCACCAATTATAAAAATAATGAGATAAATGTTTCCTTTCCTATTTTTCCCGATATTTCTCCCGAGGAATTAATCTGATGAAAAAATCCAATGAAACAAATTTCAGTTTTGTAAACTCTACGGCTCTCCAAAACGTTTATAATTTTCTAACATTGCCATCATTGTGTATATTAGTAGAGAAACAAACTTTATCATGCGTCATGTAAGATCAAATATAGTTGGTGCTCAAGAAAATTTGTAAATCCAATATTTATTTAGGAGATCTTACAATTGTCTAAGAGAACAAGTATAATGTAAGTAATTTATTCGGTCGTCGAAGACAGTTTTGTTCCAGAAGCTGGCTGTCTTGTGAAATATCTTTTCGAATTTTTTAAAAGCAATTATCTAATTTCTAATCTATTTCTTTGTTTAACTGACCATGATTTATTGATTATTTTGCGGTTTCGATTCCGTCAACTGCTGAGGTCATTAGTTCTGTATGTATAGTGCATGTTTTTCCTCTTGACGAAGCGGTTTCCCCCTCTGGATAGTGAGATCTGACACCGAACTGACCATGATGTCTGAGATGCCACCGTCCTTGGACACTAATGAAAAATCATCGTTTATACTACTTTAATGGTGTCTGGAGACGTGTCCAAGTTTCCGTGAATTACAAATTTGTGAGACAAACGTTAGAAACGTTCTAGTGTACAATTGTTCTGATTCATACACAAAAAAACTTCAAATGGACATCCTAAATTAAGATTGTTCCAAATTTTTCATTGTTATAATTAATACAATCGAATATGACATTCGATCATTGTTAATGATTTTTATCATTCAGGGCCAAAGAGGTGTCAAATTAAGTAGAGTACTTTTCGATAATACTTCTTGGAGACGCAGAACGTTCTGCTAGTTCTGTATTTCTTGCTGCCCCTGTCCATCTCAACACAGGTGTTAATCGCTCTATTAGTAAGAACAAAACATTCTCCTCTGAAGGTATCGTATTCTTCTTCTCCAGTAAACATTTTGACAATACCTTCAGTAAGGTAATGTAATCTTCTTCTTCAGTAAACATTTTGACAATACATTCAGTAAGGTAATGTAATCTTTTTCTTCTCCAGTAAACATTTTGACAATATGTTCAGGAGAGAAAAAGATTAATAGAGGAAAATGTGTTAAGAAATCTGCATGGACTAACATTGCACTTGACATGTACACGATCGTTTCTACTCTTGTGAAGCTTCTCAAAAAGAATCTACTTTTATATACACTGTGCGTAATCAACGATATCCGGCGTCCTTGAAACTGTTTACCAACAGAGAAGATCCAATCCGTGTTGCTACAGGAAAAATCGTTTTGTAGAAACAATTTCCTTTATTTCTACTCGGAATGCTCTACCCAGAGAACGCTGGGGAACTACCCTGCTGGTCAGGTCGCACACTTCTTGCGCAACATTTGAAGGAGGTCGCATGATTATCTATCTTCAAACATAACTCAGGCATTTATGAACATCATTCGATTATTTATGTATTTAATAACATGTCACGATTACCTTGACATTATGTAGAAGATTAATGTAAAAAAAGATTAATTGCATATGATAAAGAATGCATATAACATCTAAAGGACACCCCTACTTTTGCATTCCAATATCAAAAGACGATACTTTGCTTAGCCTTTCGTTCATGGTTATACGTAGTTATTTCCCATTACTATGGGAATATTGTTAATATTTTTACTCACCATTCGTTGAGTCTGTTATAAGTTGTAAGTAATATCATTCAGAAAATTCTTTAAATTGTTCATTTCTATAAATAGTGTTCAAATCCGTGTGTTCATGATTTATTTAAATCTGTTTCTGACATTTCTGTTTTATGTATTTAGAAGATAAGCGCCTTATTATTTTATATAATTGATACCAATCCTTTCACATGCATTTCATTTCAAATAATGGAATTTCTCATCTATTTGTTGCCAAATTATTCGTACCAAGTGAATAATTTAATTCAAAAGCCACCGAGTTTTTTACTGTTTTCTGGTTTTTTTCATTTCTTTCCGCTTTCTAAAACGAAATGAACAACTAAAGAAATAAATATTTGCTTCAGATATTTGTATTTGTTTTACGTATTTAAGGTCGTTTTTCAACCAAGGTAATATAGAGACCTCTGAAAGTAATTTAATTTAATTTATTTGTTCAAAAACAGTAATAACTGTCATGTGACGTATGGGGGAGAAGAAGTAATATTGTCCGTATCGATATACGGACTCACAAAGATCTGTGCCCAAGGCGGGATTGAAATCCGCAATCCTTCAGTCACATTTAGATATTTATTTCCTTGTTTCTCTCGTATTTTGTCTTTCAATATTTCAAATATTGCATCATCAAATAAAATGTGGAAGGAGAACATATAGCATTTGAGAGTTATTTTCGTATAATGATATAATAATAATAATAATAATAATAATAATAATAATAATAATAATAATAATAATAATAATAATAATAATAATAATAATAATATATTTGTCTCGTCTATTTTCACTGGTGAAAATGCTCAACTTTCCCAGAGTTGATCTGGGAACAGATTCGGTTACAGAAAAAGTTCACCATATATCTGGACTTAAATATACATTTTCCTACAATATGGGCTGATAGAAACAAAATAACGCGATGTCCAATGTTGCGAACGTTTTTGGGTTGTTTGTGCTGTGTTAAACTTTTTAGGAATCATTTACTGACAAGGCCTTCCGCTGATATCATGAGTGGGTATATTTTGATAATTTTTAATTTTCAAATATATCATTGTTCATAAAATAAGTTTTCATTTTTCGATTTTTTTTATTTTTTGTGTTTGATGTGGGATAATGGTACTGCGATGTCTATTACTACTACTTTCTTCTTTTTATCTACAAGAACAATATGTGACCTGTTGTCATTGACAGCACGAACTGGTCTGTCCCCGTACAAAAGAGTGCAAACCGTACAAAATTTATTTCAATAAGAAAATCATGTATCTTATAATAATCATATCTGCGTCCTAAAATTGCAAAGTGTTAGGTTTGGATGAAATGTTTGCTACACTTATTTGTCCTATTTTTCTTCTAATGTTTAAAGGTACAGTGAATTTTCAGTGGATTATCTGCATAAAAGTGTAAAATTTGATTAAGCATTTTCTAGGAAACTCTTTGTTTTTACTTCTCCGTCAGTTATGAAATTAAGTACTTAAACGTAGTTACATCGAAAGATCGATTAACGCGAAAGAAAATAATGTAAAACTATTAACCGCAATGAAGAAGAAAAAGAAGAAAAGGAGATCGTTGATAAATGTCAGGGAAGGAAGAGCTTCGCTTCCTGACCGCTTAGCAAAAAAAAAAAAAAACCCCAACGAAAACATGGAATACGCAGGTCTTCTCAGCCTCTTGCGTCATCGTGGCGACTATAAAACAAGAGGATCCTGAGGAAAGGTCGACTGTTCGATCGTTGCTCCTGCAGACATGGCCAAGCTCGTGGTAAGTACGTCGGCGGTGCCCAGTCTCTCTGCGAGGCGCGATTTGAGGTAGCTGTCAACCTGAGAAAAAAAGTTTTACAATTTGGATCTATTTTGTTTTTCTTTGTTCACTAGATTTCTTTATGCTTTTAGAGATCAAATATTAAACAAATATTATTTTGAAATCTGTCTATAAATAATTGTCAAAATGCAGGTTTTACTTCAAACATCATAACTCTTATACAAATTGTTATATTTTGATGATTCATTTTTTAAATGAATCAAAATTGAATTATCTAGTGAATAAATTATAATGGTAAAGATACTGTGAAAGTAAAGAGTCAGGACTTGATAATTTAAGAAAATATTGTTTATAATTTTTGTCTGGACATTGCAGTTCATGAAACGGAAACTTTTAGTGACAGATTAGTTATTCTAGTTCATTCACTAGAGAATTTTAGGGGTTACATTCTTCTAAAAGAATTATATTATTATCTGTAATAGTTTTTTTTTTATTTATGATGTTTGAAGTGCATGAATATGCTGGCAATTTGCATTTCGGAAAAATGCACTTGAAGTTCACTTACTTAGGGTATCACAGTTGACACTCGCTTTGAAAAAAAAATTCTCAAAACTAAAAACGTAGCAAAAAACGGTTTGAAGGATTTTTAAGAGAATCAAATAGAGCATACGACTCAATACAAATTGAAAAACATTAAATTGTACGATTTTTCATCATTCTCAGGTAGACAGCCACCTTAATCAACTTCTATTCTAATCACGTGACTTGTTTTTTCATTTTGGAACCATAATTTACACAACCTCTTTTATGGTATTCTCACTCCTAGGAAGTGTCATAGCCATTTAAGGTGCACGGGGTTCAAATGAAATTTTTTCACGCGTGAAAAACGTTTAGTCCCATTGTATCGACTCTAGGATCTGAAGATTTTACTTCATGGGTGAATCAAATATTTTCGCTTTAGTGTCTTGTATTAGTATATCTACTTCCTCGAAAGCCATAACATTTACTTGAAATATTTACTGAAAAACGTGAATAGCCAAACGAAATGCGTCTTTCTTTGTTTCAGTGTGATTATAAGGTGACATAAAGAGAGTGTTCCACTTCCATTTTTAAATAAATTGTATTAATAATAGAATAACATTTATGGATTTGAATTCTTTTTCAATTCTCTTGGGAATAAAGTTGTTCATTACGTTGACAAGAACAAGTAAAATAAATGGTTTACCTACGTGTAATGAATGAAGTGTATCTATGAAGTAACTTTGTAGAGTAATCACGACCTTTTTGAATAATTCAGAGAAATGTTTCCGATGATGGGATTTGGGTTACATGAGTTATATAAGATCCTGAAGGATCTTTAGAATGCTAACACTTTAGTGGAGATTTCGTCTTAGGATCCTGATACAGCAGAACGTTGTTGATGCGAATTTCGTCTATTCGAAGTCACACACAACTTTACTAGTTTCCATCAACATAATATCTATAACGCAGAGAAAAACGAATACGGGGTTAGGTGACAAACACTAAATCTCACTTTCCCAGCTTCTAAAATATTCACGAAATGGTTACACTTTTCACACATACTCCTGTCATTCTCATTCTATATCACTCGCTGAGAGATATTTCGAAATTTATTCTCAAAATTACCACTTAAATTAATGAACATTTCCAAAAATATCATGCACTATTCTAGCCATATTGTTAGCTTCTCTTTGAGAGAATTTTAGAAACAGAAACATGCCTTGGTATCTAGTATTTAACATAAATTTCTTTAATAATTGTGCCTTAATAAAATGTTAATTTCACTCATTGTTCTGATGGAAACGTTGGAATATTGAATGAAAAATAAAAATCCTTTCATCTCATCATTTGTAATGACGTAAAGGAATATAATGCAAAATTAGAAGAAAATCAAGCACTTTGGTCGTGTCTTTGTACTAAATAAATAGACAGATAAGATGCTGAAGAGCAGTGTTAAAATCGAACCTACGTAACTTCGCTTCTTCAATTGTTTTTACGGGCACTATCACATATACCGAGAGATTGGTCGGAATCTTCAACTTTTTCCTGCTTGGTCGATCTCGCTCTCTGGGGGAGGTCGACTAAGGGGAAACCCTGCAAGTCGACGTATAGCTTGTCTCTGGATCTCTTTTTCTAACCCGAGGAATATCTTAGCTCCCGGAATGTAGCGTTTACTGCAGTCGCGACCTAGAGGTTGTAGACCCATTTCGATGAAATAATCACTCATTTATTAATTCTATTGCAATTGGTTATTTGAAAAACATGAGACAGTATTAAAATTCGCCACACCAACCATAGTGAGACCCCTCTATTTATAAATAATTATACCTTGATTTCAGTGAAATTATGATCTTGTTATATATTTATGTTTATGATGGGTTTGAGATAATATGATGGGTAAAAATGATACACGTCGTCCAAAATATGGATAATAATGTATTCGAGTAGCGGGAAGCGTCCTTTGATAGGTATGGCCAGTTATTGTCCCTTCATATAATGATGATGATAATTTCAAATCGCTTCAAAATGTTTCACCAACTCACAGTCAGCGTTGCCGCTGTCTCTAAAGTAACTTTGATTGGGAGACAGTATTACCAGGTTTATCACTGTTTTTTTGCCATTATTGGAATTTTTGGAGAGAAAAGTTTAAGGATTTTTGTTTGAGATTTTATTTTCATTATACTTTTGAAACACTTAGTTTTCAAAATCAAATAGAAGAACTTAAACGAAACCGAATAAACTAGAATCATTCAAATCAAAATCCTTATCTCTGTTTCAGTCATTAGAATGAGTAATACAGAGATACCTATCTCCTAGGCTTCGTAACTCTTACACTATCTCTTATTCGATAACACCCCTATAATTGTATACCTGTATCGTTATGTAAATAGTCGTAATTCATATTTTTATATAGTAAAAATATAGGTGTTTGCTGAAAAATATAAGTATAATCATATATAATGAATAATATTTTTCGTGTTTCTTTAATTTACAAACCTCATCATATATTTTAAACATGAAATAAACATTATTTGAATTTGGTGTTTTTTTTTGTCGTTTTGGTGACTTTCGCATCGCTATCTAGCGGGAAATGCTTAGACCACCTGGCAATACTGTTGAGAGGTCCTAGGGTTCGAGTTGTCCGGCTACTCTGGACGGTAGTTTCCCCAGGGTTCTCCAATCAGAACCAAGCGAATACCGGAGTAATACCGTAATATGGGTCGCGTAACGCGCGCGATCTTTCCTTCATCCTCTCCCTTCCACATACACATATCCTACATTACCAAACGTTTCGGGAGGCCGGTCGGGATCTTAAGCGCGTGTCCGCTGGGGGAGATACCTGGAGGTTTTTACTTTGGGCGGCGATATCTGGGAAGAGTATGTGAGAAGTCCGAATAGCTAGCGGAGACCAAAGGAAACAGATAACTAATACGAGAAAGTCTGTGCCATTCTGTAACACCACTAGTTTCACTTTAGGACAATGTATTTTAGTATAGTCATTAATTCTGTCATGAAAAGAGGAATTGGCCCATTTTTATATGACATTTTTCTTCGATTTCGACAAAAAAAGTCATTTTTAACTAATTTTTCAAACAATGTTTTGCGGATTTCATCGATGTTAATATCATTTAATGGTATTTGCTTCAAATAATATTTACGAATTACAGATTTTCTTTACTGAATTGCTGAGTAGCCATTGAATTTCTTCGTTCATAAGTTGTAATGTCTGCAGTTGTAAGTTTTTAATCTTAGATTCCTTTGACACCTTCTGTACCATTGTTGCTTCAGCGAATTTCACGATAACTAAAGACAAAGTTTTCCTGGTCTAGTCCAAACAAAAGGTTGCAAGCTCAGTTCATTTGAACGAAAGGAAGTGGATTATATTACGTAAGTAATATATCCAACAGCTATAGTTGTTCATCTGAACTGATTTTGATTACGTGTCTTACGTCATTTTTCTTTGCTTTTAAATCATTTTAAGAGCGTTTTATTGACCATTTTTTGTGATAATTTAAGTAATCCAAATCTGCCTTCTACTAATGACGATTCGCAAATGTGTTGCAGCTGTACTTCGTCCTGCTCCTGGCGCTGGCGCTGGTGGCCATGGCATCTCCCGGCCCGGAGGCTGTGGCGGACGCCGATCCGCATCGCCGCGGCGGCCACTACCCGCATGGCGGCGGCCACTTCCCGCATGGCGGCGGTCACCACGGCTAGCGGTCTACCACGAACCTGCGTGGCGGTCACTACCCGCATAGCGGTCACCGCCCTCACCACGGCTAGCGGCCTACCACCAAGCTGCACACGCCATTACACGTCTACCCGTTCCTTAAGCCACCAATCGACTCGTAGTCCCATAACCCACTTTTGTCAGATCTGCACAGCTAGGGTATTCTATTAACTTGTTTCATTAGAAGACTATACGTCTCAACTGCGCTCTGAGCGCAAATTTTGTACATCTTATGTTGAATAATAAAAAAATCTTGCATCCTTAAAATTGTTTTTGTTATTGAGCCAAGTGACCTTTCCCTTCTTGAATATTTGAATGTCTGATGGACATTAATTCGTACCAGTGTCTAAAGTAATTATTTAATGTTACGATACTTACTAATTGGCTATTATACGACAATAAAAGACGCCATTGTTAACTTCCTTGTTTATTTGTTACAATATTATTTGCAGATTTCGATGTCTTAACCATCATCATCGTCTCTGATGTTCGGAAGCCAAAATATGATTACTTAGTCGTGTTCTGATGTATGTAAGCGTGAACAGTATAAAAATGTCATGTTTTGAAAACAGAACTTTTAACAAATTAAAAATGGTAATGGAAAGTAGAAATTGTATTTGGAATAAAATGTTTGGTGCAACTTTCATTAGAAATTAGATTTTTTGATTAGACCTAATAACAATTCGCGAATGTATTTGGCAAATTGATAATGAACCCAATTGCTTTAATCCTTATATACACACATTTGTTTTCAACAGATTATAATAATTTAATGCGATGGGACATACCTGGTTGGGGAACGACGGTAGATCGGTGCCGGAACTCGCCATCTAGCCACCTCCGTAGCAAAAACATGCACTACGCTCACGGGACTGATGATCTCAGCAGTTGACGCGCCCAGAATCTCTTATCAATCAATAAAAATTAATTGAAAATATCAGTAGCTTTCGCAAGTTTAAGTGAAATATGGGCCATACCAAAAAAAGCTTTTCTCAAAAACCATGCCAAATGTTTCCGTTCCTTTTTGTATGGATTGTACTAAATACGCTGCATAACATAAGATAATTGACATATACATGTGTTTTTTGATATTTCAAAAATTAATGAAATGCAATTCTTTTGAAATATCTTTTATCTTAAAATTTATGTATTTCGTTGTTTAATATGTTTCTTATCACAGAAGATTCAAAGTATTTCTAATGATGGTTCTTCAAATATCCATAAGTTTCTGAGGAATTAAAAATGTCATTTGAATGTATAGGAACTAAAAATGTATTCCCCTCGGGAATTACTGCTACCGGCGAATATCTCAGCGCATCAGTTGGTGACCCTGCAGTGCCTCGTACCGGAACGTCCTAGGGTTCGAGTCCCGAAATTCGTGGATTTTCAGCACTAGCCTCATAGATAAGTCGAATTTAGTCGCAGTGTATGCGAGAATTCTAGTCGGTGGCTCCTCTGACAGGTTATTTCCCATGATTCCTCTTATCAATAACTTAACTCAAATCTTATCAAGAAAATGCCGGAGCAGTAGTCTAATAAATGGACCACGGGCCGCGTGCGACCTTTCCTTCCCCTTCCATGTCCTATCACCTGCCCTTACTTACACTACTCGTGTACCCTTACATGCACTACACCACTGCTCATGCCGAGAGACCAGTCAGGAGCTTAGAACGGGATCCAAGGGGTGGTGCCTTGCTGAGGAAGATACCTGGAGGAGGAAAAATGCAAGCTGACGTATGTGTCGGCGACGGATGTTTTCCATTCAGCGAGAAAGAACGCCGTCTCATGACAAAAATCCCTCACTTCACTAATAGAATTATACTTCGGTTTTTATTTATTGGCGCGTGGGAGTGTAACTATCAAGGAAAGCGAAAAGCTAATTGTCAAGGAAGATTGAATAATTTCTTCAAATGCTATTTTTCAAGAAGTATGAATTGTTCCAAGAACCTCTCTCCTTCAAAGCTGAATAAACCTTTATTGAAAATTTGTTTCTCTACGACTGCTCCAGAATGTATACATTTCTGCACGTTATCGGATGCAGTAATGATGCCGATTCCACAAGTCGTGAGAGAATCTCATACGGCTGTCGACCAATCACATTCGTCTTAGTTCATTACACCACGATAGTGGGTTCTCGCAGTCGCCTGCAGAGGCGCTGCGTGCTCTGCCGCGGCTGGTCGCAACTAGGGATGTGCCCTTAACGGCTAAACTGTTATTTCTTAACAGTTAACGGCTCGAAACTGTTACGCGAAATAACAGTTATTTCATTTACCCTGTTATTAGCTGTTAACGCTTCCAATTCATTGTCCTGCGACCTACTGGGCACCAACTGAACTATAGGCTTTCGCGGCAACCGTTTTGTACGATAACCGTTTCACTGCACTCTACCAGTTGTGATGAGTAAGTGTTAAAGCGTTGCCGCCAACTCCCGAGTAGTCGTGGACGTTTTATTTATTAATTAGTTGTTCAAATAGCTTGTAATTTTTAATATAGTGTTATTTACTTTAGTGAAGTGTATTAATAGAGGTATTAGCGAAGTAATTAAAAAAAACTCTTCCATTTTAAAACAAGTGTTTTGTGTGAACCTGAAATGAGTTCTGGAAACAAAAGGTCCAAAAGAAGTATTTTGTGGAACTACTTCACTCCTGTAGACGATGATCAAAAATTGCTTCATGCAATATTTGCAAAACCAAAATTTCGTATGCTAGTACTGTCACAAATATGAAATCTCATCTACAGAAGAAACATCCTACCATAAATGTTAGTGCTGATATTCGAATACCTACGGTCCAAACCATAATATCTCCATCAGAAACAGCAACTACTACATCTTCAACTTCTGTATCTTGTGAAACACCTTCAACTCTTCTGATTCAACCTTCAACTTCCAATTCATTTTCACATTCAGGCTCACACACCCAAGCACAGATTACACCTTACCTCCCAAAAAAAATCAGTGAAGCACAGAGAAAGAAAATTGACCGGCATTGAATGAATCTCTTCATTCTTGATTTCCAACCATTTTCAATAGTAAATGACTCTGGTTTTGTGGAATTTGTTCATGCACTAAATCCATCATATCAACTGCCTAACAGAAAAGCAATTACAAAAGCATATCTTCCAGCAACATATGAACAGTGCCTAAATAATGTGAAGGAAAAATTGTGTTCAGTAGAAAGTGCTTGCATTACTACATACTGTTGGACTTCAAAAAATAATGAGAGTTACTTGGCTGTAACTGTTCATTTTATTTCTTCAGATTTTGAGATATGTTCAGCTCTCTTAGATTGTGTGTGTATCAGTGGATCTCACACCCGCAGCAATCTGGCAGAAGAAATAAAGATTATACTGCACAAATTTAATTTAATGGAAAAAGTGTTCATTGCTGTAACAGACAATGCTTCTAACATGAAGGGTGCAATTACTGAATTTCTAAATTTAGATCAGTTTAGCTGCTATGCACACACTTTAAATTTAATTGTTCAAGATTCATTGAAACAAAATAAAGGACATCCATGAGAAAGTTAAAAAAATAGTCACACATTTTAAAAGAAGTTCTTTAGCAAATGAAAAATTAATAAATTATCAAAAAGCACTGGCATCCAAACACCAAAAAAACTTGTACAGGATGTGGCCACAAGGTGGAATTCAACATATTATATGTTGCAGCGCTTTGTGGAATTAGAGGACAGCATTAAAGTCACTGCAGCCCTCCTCAATAAGAACTTGCCTGTATTGACAGAAGAAGAATGGGCAATTTGTGGTGAATTATGTATTATTTTGAAACCCTTTGAAGAGATTACAAAAAAATTAAGTGGTGAAAAATATATTACAGCAAGTGAAGTAATTATTCTTACTAATGGTTTGGCCTCAGTTTGTAAAAAGATCACAAAAGAAAAATTTTCAACCATTTCACTGAATGTAACACAAAATTTATTGGATGGAATTTCTGAGAGACAGCAATGCCAGTTGCACATTCACATGCAATTCACATCGAGACAGCAATGCCAGTTGCTCTTTGTACTATTTAGATCCCAGATATAAATTAATTGGTTTTTCAAACAGAGATAATGCAAAAGAAACTAAAGATTTTTTAATAGATATGGTCAGAATTCTTATAAATGAAGAAAAATATACAAGCCCAGAACCACATGAATCCATCCCAGTTTCAGAAGTGGAAAGTGAATTTTCTATTTGGGAAGAGTTTGAAAAGAGAGCTGCAAACATGCAACACACTTCAGGTTAAAACATCAACAGATACTCCTAAAATCATGTCACAAACAAAATTTAACAGTTTCTTCAGAATTTAAATAAGTTGTGATTTGTTATTAAATAATTTAATACTTTTGAAGTTTTTAAATAGGTACATCAACAGCAGAGGCAACTGTTGAAGTGGAGAGATTTTTAAATCACAAACTTTTGCCTAGAAATCAGAATCCATTGCAGTGGTGGAAAAAACACCAACATTTGTACCCAACACTGGCAAAAATAGTAAAAAAAAAATTATGCATGGTGGCATCTTCAGTGCCTTGTGAAAGGGTATTTTCCAAGGCAGGCAACTTTATTACTGACAAGCGTTGCAGACCTTAGCACAACCCACACTAGTGAACTGTTATTTCTTAATTCAAATTACAGATTCATTAACAAATAATTGATCATTATTATAAACACCATACACCACAATTTTTTATATAGGACCTACTTACATATTACTTAATTTTTATAAATTTTTATTTTCAAAAAACAATAAAAAGTTTCTTTTACATTAAATTTGTCCAATATGTTTCTAAGTGTTTTCCTACATATGTGAGACCCACTAACACACCCTAAAAGTCAGATAAAATAAAATGATACGGTCAAATAACTCACATTATTTTTGGATGTCCAGCAGCTGTAGGTAAGCAAACACAAACATTTTTCTCCTTGTCATTATTAGGCACTCTTACTTCTCTGTTCACTAGTAATCCTCTCGAAAAGATTTCTGCAATCTGAATAAGGATTTGACATCACTAACATTTGAGTTAGATTGTATACACAAATTCTATTGAGATATTTTGATTACTATTCTTTCTTAGCAAATATACCAGCCCCGCACCGAGTTCTTCGATACAAATCAGCTGTTTCTTTTCCTTAACCATGTGGGATTCCCAAATTCGGCAAGTAGTGCGAAAGAACGCCGTAAGATAGCTGCACAAGCCAAAGGAGCTACCAACGTTATTACGTCTGCGTGGTGTTGCCACAACTGCTTTAACTCAGCCAGCTCGTAGCAGTCGGCCATGTTCATGAACATGTTATTGATAACTGTTATTGGTAACTGTTATTACAAGCCAACAGTTATTCCGATAACAGTTACTGAAGAAAAGCTGTTAAGACCATCTCTAGTCGCAACTGTCGTTAGACAGGTGAGCCACGAAACAGTATGCGAGTTGGTGTTGAGGTTAAGGCGCCCAATGGATATTTTTAAAATGTCAATTTTAAAGTCGTAGAGAAAGTATAGTCTTCTACTCGCGTAGAATGGCTATTATTCTACGCTCGTTGAAGAATATACTATTCCAACATCAGTTGCATTGTTATTTTTGTTTGATATTCTATAAGTACTTTAGAAGTTACATGTATACACTGAAAAAAAGGATTGCTTGCCGCACATTAAATTCGGTTCTCCCAACCAAATTTAATAGTAAAATATGGCCCAGCTATTTGTGTGGGTGACGCCAACGTCGGCGCCATGTGTGAACCTCCGTGGTGCTCTCAACCACCGCTGTGTCTTGTGATTCCCTCGCCGACGTAGG